>JAESUZ010000420.1:600000-1075279 GCA_017311185.1 Proteles cristata cristata | reverse complement strand
GAAATGTCGGGGTGCCTGGGTGGCTTAGCCAGTTAAGTCAGGTCTTGATCTCAGGGTTGTGAGTCCAAGCCTTGTATTGTGCTCCATGAAGGGCATGGAGCCATTAAAAAAAAATGAAATGTTAGTTCTCAGGCCCCATGAATTTGGAAAGGAATAACATATTGTTTCTTCCTTTAGAGAGACAGAAGGATACATAACTAACTTTGATACATCACAATAGCAGATGAATGAGAAATAATATAAAGGTTATTAGTGTTGAGAGGAAAGTAGCAAGGAAGACTCCAGAAGGTAAGGTATTAATAATGGTCCATTAAGGAAGAGGAGACACACCTGACGTCTTGTGAAAGAAGGAGGAATGCTCAGATCTCTAAGAGACAAGGAAGATTGTAATTAGTTTCAATTGTTTGATCTGTTTATTTACGCATCGTTATTTCATATACACTCTGCTATATAGGCTTATTGCCCCAAACCATACATTTCTAGTAGCCATATTGTATTTTAACGCATGAATGAAGCAGAGTTCAATAAATTGTTCACTTGCTGTTAGATATTTGGTTGTTTCCAGTGATTCATTAAATTACCATATACATTTAAAAATTACTTTTGACATGGAAGAGGGCACTTGTTGGGATGAGCACTAGGTGTTATATGTAAACCAACTTGACAATAAACTATTTAAGGAAAAACATAAAAATTACTTTTGAAAAATTGAAATGCATCCATAGAATCGACCATGTGGTTTTGCTGGTACGATAAAGATTGTTAAGATCTAGCCCCAAGGAAACCTATTTATTTTATTTTTTTTCTTTGAACTTCATAATGATTTTATTTTTAAAGATTTCAATTATTCACATTCATGGATATGCCCATATATGAATTTTAAAACATTCATATATCTGAATATAACATAGACAAAACAATAATAATTGCATAAATACTTGTGGATTTATCGCCCAGGTTAAGAAATATCAGATTACTAGTATATCAGAATTCCCCTGGCATATTTGTTTGCTTCTCCCTCACCCTCTGTGGTAACTACTGTCCTAAATTTTATGTTAATGATTTCTTCACTTTTCTATAGAGTTTTACTGTCTAAGCATATTCCAGAACCATTAATTGTTCAGATTTCACTCTTCTTGAAATTCATCATGCGGTAAGTGTCCTTGTAGACCTCCTTCTTTCCCTGTGCAATAGGTTTTTAGGATTCATTCATGTTGATGCATACAGCTATTGCCCATGTATTTTCACTGTTACATACTATTTCATCGCGCAAATAGATTGGCATTTATTCAATCATTCCCCCAGGTTTGGCCTCTTAAAAACATTTATATTATGGACATTTTGTCTAAATCTCCTGGTATACATACTTGTACAAGACTTTTCCTGAGACAATACCTAGGAGTGAATTGCTTGATTCACAGAGTACAGACGTATTCAAATTTGCTGGCCACAGCTGAACAGTTTTTTTCCCAAATGGTTGAACCATTTATATTCTCACCAGCAGTGAATGTGAATTCTTATTGATTCACATTCTTGTTTTTTGTTCTAATTAAAAATTTTAATATTAAAAATTAGGCCAGAATTTGTATGGGTCACAGGAATATGGATATTCATTATGCTTTCTCCTACTTTTGCACACATTTATATTTTCCCATAATGATTTTTATAAATTATGCCCAAGTTTTCAAATATTCTTCTGAGAAGGCTACTTTTGATTTCCCTAAAGAAAGAGTAATCATCTTTTGCATAGGGTGGGTCTATAACAGAGAACTGTTAACAGTAAATAAACTGAATGGAATGTGCAAAGTGCCATTCCTACAACCCTCCATACTTATTTTTTTGAAACTATTTATTTTAAATACCAACACTGACATATAAGTACACTAGATTTCCTATAGTTTAATTTGGTTTTCCTAGGTTAGCCATTAAATTTCAGCTTCACTGGGGCAGAGATCACTTCATTTACTAGTATATACCTAAGACTTAGTATAGTCTTAGTATAGTGCCTAGTATATCAACACTCAGTAACCACTAAATGAATAAATCATGGATATTATCTCACCTCTGTTTGTTTCATAGACATATTTTAACATCACAGAGTTTGTTTACGTTTACATGTTGATTGATTAATTTATCATCATATACTATCGACCATGTACTGAATTAATGTGACAGGTTTATGCCACACACTTTCTAGTTCTTAACCTATAGTCTTTCTACCTATTCTTCCTGGCTAAGATATGCCAGTTTTTTTTTTTAAGTTATGTGCCCAACCCCAGGGATTAATAATGATTATCTAAGTCTATAACTTTCATTCTTCCTTGCCAGATATCCACTTTTTCTACAAGAGGTGACTGTATTACCCATTTTTTGCTGTTAAAACAAAGAACAAGTTTAAAAAAAAAACTTGGAATTATTTTTCTTTTTGGAAAAAAAAGGAAAAAAAGAAAGCCATTTGAGGAAAAATCCATCTTTATCAGCCTCTTCCATGATTATTTGCTTTGAATGCAGTCATGATGTCTGGAGGTGTTGTAGACATCTGGAAATGGTATTTCAATACGCCTATAGCCAGAAAAGCAGCCAGCTGCAGACAATGGAGTAGAACACTCTTGATAAAATTATTGAGTGGGTACCAGCTCTGCATTGCCAACCTCTGGGCCTCTTTTTACTTAAGATCATTAAATGCCATTATTCTTAAGTCACTTTGTGAGGTTTCCTACTACTTGCATTTGAAAGTTTCTGTGGCACAATTTGGCTGTGGAATTTTATGAATGATATACTTAAAGCCAACCATGAGAGTTTTAACGTTATCATTCCTTTAATTATTGTCAACTGTTTATAACATTGAAAAATGTTGTGGCACCTGGGTACCTCAATTGGTTAAGTGTCCAACTCTTGGTTTCAGTTCAGGTCATGATCTCACAGTTTTGTCATTTGGAATCCCTCATTGGGCTCCATGCTGATAGCATGGAGCTTGCCTATGGTTCTCTCTCTCCCTCTCTCTCTGCCTCACCTGCTCGCTCTCTCTTTCTCTCTCTCTCTCTCTTTCTCCCCACTCAAAACAAATTTGAAAAAATTTAAAAACAAAAATGTTACATTGTTTTTTTTCTTTAAATACTGTTTTTCTAAAAATTTCACAAATTGATCCTGTTTAGTATATATCCCTTTCAGTTTATCTCAACATATGGAATGAAGAACGGAATAAATAAATTAACCCTTAAACTCAGAGTTGAATCCCCAAAGAACATACTTACTCAATTTTTTGCATTCCTTTTTGGTCACAGTTCGAACTTATGTAATGATTGTTTAGTAATTTTCTATTATGTCAAAAGATTTTGGTGATTACAAATTCTGATGTATTTTAAAAGCTGGTCAATGATTAACATATTTTAAAAAGTAATGATGACAAATTTACCGCACCAGCTTTTAAAATACATCAAACTTTGTAATCACCAAAATCTTTCGACATAATATTAAACATAGTGAATCCTTAGTGTATATGAATATGTTATATATCTTTAGAAATAACATCAGCCTTTATTTCACAGTTTAACAGATATAGGATGATTTAAATCATGAGCCAATTTATAGTATAGTACCTGTGAAGACTATATGTCTTACATGACACATTAAATTGATAATTTCTCAATGCTTATTATCACGGGGTTGAATTTGTATATTGAGCTCTCATTTTTTAAAAATATCACTTGGCTATTGATAGTTTACCCATCACTTGTGTCAGATGGTTGTTCAAGTCTTTGAGTCTCTTTTCTAAGATCTTGGAAGTAGTAGTGCCTATTGATAAAAGCTATAGAACTGCATACTCCAAAGGACAAAACTTTCCATGTGCTGAGAAGGCAAACAGATGTCACAAAACATTTTTCTTTTCTTTTTGAAAAATGGGCTTAAAATATGGTGGTGCCAAGTTCCTTCAAAATAGAGAATTTTAAAAGTAGAAAGTGATCTATTTGGGTCAATATTGGACCGACTGAAGTATTGCCTACATTTTCCCTAGGTAAGCGGAAAAGAACTGGGTTTACAGAAAAGTTGTTAAATGAGACAGACCCATTCTCCGCTCCAACACACAGCATCCAAGTGTGATGGCAATTTGACACCGACCACTGAAAAATCCTTGCACACTTTTGGCAAGGAAGCAGTGAAACCACACCTTAAAGGGAATAGAGGCAATATGCCTATGACATATGATCAGAAGACTCTTCATAACTTAAGCTCTTCATAACTTATATCCCTGATTCTCTATCATCAAAGCTCTAAGGGGAGAAAAGTCCACAACATTGCTGAGTTGAATTTCTTCCATCCGGGTTGATGGAGATCAGAGAATCATAGGAAGGAATAATAAAACATTTATTTTACTTGATTGTGGTACTATTTCATACTAAACATGTCTTTGTTCACTGAAAGTACTAAATCACTGAGTAATACTTTTTTTTTTTTCTAGGAGAGAGAGAGAGAGAGAGAGACAGCGTGAGCACGTGAAGGTCAGAGAGAGAGGGTGACACAGACTCTGAAATAGGCTCCAGGCTCCGAGGGGGCAGTCAACAAAGAGCCCGATGTGGGGCTCGAACTCACAAACCGCGAGATCATGACCTAAGCGAAAGTCAGTCGCTCAACCGACTAAGCCACCCAGGTGCCCCATAAAACACTGAGTAATAGTTTAATGTATCAAGTTGTTTAATCTTCACCTAAATTCACAAATGGTATTTAACTAATTTTTCTGGCTGTTTTTCTACTAGTTTTATACACATATATGTTTGGAACAGTTTATGGAATACCAAGATTATTCTTTATATTTGTGACCATTCTGCGAGGAATCCATTGACATTTGTCTTTAAAAAGTTATTTTAGGAGGCACCTGGGCAAATCAGTTGGTTGGGGGCCGCATTTCAGCTGAGATCATAATCTCACAATCTATGAGTCCCAGCCCCACATAGAACTCTATGCTGAGAGCTCAGAGCTGTGAGCCTGCTTCGGATTCTGTGTCTCCCTCCCTCTCTTCCCTTCCCCTGTTCATGCTCTGTCTCTCTCTCTCTCTGTCACTCAAAAATAAATAACTATTAAAAAAATTAAGTTATTTTAGTAACTTTTATAGTACTTTCTTATGTTTGTTTGGATTTTTTTTACATCTCATGGTCCATGAAGTTGATTCTCTCTTTCTCCACTTCAATCTAAGCTAGCTCTTATTTAGTTTATGCTTTCATCAGGTTTCTTGGTACCTACAGACACCATTGGTTGACTTTGAGTTTATTGTCAACTGTAACACCTAACATTTCTTTCAAATAGGCTTCTAAGTGATTTTTACAAATGAAAGAGTTATGCGTTAGACCTTTTAGTGCTAAATGTAGTAACATACTAAGAATTTTATTAAAATTCATCTTAATAGATTTTCCCTCATCTTGTATGTGATCCTATCTAATAGTAATTTTGGAATATTGTTGAATAAATTAACAAATGGCTTTTAAAGTCTAATTCTGTCATCCAGCTGATTCTGTCCCTTAGGGTTGATAAGCATGCCATCTTAAAACTTACTGCCCATCCCCAGAGTCTCTTCCCATCCCTCTGATGCACCCTGGTCACCCCGTCTCCAGCTCTCAGAAAACAAATAATACACTGGTGAATAAACTATTAAGTGCTGATGCCGGCATCAGCCAATGACCAAGATGCCCATTAAACACATGATCTTTTCCCGTCATAGAACAACTCAACAAGATGAAACCAAGGATCCTAATGGCAACGAAGGTGAACCAAACGCCATGCAATTTGGGGGCAAATAAAAAGTTTATGGTCGTCCGTCCACACTTGGGATATCAAAGAGAGCCCAGGGCGCCTGGGTAATGTAGTTTGTTAAGCGTCTGATTTTGCCAATACGCGATCTCTGGTGGTTCACCCCGCAATGCTCTGTGCTGACTGCGCCTGGAGCCTGGAGCCTGTTTCACTGCACTCTCTGACCCTCCCTGCTCACACCTGTCTCTTCTCTCTCTCTCTCTCCAGAGAAATAAAAATTAAAAAAAAAAAAAAAGAAATGTTTAAAAGAGAAAAGCCCCTCCTCCACCACAAGAGGCTTCTGAACACTTGTCGCTTTCAGAGAGGATTTAAACATAACCTACAACAAGCAGAGGAGAATCATATTTTCAAGGAAAATTGCTTGGGAAATTTTCAATACCATCTGCTTTGCACTCTCAAGGAAATCGTAGAAAACAAAGAACCTGTAAAATAAGAAGGAATAATAAGACAACTTACTGAGGGCGAAAATAAAGCGCACACTGCCACAGTTCAGGAATTCGTTCAAGGGAAGAAATGAACGATTTCCAGAACTAAAACATTAAAGGTGGCAAAGAGCTGAACTGACAGCACAGGAAATGTTAACACCTTGCTGAGCAAAACATGAAGAAACTCTTCCAAAATGCAAAAGAAAAGGGGGGCGGGGAAGAGAAGTCATTAGAAATTACTTTTAGGATGGTTTCTATAGACATGTTGATGACAGTGCTGGAAAACAGAAACTGAAGTCCCCGAGGAAGAACAAAGGACCAATGGAATATAAACCAGATGACCACACATGGAATGGGCTCACTTAGCCCTTCATGCATATGTGGCATGGGCTGCATATGAGGAAGCTGAGCCCTAGATAAATTAGTTGCTTGCTCATTCACTTGCCAGACAAGTTAGCAACTTGTTTATCAAGGCTTTGGGGCAGAGCTGGAGAGAAAGAGAGAAATAGAGAGAAAAAGGGAAACTAAAAACACAAAATACAAAATGGAAGTGCTCATGGAATTGCTCATTCTGCACTAAAAACGGAAAGCCAAACTAAAGCAACATCTAGACACACCTTAATACTTTTTCGTCCAATGGGAGGGGCAAGGAGAGGTCTAGAAGAAGACCAAGTAAAATAAGGGATGAATTTATAAATAAAAACAGAGGGCATCTGGGTGGCTCAGTCCATTAAGCATCCGACTACGGCTCAGGTCCATGATCTCATGGTTCATAGGTTCGAGCCCCGCATCAGGCTCTGTGCTGACAGCTAGCTCAGAGCCTGGAGCCTGCTTCGGATTCTGTGTCTCCCTCTTTCTCTGACCCTCCCCTGCTCACATTGTCTCTCTCAGAAATAAATTTTAAAAAATAATAACAATAAACATTAAAAAATAATTTAAAAGTTAAAAATAAGAGAGCCTGAGTGGCTCAGTCAGGTAAGCATCTGATTCTTGGTTTCAGCTTAGGTCATGATCTCTAAGTTGGTGAGTTCAAGCTCTGCATCAGGCTCTGTGCTGACAGACTGGCTGACAGCATGGAGCCTTCTGAGGATTCTCTCTCCTCCTCCTCCTTCTCTCCCTCCTCCTCCTCCCCCTCCTCCTCCTCACCCCCAACATAAATAAAACTTTTAAAAAAGACTAAAAAATAAAAATAAAAGCCTCACTTGCAGGGAGGGCGTGTCATAAAAGAATCAAAAGACAGGATTCAGTGCTGAAAACATCTACACCTGAAACTCTCCTGACCTCCTACACCTCGCACAATGCACTGCCTGGGAAAACATTCCATGCTCGAAAAATGTCTGCTCCATCATATTTAATGATGCTAAGATGGGAGAATTCTCATTAAAGTCAAGAACAAGAAAAGGAAATTGTCTATTTTTATTTAACATCATCCCGAAAACTGTCAGCAGGATGAAAATGTAAGAGGAAGCAATACTGTATAAATACTGGGAAAAAAGCAACTATCTCATTACCCCTGGATTGCACCATATTACTTACAAATCCAAGAGATTTCATCACAGACTTACGACAACTTTTCGGTAGGGAGTCGAGGCCATATTATGTATATATGCACATATATAACTAATATCACATATGAAGATACTGTGTATAAAATTTAATGTCTGCTAATTTCCTTTATATGGCAATAATATCCAGTTAAAAAGCAGAATATGTTGGGGCGCCTGGGTGGCTTACTCGGTTAAGCGTCTGACTTTCGCTTGGGTCATGATCTCGTGGTTCATGGGTTCGAGCCCCGCATCGGGCTCTGTGCTGACGGCCAGCTCAGAGCCTGGAGCCTATTTCAGAGTCTGCGTCTCCCTCTCTCTCTGACCCTGCCCTGCTCACGCTGTCTCTCTCTCTCTCTCCTAGAAATAAATAAAAATTTAAAAAAAAAAAAAAGCAGAATATGTGATTATGACACGCTAACAACAGAAATGTACAACACCTTTGAAACAACTTCAGAGAGAAATGGCCACAACCCCAAATGAAAAATATTTTCCTTTTGGTGGCCAGCAAAACAAAATACACTGTTATACAAACGACACATTCTTGGATGGGCAAAATTAATACCGTATCAATTTTTAGTCCTTAACCATTAATCTACAAATCTCCTATCAGTAAGCAAAACTCCAAAGTCATTTTATACAGAACTTAACAGCAAGATTCTAAAATAGATCAGCAAGTATAAGCAGATCAGAACAGACCCTCAAATTTTTGAAAAAAAAAAAAAAGTGAGGACAAGTTGCACTGTTAGAGAATAAAATATAAGGGAGCAATTTAAAAAAAAAACGTGTTTCTGATTAAATAGCCTTTATAGAGGCATCTTGGTGGCTCAGTCAGAAGAGCATGTAACTCTTGAGATCTCAGGATCATGAGTTCAAGCCCCACGTTAGGTGTAGAGATTACTTGAAAAAAGAAAATTCCTGGGGCGCCTGAGTGGCTCAGTCATTTAAGGGTTTAACTATTGATTCCAGCTCACAGTGGTGAGATCAAGCCCCGAGCCAGCTCCACTGTGAAGCCTGCTTGAGATTCCCTCCCTTCCGTTTCCTCTGTTCCTCTCCCGCTTTCAGGCTTTCTCTCCCTCCGAAATAAATAAATAAACATAAAAATCTTTTTAAAAATTTAAATAACTAGCCTTTATACAATACTGAGAACCAAAAAAAAAAAAAAGGGCAAAAAAATGACATCCAGAAGAAGAAAAACGTGAATGGTCAATAAACATTTAAAATGTGTAGCATCACAAATAACAAAAGAACGTGTGCTCGAATAAGGGTGAGATACATCATTTCTCTCTCCTCTGACTGGTGCAGTCTGACCGTATTCCATCTTCAGCCAGACTGTAAGGAAACGGACTCCTACACCAGTAAGCAGAAGTAAATTTTAGTACAGTCTTTCTGGAGAGCAATGAAATGTGTCAAATTTTATATGTGCATGCCCATTTACCAGCAATTCTGCTGCTAGGAAACTGTCATAGAGAAAGGCTTGCACAAATACAGTCCTCAGACGAACAGGGGAGAGGATTTTTGATGCACTGCTATCATCATAATAAAAAAAAAGCCTGCAAGAGCTTAAATGCCTCTGATACCAAATAAATTAGGGCGCATCAACACAATAGAATAATATATACTCTGTTGCATGCCAGGGTGGGTCAGAACTGCCTAAACAGTATCTGTGATAAACTCAGCAAGACGCCAAATTGCTCAGCAGGATGGACTGCTCATCTGTGTGTGCGTACGTAACCGTGGCTCTCCTCGAGTCCCCAGACGAATGGCATCAGGATGACCGGGGACGTTGTCTGAAATGCAAATTCTCAGGCTTCAGCCCAAACCGATTGAATCATACACTTTATGGGTGGCACTCAGAAATGTGTGTTGTATCCAGCCTTGCAAGGCACTCTATTGCATGCTCAAGCTCTGAGAACCACGGGCGACCCTTCTGGTTATAGCTTCAAGGGAACTTTTATTTTCTCCTTTTTGTGTATGTCTAGAAGCCCACGGACATGCACTGCATCTGAAGTTAGAAAAGGAAAGTTACTTCCATCAGAGAGAGAAAGTGGGAAAGGAGAGAGAGAAAGAAAGAAAGATGGGCCAACAGAAAAATGGAGAAGAGATTCACCTGATGCCATCCCCATGAAAAAGCCAGACAATTCCAAATAAAGGTATGTTGTATGCATTCAATTGGACCAGACTTAAAGCTGTACTAAAATCTGACATTTCCCACTTACCAAATAAACAGCAGTGAGAAAAATAATAGAACAGAATGGAGTCAAACATGTAGTGCCCTCAAACAGATCTTCAGCAAACATAGAGCACTAGAAATCTATAGCAAATGTGTAAACTTGGGCATATATTTGACCCAATAATCCAAATACTAGGAATATCTGCCAGGCAATATTTGAGGTCATGTTTTTCTTCAATTAGAGTAAAAAAAGTTATTTGAAAGCATCCTAAATAGTCTACAATATAAACCTGGTTAAAAGAAGTATGTCATAGTCTCATAAATACAAATGTTGTCAGAGAGGGGTGAGGGTGGGTGAAATAGGTGAAGGGGATTAAGATGTGTAAACTTCTAGTTACAGAATAAATAAGTCACAACGGTGCCTGGGTGGCTCAGTCAGTTGAGCGTCCGACTCTCAATTTCAGCCTAGGTCCTGCCTTCACAGTCATTGAGATCATGCCCCTTATGGGGCTCTGCATGGAGCATGGAAACTGCTTAAGATTCTCTCCTCTCTCTACCTCTGCCCCTTTCCTCTGCTCGCATGCTCTAAGAAATAAATAAATAAATAAATAAATAAATAAATAAATAAATAAGACAGTCACAGAGATGAAAAGTACAGCATAAGGAATACAGTCAATAATAGTGTTATCATGTTGTTAGGGGACAGAAAGTGACTACACTTATCAAGGCGAGCACTGCGTGCTGTATGGAATTGTCGAATCACTATGCTATACACCTGAATTTGTATATCAACTACACTTCACAAAATAAATAAAAGATAGATTTAACAAAAAGAATTGCTATACAATTTAAATTACTATTACAATAATAATGATAATACAGTTATTTCATTAAAAAAAAGATGGCATGATTATAGATACCCTGATATAGACATACACTAATACGCTGTCAAGAAAAATATAGTTATCAATACTAAGTACTTACTACATGTTAGGCAGTATTCTAAAAACATGAAAACTAACTCCTATAATCCTTGGGACACCTGGGTGGCTCAGTCAGTTAAGCATCTGAATTTGGCTCGGGTCATATCTCATGGCTTATGAACTTGAGCCCCACCATCAGGCTCTGAGCTGATAGCTCAGAGCCTGGAGCCTGCTTCGGATTCTGTGTCTTCACTCTCTCTGCCCATCCCCTGCTCATACTCTGTCTCTCTCTGTCTCTCAAAAATAAACATTAAAAAACAATTAAAAAATAAATAACTGACATAATCCTAACAGCCATATGAAAAGGGAGATGGCCATCTTCTAGATAAGGAAGCATGTCTGGAGAATTTCAGCAACTTGCCCAAGACCACCAAGTTCATTAGCAATGGGGCCGGCTTGTGGCCGACCACAAGCATCTCCAGCATCCACCTTGGCAATCGCTACACACACAGTATCACTGATGGGGACTGCTCACAGACTGTCTAAAAAGTCTGAAAGGTTTAGCCCAGAAACATGAACGATGGTTATCTCGGGTCATGGAATCAAGGGCAATTTAAGTTGTGCTTCTTACTGGCTTATCTTTTTGTCGTGAAAGATGATCTACGACTTGTGTAAGTGATAAATATTTAATTGGGGACATTTGTGTGTGTGTTCACAAGAAAAACAAAGAAGAGCTCAGTATGAGGGCAAGCTCTACAAAATCCAACCAGCTTTGAAAGGCATTGAGTTGGGGAAAGAAATGGTACTTCAAGGTAACGATGGGCACTTGAATGTGGGTGGCATGGAAACCACTCACAATGCCCATCACCATGCATCAGGGCTGCAGCTACCAAATAGATGAATAAATAAATAAAGCTCAGGGAAATTTTGTTCTGGTCTGCTCCATGAAAATGAAAATACAGCTTTTCCTCAGTGAATGCCCAATAATCTGAGTATTGAAATTGCACGGCCAGGGGAAAGCACTTGGGTGGCTCAGTCGGTTAAGCGTCCGATTCCGGTCATGATCTCACAGTGCGTGGGTTCAAGCCCTGCGTCGGGCTGTGCAGACAGGTCAGAGCCTGGAGCCTGCTTCAGATTCTGTGTCCCCCTCTATCTCTCTCTGCCTCTCCCCCACTCGTGTTCTGTGTGTCTCTCTCTCAAAAATAAATAAATATTTTTAAACATTTTCTAACAGAAATTGCACGGGACCTCCTCACTTCAACACACTACCAAGCTTGTACTTAGGAAAGCCTGTATTTGCTCATCAGCAGGATCCCATACGTGCTACCTGCGCTACACCATCAACAATCTCGACTCCGCATCCAGGGAAACACTGTAAGAGCAAGCCGGGGGCCTTCCTGACCCTAACAGGGTTGCAGCCTTCTAGAGAAGACTGGAGACAAACATCTGAATGACTGGGGGCTGTAAGGCCATATATGACTTCACATGTCCTGACTGCCAGCACCTACTACTCAGATCTCTCCCATCATGCCACCCTATGGCATCCAGTTCCCTTCTTCACAGATGAACCTCTCCTTGTGATAAACTATATTATTGTTCAAAAACACTTACTGCTTCTCTTGTGGAGATTCTTTTTCTCCACCCTACTGGCATGTGACTTTCTTTGGCCAATGAATTAAAGATGGAAGGTTTACAGAAATACTTCTAATTAGAAGCTTTAAGAGTGATTGTCTACTGGGGTGCCGGGGTGGCTCAGTCGACTAAGCGTCTGACTCTTGATTTCAGCTCAGGTCATGAGCTCACAGTTTGTGAGACTGAGGATTGCATTGGGCTCTGCATTGACAGTGTGGAGCCTGCTTGGGATTCTCTCTCTGCATCTCTCTCTGTCTCCTCCCTCACTCATGTTCTCTCTCTCTCTCTCTCTCTTAAAATAAACAAACTTAAAAAAAAAAGTCATCGTGGGGCACCCTAGTGTCTCAGTCTGCTAAGCATCCAACTTGGGTTCAAGTCATGATCTCGCCATGCATAGGTTTGAGCCCCACATTGGGCTCTGTGCTGACAGCTCAGAGCATGGAGCCTACTTTGGATTCGGTGTTTCCCTCTCTCTCTGCCCCTCTCTTGCTCACACTCTGTCTCTCTCTGTCTCTCTCTCTCTCTCTCTCTCCCTCCCTCTCCCTCCCTCTCTCTCTTTCTCTCTCTCTCTCAAAAATAAATATTAAAAATATTTTTCTTAAATAAGTAAGAGTCATTGTATGCTTATAGTATGTGACTATGCTCTCTTTTCTCTGTGCCTTAAAACCTTTGATATATCAGATAGGTGCAGCTCTGCTAGCCTGGTTCCCAGAGTAGATAAGTTGTGGGCATAATTATAGCTGACCCAAAACAGACGTGAAATGTGAGCTATAAAACTTGATGGTGGTAAGTCAGAACCTTTGGGGTCAACTTGTTACTGTAGCATATCTTAGGATGAACTGACTGATACACCACTCTATCTCTGCTTTCCTAGTTGAAGAGCCACTTAACCTCAAGAATCATTTCTTCCTAGAAGCTCTGTAACCACCCTCTGTATTCTCAGAGATAAAAAAAGCTGATCTGGGTCCATCTTTCTTACTGAAGTGGAGACAGTTTCTTTACTCTCCTTTGGATTAGATGGCTTGCATCACGGTCCCTCTCTGGAGTGGAACAGCAGGCTGATTTCTTTGTCCCTTCCTTCTATTCAAGATTAACACAGACTTACATCAAAATCATCTCCCTGAGGTGCCCGGAGGGCTCAGCGGGTTGAGCATCTGACTTCAGCTCAGGTCATGATCTCATGGTTCATGAGTTCGAGGCCCACATCAGGTTCTGTCTGTGCAGAGCCCACTTCAGATCCTCTGTCTTCCTCTCTCTGTCCCTCCTCCACACATGCTCTCTCTCTAAAAAAAATAAGTGAAACATTAAAAAATCTCTCTCCCTTTCCTCCTACATGTCACACGGCTTCTGCCTGTGAAGGCAGCCTAGGGGAAGCCATTGACAGTTTCACCTGCCGAAAACAAAGTGAAGTCTTCAGACAGCATCCAGAAAATGACGAAACAGGAAATCTCTTCTTCCAGTCAATCCTCGAGGGCTCTCGCTTTCTCAAGCCTCACATAACGAACCTTACAGTTTGAGTAACACTGTCTTCCAAGAATCCAGGATTCCGGCTGTTATTCACAGTTCTACTCCTTGACGACAAGGCATAGTTGTCGCTGGCAATGGAACACAGGCATCTGTTTTCCGAATGGCTGATGAGCAGTGCTTGTGGGCCTTTGCAAACCGATCACTTGCTTAGTGATCGGGGAAGCCTTGGAAGGAAATGAAAACACGGGGCGGAGGGGGGAAGGGGGTGAGAATGGTCACGAGGCAGCAGTCACAACAACAGGAGCGTTATTGTCATTAAACATGAAAGCTGACAAGCTCTTGCCAGATGGCATGTAGTGGTCTAAGCTGCCCACAGGCATTAATTCTTTGGGGATTCCTAACTTACCTGAGAATAAGGTACCATTTATTCCCTGTGCTTTAAGAGTGGGAAAATGGAAGTTGAAAAAGGTAACTTGCAGAGTCATAACTCCGTGGAAGGTTTGGAATTTGAATGCAAGTCCCTTAATATCAGAGCCCAAGTACCTAGTCATCACATTATACTTCCTGAGATTAAAAATACAAATAAATAAAACTGTTTGGGAAGTTTTCTAGATCTAGAATCTTCTATCAAGGAAAGCAGCATGGATAAAATGGAAACACACATAGTGTCGAGATGGTTTTTGTTTGGGTCCCAACAGTGGCACTTGTCGACATCATGATCTTGAACACCCCACTTAATCACGCCTGAAAGATGTTACCTCGTTTATAGAATGAAGACAATGATTCTCATTCTGTGGGGTTGTGACGAAAACAGAAAATGGCAATAGATGGAAACAACAACCATAAACTCTGAAATCTAAGTCAGTGTTGCTTCTAATAACTCATGTCTGCAATGCCCTAATTGGTTGCTCAATGGTAACCATGAGCTGAGATTGACCAGCACTGTTAGACCACAGACAGGAAATCTGTGTGTAACATCAAATCCTACGCATCCAGTTTCTTCTAAAGTGGAATAGCGTGTAGCAGACCCACACTCCCACCAAGAGCAATGATAAAAGCCAATAACCTATCAAAATTCATCTTTTTGAAAGCATCACTGTGTTTCTAAGACAGCCAGATTTTAAAATTCAGACCCCAGAGGGAAGGCAAGCTCACAAAAATGAGCCCAACTGTCTGCACGCTGATGTTTTCCACAGGATATTTGTCAAAATTATTGGCACAGGTTAAAATGCTGGAAGAATAAGCAAAGGCAATCGTTACAAAAGAGAGAAACCGGCAGAGACAGAGGAAACTGCATGGGGCTTGGGTTAAAATAAATTGGGGCTTGGGGATGCCAAGTTAACTAGAACTTGAGAAGCAAAAATCAAAGGCAGAAGAAAAGAGCAGAGAAGTGAGACTAACACTCAGCACCACGTTTTCCCTTGACGTGTCATCTAGGAAATGTCACAGGGCAGAACGCTAAGGAACCGAACTAAAAGAGATAAAAAGAAGGAAGAGTTCTGACAATCTTACGGCACCAGAGACACAAAACGCAGATGTGACAATCTGTCATCGGGAACAGTTCTGGGACATGCCATGGGCTCTAAGGTGACACAAAGAGGCTGAGACCCTAAGACTGAGGGTGAACGGAAGGTAGACTGAGCCCTTCAAGGGATGTAATACAATTTCAAGTCCACTCTATCCACAATGGTGGAGGATGATCTGTCCCCTGTCCCCTGCCATAGAAAGAAGTGACTCTTCACTGAAAAACAAGGACGCCATCCACAGTTCTTACAATTTAACCTTCATAATGTCCAACATCCAACCAAAATTACCAGGTGTATCAAAAAGCAGTGTAACTTGGAAAGGAGACAAAGAATAAAAAGAGACTCACAAGTGACTCACTTTTTGGAGTTAGGAGACTCGGGCTTTAAACTTTTTTTTTTTTTTTAGTTTATTTATTTCTAGGAGAGACAGAGATAGACAGCATGAACAGGGGAGGGTCAGAGAGAGAGGGAGACACAGACTCTGAAACAGGCTCCAGGCTCTGAGCTGGCAGTCAGCACAGAGCCCGACGCGGGGCTCGAACCCACGAACCGCGAGATTATGACCTAAGTGAAACTCGGACGTTTAACTGATTAAGCCAGCCAGGCGCCCCTCGGGCTTTAAACTTTGATTAGGATCGTCCGTATAACGGATGAGAATTTGATAACATAACCGAAATAGAGAACTGAGAGAAATTCTAGAACTAAAATCTATAATAACTGCCACTAAGAACTCACTAGACAGAAAAAGAGTATGAGAGGGATATACGTAAGCCCGGGGGGAAGGTTTATCATATATGGAATTTGGGTCCTACACAAAAAAATATGGAGAAAGGAAGCAGATCAAGATGTGAACAGACAGTAGCTCAGAATTTTCTACAACTGGTGAATGACATCAAGGCACAGATTCAAGAAGCGATACAATGGTACAAGGATACCTACAAAGAAAAATTGCACCTAAGTAACTCACATAAAAACTGGTGAGAATGAAAAAAAATTTTTTCAAACACTGGAGGGGGGTGGACATGTATCCTTAAAGGAGCAAACACTTTTTGGCAAATCTGATACGCAAACAGAGAAAAATCAAAGAAGTGTAAGTTGGTTCTCTGAAAAGACTAAGAAATTGATACAAAATTGATAAATACCTCTGCAAGATAGTCAAGAAAAAAAAAAGAAAGAAAAAGCATCAATCACAATGTCAAGAGCAGAAGAAGCAACATCGTCCCAAAAATCAGACTAACACCGGATTTTCCACTATAATATTGGAAGGCACAACATGATGGAACAGCAAAAAGTGAAGGAGAACTCCCAAGTTAGAATTCTATACTCAAGACAAAACATTTGTCACTAGCAAAGATGCAATGAAAGCATTTCCAAACAGACAAAACCTCAGGGAGTTCATTGTCGGCAGTCCCGTGCCAAGGAAATACTATAAGGAATGACTAAGAAAGGAAGAAATGAGGGGCGCCTGGGTGGCTCAGTCAGTTAAGCATCCGACTTCGGCTCAAGTCATGATCTCACGGTTCATGGGTTCGAGCCCTGCGTTGGGCACTGTGCTGACAGCCAGCTCAGAGCCCGGAGCCTGTTTCGGATTCTGTCTCCCCCTCTCTCTGGCCCTCCCCTGCTCATGCTGTCTGTCTGTCTCTCTCAGAAATAAATTTTAAAAAAATTTAAAAAGAAAAATGATCACTGACAGAAACACACATGCAGAAAGGAAGTTTAAAAGTTTAGGGGTGAGAATGAATTTAATGAAACATTGAATGTACACAAGAAGTAGAATGTTTTCTAGTGTAAAGATTATATGTAGAATTAAAATGCATGAAAACCATAACACAGAAGGCTACAAAGAGTAGGGGAAGTTAACACGGTCTATATGCCTACGATGATTTGTGAACTGATTAATAATAAGATATAATATTCAAAGATTCATATTTTTAATGTTTATTTATTTTTGAGGGGGAAGAAGGGTCAGAGAGAGGGAGACACAGAATCTGAAGCAGGCTCCAGGCTCTGAGCTGGAAGCACAGAACCTGACCCAGGGTTCGAACTCACGACTGAGCTGTGAGATCATGACCTGAGCTGAAGTCAAACACCTAACCAACCGCCACCCAGGTGCCCCTCAAAGATTCATGTTTTATTTTATTTTTATTTTTTTAATGTTTATTTATTTTTGAGACAGAGGGAGAGTGAGTGAAAGAGAAAATGTGAGCTGGGAAGGGGTAGAGAGAGGGAGATACAGAATCTGAAGCAGGCTCCAGGATTTGAGCTGTCAGCACAGAGCCCGACATGGGGCTCAAACTCACAATCACGACCTCAGCCAAAGTCAAACGCTTAACCAACCGAACCACCCAGGCACCCCTCAAATATTCATGTTTTTATCTCTAAGGAACCCCTATAAAAATCTACAAACTAACAGGGGGCAATAATGGAATACTTTTTAAACGTTCAAGTAACCAAAAGGGAAACACACACACACACACACACACACACACACAAAGCACTGGGAAAACAACAAATAAATGGTTACATAAAAACTGCAACATATCAGCATTTAAATTAAACATAAATAATCTAAATGCACCAACTTAAAGTATCAAAATGAATTAAAATAGAACAGTATATATTGATTTTATTGAAGACATACCTTTAATATAAGAACAAATAAAGGCTGACAGTAAGGGGTTGGCAAAAGTTATACCTTGCAAACACGACACAGAAGAAAGTCAATGCAGCTATACGCGTAGAAGGCAAGGCAGTCATTAAAGTGAGATACCTCACTAAAGATAAAGAAATTTTCACACTAATAAAATGGTCAATCCTCCTGGGAGACAGAAACCATCTAAATGTATCCACAACTAATAGCATAACATCAAACACATAAAGCAAATAAGGACAGAACCACAGGAAGTAAGCAAACCCACAGACACAGGAGAGGACTTACACAAATGCTTCTAGTAACTCACAGTAACTGCTGAAACAAACAGAACAAAATACCAGAATGCTTCTTAAGCTCAGTAGGATTAACAGCATTTACCAAATTGAAATGTACAGAATGGGATGCCCAGCAATTAGATCATACACAAAATTTTGAAGTGTATCTGGGCACTCATTAAGATTTATCATATTCTGTACAGGTACGCTATTTCTAAGGGGCACATGCACCCCGATGTCTCTATTTGCGCTACTGACAATAACCAAAGTATGGAAAGAGCCCAAATGTCCATCAACGGATGAATGGATAAAGAAGCTGCGGTGTATATACACAATGGAGTACTACTCGGCAAGCAAAAAGAATGACATCTTGCCATTTGCAGCTACGTGGATGGAACTGGAGGGTATTATGCTAAGCGAAATTAGTCAGAGAAAGACAAACATCATATGACTCCACTCAAATGAGGACTTTAAGATATAAAACAGATGAACATAGGGGAAGGGAAGCAAAAATAATACAAAAACAAGAAGGGGGACAAAACATAAAAGACTCTTAAATACAGAGAACAAACTGAGGGTTGCTGGAGGGGCTGTGGGCACAGGGATGGGTTAAATGGGTAAAGAGCATTAAGGAAGACACTTGTTGGGCTGAGCACTGGGTGTTATATGTAGGGGACGAATCACTGGAATCTACTCCTGAAATCATTATAACACTACATGCTAACTCACTTGGATGTAAATTAAAAAACAAACAAGTAAATTTAAAAAAATTACTAAAAAAAAGTTATCATGTCCTGGATTATAAAGTGAGCCCAAGCAAACATCATTCAGAGTGTATTATTTGACTACATTAAAATTCAACAACAAATCGATACCAAAAGAAAAACTAAGAGATCAAAAATATTTGGAAACTAAACATTATACTTGTTAGTAACCATGGATGGGAAAAAAGCATATTAACATGGAAATTAGAAAATATTTTCCTCTGAATATTAATGAAAATACAATTGGTAGAATGCAGCTAAATTGTTTAGAGGGAAATTCATAATCTAAATGCATCTATTAGAAGAGAAGAAAAGCCAAAAGCAATTATCTAGTTATCTAGCTCAAAAAATGAAGAGCCAAATAAACTACCAAAAGAGAAAGAAAGAAGTAATAAACATAAGGGCAAATCTGATACGCAAACAGAGAAAAATCAAAGACGTGTAAGTTGGTTCTCTGAAAAGACTAAGAAATTGATACAAAATTGATAAATACCTCTGCAAGATGGTCAAGGAAAAAAAAGAAAGAAAGAAAAAGCATCAATCACAATGTCAAGAGCAGAAGAAGCAACATCATCCCAAATCCTACAGACACTTAAAAGATAATGGAAGAATATAAAGATTAACTTTCCGCCCACCAACGTGAAATTTCAGATTAATGCAAAAAACTTTAGAACAACACAATTTAGAATGTGAGTACAAGAAGGGTAATCTGAATAGTCCTTATCAATTAGGGAAATTAAAAATACATACAAACTTCCAAACATAGAAATCTCCAGGCCCTGAGAGCTTCATCCATGAATTTCTCTAAGCATTTAAGTTACAGTTAACACCAGTCTCATACAAAACCTTCCTGAGTATGTAAAAACAATAACAAAACAACAGGCTATTTTCCAACTTGTTTTGTGAGGTCAGCATTACGTAAACACAACCAAACTCTGGTATGACTAGTACAAGAAAGGAAAGTTAGCAAGCCACCTCTTTCGTAAAAACGGATGTAAATACGCTAAATAAAAATTACCAAATGTATCCTGTTGATTAATGTTATGATACATCTCAATATTTTTTTAAAAAATCAGTGCAAGTCACCATACTAACAGAAAAAAGAGGAAAAATCATACCAAAAGATGTATAAAAATCATCTGATAAGATACAATACAAATTCATGACCATTTGCAAGCATATTATTAACAAAAATGTATTTCCTTTATCTGATAAAAAGCAACTTAAAAACCCTAGAGTAATTACCATAATCAAATTTGAAATGTTGAAAGTTTCTTCTCTGAAATAAGAAACAAGACAATGTTATCCAACAACATATAGGAGATGAAATCTCAGAAGATAAGAAAATGAAATAAGAAGATTAGAAAAGAAAAAACAAAATTGTCAATATTCACAGCTCACTGGGTTCTACATACTAAGTTCCAAAAGAATATACAAACATGTTACTAGAAATGAAAGTGAATTTGGATAATATCCAAAAAATAGATTGGATACTACTAACAAACAACTATAAAATGAAAAAGTTTTAAACCTACCATTGGCAGTGTCATCAAAAACTTAGGACTAAATATAACAAAAACGTGCAGGACCTCTGCACAGGAAACTAGGAAACACTGACATAAATCAAGACATCTTAACACATAGAAGAATTTAAATATGGATGCCAATTTTTCACATAAATTAGGCTATAGATTTGATGCCATTCAAATCAAAATCCAAGGATTTGTTTTTGTGCAAATTGATACAGTTCTAAAATACATATGGGAACTTAAGAGACAAAGAAAAGACAAGATAATCGTGAAGGAAAAGAGCAAACTCTTAAGGGCTTAGACTTCCGGATATCAAGAGTTATTATAAAGCTACAAGAACTAAAATGGTGTGAAACTGATTCGGGACAAGCAACAATCCAAAAAACAGAACAGAGTTCAAAACAGACCCACAAATATAGAGTCACATCATTTGTGACAAAAGTAGCATTACACAGCCATGGGGGAACATAGACATGTCAAAAAATGGTTCTGTGTCATCTGGATACCTCATCAGAGAACAAAACAATGACAACAAATAAAAGAAACATTGGATCTAAAGATCTACCTCTACTTCACCAAAAAACTCCATCATATATGACCCAGGGATCTAAGTTTGAAAAACTGAACAAAGCTATAAGAAGAAGGCATAGAATGTCTTCATGACCCTGAGATAAAATCTTAATTTTTAAGTGGGATGAGGAAAGCACTTATTATAAGGAAAGGTATTGGTAAACTAGGCTATATAAAAGTTAAGAATTCCTGTTCACAAAGACGACATGGAAAGACTTGTTCAAGATATATTCAATACATATATCCAACAGGGGATTTTTGTCCAGAATATATAAAAAAAACTTATAAATCAGTAAGAAAAAAAAAAAGCAAACCATTAAATACAATGGTTTAAGGGGTGCCTGGGTGGCTCAGTGGGTTGAGCATCCAACTTTTGATTTTGGCTTGGGTCATGATCTCATGGTTGTGAGATCTCCCTGCTGAGCACGGAGCTTGCTTAAGATTCTCTCGCCGTGCCCCTCTCACCAACTTGCACTCTGTCTCCCTCTCTCTCTCAAATTAAAAAAAAAAACAAAAAACAAAAAAACTCAACAAAATGTGAAATGCAATTCACAAAAGAGTAGAGCCAAGTGTTCAGTTAGTATGTGAAAAAGTGCTCCATCTTGTTAGTCATCAGAAAAATGCTAATTAAGGGGTGCCTGGGTGGCTCAGTCAGTTAAGCATCGGACTTCAGCTCAGGTTATGATCTCATGGTTAGAGCCTGGGGCCTGCTTCAGATTCTCTGTCTTCCTCTTTCTCTGCCCCTCCCCTGCTCATGTGCGCATTCTCTCTCTCTCAAAAATACATAAACTTAAAAAAAAATTTTTTTTAATCCAGTTCTGGGGCACCTCGTTGGCTCTGTCCATGGTGAATGTGATTCTTTGCCTTGGGATTGTAAATCCAAGCCCTACCTTGGGTACAGGGATTACTTAAAAATAAGACCTTAAAAAATCCAGTTCTACTTACTATTACATTTTCATGAGATAAAAACAAAGAAAAGTCTTTGGATCCGGGTTCTTTTATCAGTAAAATGATAAATCGGAACAAAATAAATCCTTTGTGGCTGCCATTTCAACTTCTGATGAGAAACACCCATGCCCCCATTCCCAGACCAAGAATTTCACATAGAACTGACCCTGCCCCTCAACCCCACATGACCTGGGCCTGGCCAATCAGAGTGTTCCATCTCCTGGCCACGTCACTGATTAAGTAATGAGCACGTAACCCACAAGAGACCAGGGATTTGAGGACAGCTTTTTTGACAGAATTAAATGATAAGTACAGCAAACTGCCACTGAGATTGAACACTAACTAGTGAACATTATCCTTGGTATAACTATCCCACATTGTGAAATTCTGCCTGAAAATAAAGAAAAAATAGATGAAAGCAGAAACGATGAGGAGGAGGAGGAGGAGGAGGAGGAGGAGAATGACAGATATACAGAAAGACAGCGTGATGATAGATGGAGCCATAGACAGACAATACATAAATAATAGATGGACAAAAGGAAAGAAGATAAATTGATTATTCATAGAGGTTGATTTGTAATGACATTATTTTAGAGAACATGAATACAGTCCCATCCAATCCTGGACTTTCCAACTTTGCAAGCCAGTAAATTCCCTCCTTGGCTCGAAGCAGTTAAGTCAGATTTCTGTAATTTGCAGCCAAGAGTCTTGACCTAAAATTTCCAAAGGCACTTCCAGCACTTAAGTCCATGGCTTAGGCAGTGCGTTCCAGAATTTTCCAATGAAGCACCCCTTACGGGCTAAGGAGGTCAAACAATACACTCAAAAGTCCAGCCCTTCCCTACTTTTGAGAAATCTAAGCCAAAAAGCATGTGAATTCTCTAACCTGCCTTGTGATTTATTTGTCTTAATATAAAAATATTTCCTCCCAGGGTGCCTGGGTGGCTCAGTCGCTTATTCGTCCAACTTTGGCTTCCGGTGTGTGAGTTCGAGCCCCACGTCAGGCTCTGTGCTGACAGCTCAGAGCCTGGAGCCTGCTTCGGATTCTGTGTCTCCCTCTCTCTCTTCCCCTCCCTTGCTTGTGCTCTCTCCCTCTCAAAAATAAATAAATTTTTGAACTGTCCTCTGAACTGTTGGGTAAAATCAACAATTCAAGAAGAGGCACCACATTATTCTAAAGGTTGCTGTACCACTTACACACTCTTGTGTGCTCCTATTGAAATCCCCCATCCCCCGCCCCCAGTTTAAAAGAACAGACTCACGGACGGGGTGATGGGCTCAAATTCCCACAGGGGTCAAGCAGGTAGGTCAAAGGATGCAGGAGACAGAACAAAAGCCAGTCTGAGACAGGCCACTGCCACTCAGCTCCACTGTCACTCTCAGGGAACGTCTTTTAAGCTCTCGTGCAGGCAAACGTCCCAACATGAATCACATCTGGGCAAAACCACTCCCCCCACCTCTGATTCTGAACACACGCTCTTCTGTTTTTCCACCTGAAATACAGGCAATTACTTACACTGTTGCTGACATCCGTTCTCCAAATACCTCGTATTTGTCTTCTTATACAAGATCTTTCTTTCAAATAGAGATAAGGCATAGAAGCTTTGGTATATATTTACTTAGTGAAACTATATTATACTTGCTGAAAATCAGACGGCTTTATCTGTGCAATCTCTAGGAGGAAAATTACCCTCTCCAACTGGTATACTCACATTTTATGTGACATTTTTAACAGCCTCGAAGTTTCCACCTCAACTAGCAATGTCTGAATTGCTTTTAATTTAGCAGGTAGGAAGACGAGAATAATCTGGCGGCTTCTTCCTGACATTTGTCAGAGGTAGGGCCCTCCCACGAGGGATATGGCGTTCATAAAAGTAATTTTTTCCATTTACGCCACCGAGAACACACCTTTACAGCGTGGTCCCATGGCCACCATTCTCGAAGCAGACACCAGCCTCTGAAATAACAGGGTGTTTGGGTTTGGTACTTTTTTTATATATACAACTTAGTATAATGAGGAATTTGATCTGAACTTAGTAAAGAAAGGAAAAAATTAATTTAAAACCTGACATCAATGACCTTTACAATTATGTATTGCAGCTCTTGTATAAGGGCAGGCATGTATGCAATGGTTTGCCTGATTTACTCGTAATAAAATGTCCTTTCTGGGCAACAAGATCACAGTGTTCAGGGAAGCCCATTGTTAAGTCAAGAGCAAGGTGTAATGGGTCTATCCCAAAAAAGAAAAGAGCCCTGTCCTCTGCACCCAAAGGTCCTCTACTATTTTACTTACAAATCATTTTAGAATAATAACAATGATAATAACAATAAGGATCCAGGTACCTAGACTGAGTACTTACTAGAGCACTGGGGTAAGTGCAGCATGTGCATTTTTTATATAATCCTCCCAACTCATCAGGGCAGGTACTGACAATCTCCCTCTCACTCAAGAGGACACAGAGGCTCATGGGAGTGACCGGAAACTCCCAGAAGCTGCAGAGACTGAACTCCAAACACTGTTCTTCATCAAACTCAACCATTCACTGCCTAGAAATCCGGAGGGCCCTTCAGAAATCAGCCACCCAAACTTAATTCTTACAGTCTCGCCAGCTTCCTGATCTTTCCCCCAAATCTGGCCACTTCCTGTATCTTCCCCAGCTCCATGAACCTTCCCCACCTTCCACGTAGCTGTTCAAGCCAGAAATCTAGAAGACATTACTGATCCACATTCTCCCTCCCCCCACCCTGCTGACGTCCAGTGCCACTCCAAGATGGGCTCATTCTTGGTCTTTGACAGTAACTGTATTGATTCATTTCCCTACATCTCCACCACCACTGGCCTTGTGCAAACCACCAGCATCTCCCCAAATACTGTTCTAGCCTCTGCCTTCGTTCTGGTCCGTGTCCAATCTGCGTCTACATGACTGAGTGATCTTTTAGAAATGCAAATGCCACCCTTCCCGTTCAGAATGATTTGATGGCTGCCCAATACCCTCTGAATAAAGACCGGCATCCCCAACATGGCCAAACAGGCCATGCACAGGCCTCTCCACTTCCCCTCTTCCTGTCTGTGTCTCAACCGCACCAGACTTCTGGTTTTTCAAGGCTTGGATCTCTCTCTCTCTCTCTCTCTTTTCTTTTTTTCATTTATTTTTGCGAGAGAGAGATATAGAATGCCAGTTGGAAGAATCAGAGAGAGAGGGAGACAGAATCTGAAGCAGGCTCCAGGCTCTGAGCTGTCAGCATGAAGCCCGATGAGGGCCTCAAACCCATAGACCATGAGATCGTGACCTGAGCCGAAGTCGGACACTCAACCAACTGAGCCACCCAGGCGTCCCTCTCGGGCCTCCTTCTGATCACAACCGCTGTGCCCACTGCCCCTTCTTGCCCAGAATTCTCTTCCTTTCTGCTCCACCTGGTTATAATCTGTGGCTCATCATCATCTCCTGAGGGAAGCTGAGACAGGGAAGGTTTGACCAGGTCAGACCCCTCTCCTGAAACGATGCACCTGTCACTGGAAACACAGGCCAGGACCGCAAGGAGGGACCTGTGTGTGTGACCAAATGAACAACGGGCTGTTTACTGGACTGACTGGAAACAGACTCTTTCTGAATGCCTGACATCTCGGCATTAACAAATGCTCAGGGGCAGGCTGGTGAAATGGTAAGTGCACATGCTTCAAGGTCAGGGACCTGACCTTGAACCCCTCCTCTCCTAACCAGCCATGGGACCTTGAACAAAATGCCTGAACTCCCTGGTGCTCGGTCTTCTCATACATAGAGTGAGCATGGTGCCAAGACCCCTCCCTTCCCAGGGTTGCTATTACACGTAAATGCGCCAAAAAGGTAATAAAGATCCCCGACTTGCAGCTCTTCGCACACGGTCAGAGTCAACCGGCACTTACGAAACTTACAGAGGAAAATGCGGATTGATTTTCCAAAAATGTTGTTGAGTAAAAAAGCAAATGTGGGACACCCAACCAGCTCAGCTGAGCGCACATGCAAACGTTAATCTCAGGGTCCTGAGTTCAAGCCCCAAAGAGAGAGTAGAGATTACTAAAAAAACAAACTTAAAAAAAAAAAAAAAGCAAATTCCTCAGCAATACCTACAATACGGTAGCATTGATGTTTAAATACCCACCAAACATCACTGCAGAGCACAGAGCTACAGGGGATAGGACCTGGAATGATGCAGTTCAAATACACTACAGGGATACAGTTTGAGAAACAGGCCACATGGAGGTGGAGATGAAGGGAAGGGGCGGGGAGCCTGGCCTCACAGGAGGCACATGCTGGCTCTCTGAAAAGCATCACACTCAGATGTGTTTAACAAGTAACCATTGAATAGCTACTCCAGCAGACCAATCACTGTGGCCAACTCACCAGGCTACGAGTCTCCTTCTGTCCAGATATCACAAACAGCCCTCTGTGCCCAACATTATGCCTCCGGGAGCAAAAACAACCAACAGATAAACATAAAAAAGGATAAAATCATGTATCTTAAAAAACGAATAAGGAAGGGGTGCATGGGTGGCTCAGTCGGTTGAGCATCTGACTTTGGCTGAAGTCACGATCTCACGGTTCATGAGTTCGGGCCCCACATCTGGCTCACTGCTGTCAGCACAGAGCCCGCTTTGGATCCTCTATCCCCCTCTCTTTCTGCCCCTCCCTTGCTCACTCTCTTTCTCTCCAAAATAAATAAAGCATTTTTAAAAAGACAAACAAGGGGCACCTGGGGAAGGTGGGGGGCGCTCAGTCAGTTAAGCATCTGACTTCGGCTCAGGTCATGATCTCACGGCTGGTGGGTTTGAGCCCCAGGTCAGGCTCTATGCTGACAGCCCAGAGCCTAGAGCCTGCTTTGGATTCTGTGTCTCCCTCTCTCTCTCCAGCCCTTCCCCACTTGCTCTCTGTCTCTGTATCTCAAAACTAAATAAGCATTAAAATAAATTTTTTAATAAAAAAATTAAAAAGACAAATAAGGGAGACAGTCACCTAAGTCATTCAAAATCTCTGAAATCCTTATAGAAGATCTAGAAATGGATGGGGGTAGGGGCTGCATAACACTGTGAATGTATGTAATGCCTCTCTGAATTGGACTCTTAAAAATGGTGAAATGGGGGGAGCATGGGTGACTCAGTCAGTTGAGTGTCTGACTCAGGTCATGATCTCACAGTTCGGGGGATCAAGCCCCACATCAGGCTCTGTGTTGACAACATGGAGCCTGCTTGGGATTCTCTCCCACCTCCCTCTCTCTCTGTCCCTTCCTCTCCTCCACTGCAGCTCACTCTCTCAAAATAAAATAAAATAAACATTTTGGAAAATAGAAATCTGGGCTTGAACTCAGGTGAAAAATGGTGAAAACAGTAAATTTTACGCGATGTGTATTTTACCACCGCAACAAAAAAGTTCATAAATATCTCTCCTCTGAGTGTAAAACAATAGCAACCCGAATGCCTGTATAACCACAAATTCTTTTTTTTTTTTTAATGTTTTGTATTTATCTCTGAGAGAGAGAGACAGCGTGAGCAGGGGAGGGTCAGAGAGAGAGGGAGACACAGACTCTGAAACAGGCTCCAGGCTCCGAGCTGGCTGTCAGCACAGAGCCCGACGCGGGGCTCAAACCCACGAACCGTGAGAACCCAAGACCTGAGCCGAAGTCGGACGCTTAACCGACTGAGCCACCCAGGCGCCCCTTACTACAAATTCTTTATTATCATATTTTTCGCTGCTACCCCGTCCTATTCTTCCACATCACCCATTTTATCCCCCAAAAGTGGCTGGAGCTTCAAAATGGCTCAAGCTTCACGAGAGCAGAAGCTGCCATCACACCACAGGAAACGCTACCAGCGGCTTGTTTACCAAAGCTCTGGCAGAAAGCGAAAAAATGTGATTTTCAGTGACAACCGCCATCAACGGAGCAGATGTTAAAAACAGGGGATGGAAGAGCCAAACCCCACGGTTCTGACTCCAGAAACGGTAAACACTGGCGATCATTGGTATCTTCAAACCCAGAGCCTTTCTGGAAAAGTATCAGAAGGTTTGGAAGAGGAGTCACAAGCTATAAATAAAAGCAGTGGTGAGTTAAAGAGATAATTAGATCAGCAAAAAGAAACACGGTGGAAAATTGAAAAGAATCCTTTCGCTGACAATGACATCTTCAAACAGATCTACAAAAATCTACAAAACATGAAGGAAAAAAATGAAAACGGGGTCCCTCTGACATGAGAGATTGGGAGCATGGCACACTGGCTAAATAGCCCCATCCTCCTTTTTAATTTCCAAAGAAAGGGGCGAAATGAGGGGTAAATTAGGTTTTCTTTGTGTTAAGTAGGGAAGGAAAATGCTATCACAACGCAAGCATTTAACAAGAGACCCCATACCACTGAAGCAGACAAGCTGTGGCCGTACAGAACGAAAATCTAGGAAAAGTATTTTTAAACAATGAAGCCAGTTGAGACGGATAGTTAGATTTCATATGCTCTTGTTTGCAAAAATACACGAATCCACTTTATTTTAACCTACCTGGACCTTCTAATTGAATGAAACCTCATTAATTCTCGAAGAGGTCAGAACATTAACAAAAGCTGGTATTTGATTTGCTTGCATGCGATTATCCCTTATTTGTATTAAAGAAACCACGGGCTATCCGAATCGCTGCAAGGTGCATCCTTCTTTAACTAATCTGGGGCTGCTTTAATGAAGTTTGCTTCCAAATCATCCTCAGACACCAGAGATGCCAGCAGACAGAGAGAGGGAGTATGCACCGTAACCGGATCAAGTGTAAAATATTTTTCTTATAAATTGAATTCCAAACTATACTGTTAAGATCCGGCAGTGGAGAAAATCTAAGCGTGAGCTAGAGAGAATTGATGTGAAACACACAGGACGGTCAGGAGGCTGACAGCTCGTGGGAAGGGGACCCAGTGCCACCAAGCTCGCGGGCAGAGTTCTGTGAGGCAGAGCAAACAGACGCCAGCAAAGGACGGAGAGGTTTCTATTTAGTGGCTGAGTGTGTGTGTGTTTTTCTGTACAGCTATGGTTTTTTTTAAGTTTATTTATTTATTTTGAGTGCAAGCAGGGTAGAGGCAGAGGGAGAGAGAGAGAGGATCCCAACTAGGCTCCACACTGTCAGCGCAGAGCCTGATGCAAGGACTCAATCTCACGAACCACAAGATCATGACCCGAGTCTCATGAGATCAAGAGTCGGACACTTAACCAACTGAGGAGAAGGAGAATTGTACATGGTCTTTAAACATCTTTGTGCAGGCAGTACAGGAAAACGATGATGCAGAATTCTACATTAAGAGTACAGTGCTGGGGGCGCCTGGGGGGCTCAGTCGGATAAGCATCTGACTCAGTCTCAGCTCAGGTGATGAGCTCACAGTTTCGTGAGTTCAAGTCCCATATCCTCCTCTGCACTGACAGCATGGAGCTTGCTTGGGATTCTCTCTCTCCCTCTCTCTCTCTGCCCCTCCCCCACATGCACTGTCTCTTTCTCTCTCTAAATAAAAAAAAAAATTTTTTTTAAAAGGAGGGCGCCTAGGACCCTCCTACACTGTCGGTGGGAATGTAACCTGGTGTAGCCCCTCTGGAAAACAGCGTGGAGGTTCCTCAGGAAACTAACACTAGAACTCCCCTATGACCCAGCAATAGCACTGCTAGGAATTTACCCAAGGGATACAGAAATGTTGATGCATAGGAGCACATGTACCCCAATGTTCATAGCAGCACTCTCCACAATAGCTAAAACCTGGAAAGAGCCTAAGTGTCCATCAACAGACAAATGGATCAAGAAGATGTGGTTTATCTATACCATGGAATACTACATGGCAATGAGAAACAATGAAATCTGGCCATGTGTAGCAACATGGATGGACCTTGAGGGTGTTATGCTGAGCGAAATAAGTCAGGCAGAGGTCAAATATCATATGTTTGCACGTATAGGAGGATTAGGAGGAACTTAATGGAGGACCGTGGGGGAGAAGAAGGAGGGAAATAGTGGGGGAGGGGGAGAGAGGCAAACCATGAGAGACTCTTGAACGCTGAGAACAAACTGAGGACTCATGGGTGTGGGGGAGGAGGGGGGAGATGGGCATGGAGGAGGGCACTTGTGGGGATGAGCACTGGGTGTTATATGGAAACCAACTTGACAATAAACTATTTGTAAAAAAAAAAAAGGGCACCTGGGTGGCTCAGTTGGTTGGGCATCAGACTTCGGCTCAGGTCATGATCTTGCGGTTTGTGGGTTTGAGCTCCGTGTCAGGCTCTGTGCTGACAGCTCGGAGCCTGGAGCCTGCTTCAGATTCTGTGTCTTCCCCTCTCTCTGCCCCTCCCCTGCTCATGCTCAGTCTCTGTCTCTCAATAATAAATAAACATTAAAAAAAAAAAAAGAGTACAGATCTGAGTGGTCAAATCCCTGGGTAACAGGGTCAAGTGACCCAGCCTGAGATCTTGGCTACATTGCTTGCTCGCTGCGTGATCTCGGATAAGGTACAGGTGCACACAATGTCTTTGATTCTATGTCTCTCTGTTGATGCAGGTGATGACAGCTCCCATCCCCGGAGGGCAGGTGAAGGTGACACGAGATTGGGGGGAAGCTCATGTGTCCACAAGCCAGACATGAGCCACGTGTGAGCACCAGTTCTATCAGAAGGACAACCGAGAAGGAAAAACAGAACCTCAGGAGCAAAGGGACAGAAGTGACATCCTGCTTTGCTAAGTAAGGGCTAGGGAAGAAACTGGAAGGCACAATGCAGAAATAGAGATGCAATTAAGAGATGCGATGCATCAGGAGAATTGCTGGTGAAAGAGCTCCAGGAATTGGGAATGTGTATGTGCATGGGAATCTCCAAAAAACCCCAAAAGCAACCATGAGAGGAAAAGCCTGCTTGAAACATCTGCCGATTCCAGAAAGTGCTGAGAGCAGTTCACTCAAGTAAACACACACACACACACACACACACACAGACGTGTCTCCCCCTGGGACCTCTCCGACCCCGGAGAAGGCAGAAGCTGCGGCCAGTGTGAGGAGGGAGGAAGGGGGGAGGTTGGTCACCACTCTTCCGTGACAGCTAGCTGCCCCATGCATCGCAAGCTCCAGAAACCAAGTTCAAAGTTTCCACAACTGCTCCAGATGGACTGGATATTTAATCACCGACGTGCAGTTGAGTTTTACGATTTGGAGGGCCCATAGGACCTTCTATTACTGAATAGGTACCAAAAGGTCGGTAGGGCCCTTCCAGAATCTTCATCCAGAGGTCACAACAGACCAGCCCATGGAGTAACTCTAAAGACAACAAAAGACAAAAATGAAGCTACTTGAGGATTACATCAGACAAATCGCGCTCTGTTAACAGAGTGGTGAAATGTTTCAAGGGACAAGGAAATTGTTACAAATGATTGTGTCCATTGGGCATTTACTGAGTGCCGCACACTATGCTTATCCCGTTCCAGGCAAGGTCCCAGCTAACCTCCACGGCAGCCCACAAGGTGGGGGCTGTCATCACCCCAGTTTACAGAGAACAGAAAACAGATAACTTGCCCAAGGTCATGTGAGGTAGCGGTCATGGGAATTAGCAGGGCTGAGATGTCACGCCACACTGCCAATTCTTTGCTTCTCCTTCTTTTTTTCTTTTATTTAAAAAAAATTAACCTTTATTTATTTCTGAGAGACAGAGAGAGACAGAGCACAGCAGGGGAAGGGCAGAGAGAGAGACACACAGAATCTGAAGCAGGCTCCAGGCTCTGAGCTGTCAGCACAGAGCCCGATGCAGGGCTCAAACCCACGAACCGTGAGATCATGACCTGAGCCTAAGTTGGGTGCTTAATAGACTGAGCCACCCAGGCACCCCTGATTCTTCTTCTTCTTCTTTTTTTTAATGTTTTTTTATTTATTTCTGAGAGACAGAGAGAGAGAGCGAGAGAGAGAGAGAGCGAGCATGAGCAGGGGAGGGTCAGAGAGAGGGGGAGACACAGAAACCGAAACAGCTTCCAGGCTCTGAGCTAGCTGTCAGCACAGAGCCCGACGCAGGGCTCGAACCCATGAACCCTGAGATCATGACCTGAGCCGAAGCCAGACTGAGCCACCCAGGCGCCCCCCCCTTCTTCTTTTGAGACGACTTCAATAATAAGATAAAAATAACAACCATCAATTTATCTAGAGCTTACTGTGAGATTTACATGGACTTGCTCAAATTACTCTCTGAAAGAAAACGCTGTGATCACGCATGCTAAGTGGTCCAAGATTATCCAACCTGTTGAAGAGGACCTGGGATTTGAACCCAGACAGTTTGGCTCCAGAGACGGCGCTCAGACCCGGCGTGATCCACTGCCTCCCTGAAAGCACGTTGTAAACCGTCAAGTGCTACACGAATCACAATAGGGCCGGCGATGATGACGACGATGGCACCCTGGCCACATGGAAGGGGCGGGACGTGGCTGCCCTACGACGCCAGGGAAGACACGTCGTCAGGAGGAAGAGCAGACGAGGGCCTGTGGCATGTTCTACGAGCAGCGCGGCCGGGGCCTGTGCTCACGGAGGAACGCGTCCACGGCAGCCCGGAGAGTGAATCAAGCAGAGGCCGAACCATAAATCCATGAACCTGTCCCTCCTGTGAACGGCACTGGGTGGCGGCACCATTATTATGGTCTTTACCCTCCTGTTTCTCTGGCTGATGTCCCGTCGGGCACTGAAAACCAATTGGCTGGAAAAAGAAGGTCTATTCATCTCTGAAGACCAATCAGGACCTGATTGGACCTGAATGGGCTCCCTCTGAGAAGCTCAAGAAAAGTGGGTTTTGTGCAGGGTATCTGGAGAGTGGCCTGAAGCACAGGAAATACCTCTTCTCATGTGAGAGACATTTTTAAGGTCGGATGGTTTAGATTCCTCGGGGTCCAGCACGGTCCGTGCCCCTTAATAGCGAGCAACCAGGAAATATTAGTTTATTGTGGGTTGGTTGGCTGGTTGGTGACATAGGTAAATGAACGAATGAATCAATCAATCAATCAATGAATCGAATGAATGAATGAATGAATGAATGAATGAATGAATGAATGAATGAATGAAATGACTGGTAACAGGAAAGAGCACAGACTTGGAGATCAGGCCCACTTGGGCTTAACCACCAACTTGCTGTGTGACTTTGACCAAGGCACTTAACCTCTCTGAGGCTGTTAACCCATTTGCAAAAGGGGATCATGACAGCAACAGTGATGGACTCTGTTTTCTGTTTTGCTTTGTTTCTTTTCAGCCTCCCTTATTTTACTTCCTGTAACAGCCTGATTTGGGTTTGGTGACCCACCCCTCTCCCATCCCCAGGACCATGGTCAGTTGGGTGGATCCGACTCTCCGGGAGTAAACATGTAACTTCCAACTCAGGCCAGCCAGTGTGCTGCATTCCTACAGAGAAGGTGATGCATCAAGGACAGGCCCATGAGGCCAATCACAACTGCATTAGGCAGGGCTCCCCAGAGGAGGGAAAAAAAAGAAAAAATATATATAGACACACACACATATATATATAAAGAGAGAGAGAGAGACATAGAGAGACAGAGACAAATGATATAGATGTATGAATATGAACAGAAATGATACAGAAACACAGAGACAGAGACAGAAATATGTTCAACTGATTAGACGAGGCCCACCCACACCACAGCAGGTAATCTGGTACTTCAAGTCTACTGTTTTAACTGTTAGTCACATCTAAAGAATATGTCTTCCCAGCAACATCTAGACTGCTGGCTAGTAGTTGGCCAAACAACTGGGTGCCGTAGTCTAGTCAAGTCGACACATAAAATTAACCCTCACAACAGCCAGTAAGATTCAGCCTCTGCTCTCATTTGAGCCATAAAAGGAGCGAACTTTCTCCTTCCAGCCATTTTTGAGCCTGAACAAATGTGCAGTAGAAAATTGAGGGCAGAAGGTAAGAGGTGCTATGAGGGGACCTGAGGCAGGGCCCAGGTGAGTTCCAGAGTCAGGAGGCTGGTCACCCTTACTGAGCTGAGAGCCTCAGAGGCACCACCGCAAACCAAACGGCCAGGGTCCCTGGAGACTGTCTGGTGAGTCCAAGAGGTTCTGAAACAGTGTATGAGAGACGTCAGATGTGGGCGCCTGGGCGGCTCAGTCAAGCGTCTGACTCTGGATTTTGGCTCAGGTCACAATCTCATGGTTTGAGAGTTCAAGCCCCAGATTGGGCTCTGTGCTGGCAGTGCGTAGCCTGCTTGGGATTTTCTCTCCCTCTCTCTCTACTCCTCCCCTGCTCTCTCTCGCTCTCTCTCTCTCTCTCCCTCAAAATAAATAAACAAGAAAGAGATGTCAGATGCACCTTTTAAAAATCATCTAGACTTTATCAAAGTATGCACCAATATGTACACAAAGTATACTTATATACCATATGAATAGATATTTACATCTATGTATGTACATACGTATGTGTCAGTTTTCAAAAGTCTAATTTAGAAGAAAATCAAAGAGCATAAAAACTCTATTGAAAAACAAGTCTCCTTCCCACCCATGACCCACAATCCACTTGGCCCCACCTAAGAATCAAATACTGTTTTCAATTTCTTACCCTTCCTCCAGGTCTATCCTAACCATAAGCAAGTATGTGCCTGTACAGATCTTTCTTTTTTTTTTTTTTTTTTTTAATGTTTTTATTTATTTTTAGAGAGAGAGAGAGACAGCGTGAGCAGGGGAGGGTCAGAGAGAGAGGGAGTCACAGACTGAAACAGGCTCCAGGCTCTGAGCTGGCAGTCAGCACAGAGCCCGACGCGGGGCCGAACCCACGAACCGCGAGATCATGACCTAAGCGAAAGTCGGACGCTTAACCGACTAAGCCACCCAGGCGCCCCAATCTGAAGCAAGCTCCAGGCTCTGAGCTGTCAGCACAGAGGCTGACGCGGGGCTGGAACCCACGTACCGTGAGATCATGACCTGAGCCGAAGTTGGCCACTTAACCGACTGAGCCCCCCAGGCGCCCCTCTAGGCAAGTGGAAATGGGCATGTACGTATGTTGTTTCCCCCTACAATATACCTAGAAAGTCATACCATATTGGCCTATGGGAGCTCTACACAATTTCTCTTCCGTGCCACACACTTCTTAATTGCCCCATCCATGAACGCGTGGGTTGTATCTATGTATCTCTTGGTGATTGTATACACATGCGTGACATGACATATATTTATATCTTACGTACTAATACATTTTAGTACACATGTAATATATTTCATATATTTATATTGATGTTTAATTTTATGTTGCCTCATCTCCACATAGGAAACTCTTAAAGAAGAGAATGCAGTGAACAAAAAAAGCTCATTATTTTCTAAGGTAGGAAAATTACTCCGAGAACTCATCCACCCCCTAGTAGACCGTCTGATTAAGACCCAGGAGTTATGGATACAGCCTTCTTTGCTACATTGTTTATGTTAAGATAATCAGGATTGATGAGTTGTTTCCTGATGGTTCAGTGGACCAGCCTGTCTTTGGGGAAAGCACTTAGTCTTCAAAGCCCACAGACCTGGGCTGGATTCTTTGCTCCGCCATTTACCGGTGGGGTGACTTAACCCCTCAGAACCCCAGTTATGTCATCTGTAAAATGGGTACTTCCTGAGATTGCGTAAGGACGAAGCATGGAAACATAAAGCACAGTACTTACTGAGTCATCAATGAAAATCAGTCCCTTCTTACATCCTTCACACCGGGGGTCCTCTGGGGAACGTACATTTGTTTAGCCACTGGGGCCGGATGACAGGTAGCCAAGAACACACGCAGAGACCTGTCCAGGCTCTTCTCTTTAATGCTGAGAACAGTAAACATGCGTGTTCACGTTTCCATTGGGTAGGTTTGTCCTGCCCTCCACACCTGCCTACCAGGTCCTGGCACTGCTAGTCCCTGGGGTTTCCCAAACCCATAAACCCCCAAGGATTTCCAAGGTAAGTAAAACAAGTACTGAGAAAAAAAAAATCAATGGTTATATACTATGTGAAGTCACTTGTCCCTACTACGCGAGTCTGCACAAAATACGATGGATGCAGAGTTAAGAGAAGGCTGGGTTGTTGCAGATTCTGTGTCTCCCTCTCTCTCTGACCCTCCCCTGCTCACGCCGTCTCTCAGAAATAAATAAAGCATTTAAAAAGAGAGAGAGAGAGAAGGCTGGGAAGGGGTACCAAAGCAGAATGGCCCTGCCCCAGATGTCACAGGAGAAAGAGAATGGCAAGTTAGTGACGGGGGAGAGAAGGGAGGTCTTCATGAACTTGGAACACTACTGGCCTAGCCTCCATAATCCCTCTATCTGATCCATTTCTACCCTTGGCCCACACACTGTGTTCCCAACACAGGGGCATGTAAATGCTGTGAAGACATGAAGACAATCATTTTTCTCCAGTGTCTTCCCACCTCACTTAGAATAAAAGCCAGAGTCTTTACAAGGATCTCCCATTTCCTACTTGATCTGCACCTGCCTCCTGCCTGTTCCTCAAACCCATCAGGCACATTTCCACCCCAGGGCCTTTACATCTGCTGTTTCCTCCTCCTGGAATGCTCCTTCCCCAAGTATCCACAAGGCTGATTCTTGAACCTCTATTTTTCTCCAGAGCATTCACATCTCCGATCACAGTATTTCATTTATTTAGGTGTTCAATGAGTAAGCTCGAGATTCGTGCTTTCTGTTGCATCCGCAATGCCTAACACATGGAAGGCAAACAATAAATATTTGCTGGAAAAAAAACAAGCGATTAGTGAATCCTGGCAAAGCAATGGAGGTGTGAAGGATATTGGCAGGTTTTGGGTAAAACAGAAGAGTAAAGAAACAAACAAAGCAGATAAGGTGGGGACAGGAAATTCTGTTCATTCTAAGGTTGTGTCGGCTGCAACATGAGTTCACTTCCCAGTGTGTGGGGAGTAAACTTGCTGGAGCCCATCGAGAATCCGTACCCACATTTCAGGGGCACATCGGGGCTGCCTCCGGCTTTTCCCAGGGAAAGCAGGAAAGGAAGGGGTGCTAGAGGGTGGGAAGGTGTTAAAATAAGGCATAAAGTATCCAGCAAGCAATACCTTTGCTTGGGGAAATGTAACTTACAATAAGACCCTGCATACTTGGGGGGGTGGGGGGGTGTTATACTTTGTTGCTAAGAATAGCATGCATCGAATCAGCAGAACGGGGTAAACAGGACTCAGGCCCTGAGAGAAGAAGGAATTTTAGAGCTGAGGCAGGAGAGGAAGGTGACCCCAGGGAAGAGGGGAAGAACACATGGGTGAGGACCGGAGATGAAAGGGAACATCCTGTCGTATGTGCAACTGAGAAAATCCTGAGCAAAGGACCCAGCCGTTTTTTCACCCGTGGGCCATGAGCACAGCCAGTGTGATTCAGCCGAGCATCTGAGGGCTGAGGTCCCATCTCTTGGGGTCAGAGAACTCCAAACTGGTGGCCTACTGAACAACTGGACTTCGACAGTATGGCTGCAATTCAATGCAAGGCCAGAGCCCTGGCCTGGGAGGAGGGCGCTGACTTCTTTGACAGGGAATCGCTGCTGGTCGCTATGCGGGGACTCACCTAGGCGCTGAGGAGCCAGACGCTTTCGAACTCATGTTGTCTTCCCATAATAAATACGGGGCTAGGACGTCGCCAGGCGTTCTGAGAGAAATGGCCTCTGCCTTCAAGGACTGGGGACTGGTGGATGGGGCGCCTGGGTGGCTCAGTCGGTTAAGCATCCAACCTCAGCTCAGGTCATGATCTCACGGTATGTGAGTTCAAGCCCCATGTCGGGCTCTGTGCTGACAGCTTGGAGCCTGGAGCCTGCTTCAGATTCTGTGTCTCCCTCTCTCTCTCGGCCCTTCCCCTGCTCATGCTGTCTCTCTCTCTCTCTCTCTCTCTCTCTCTCTCTCAAAAAATAAACAAACATTTTTAAAAAAATAAAAAATAAAGGACTATGGACTGGTGGAGAAATCTCACAAAAAGGAAGCGGATTCCTTATTGTGTTAGAAAGGGGAGTGACAGAAGAGAACGGGAGGGAGGCAAGTAATGTGGCCTGGCAGAAGGCTTCTCCAGAGAAGGTCTTATCAGAGCTGGGTTTTGAAGGGTAAGTAGGAGTTTGCCATTGGAGGAAAGGAGGAAGGCCATTCCGTGCAAAGGCAAAAGCTATGAGCCAGTAGAAACCATCTGAAGACCAGCGAAGGAAGTGGAAAGTGACCATGTGGTGCATGCACGGGGCTGGGCGGGGGAGGGGCGGTGCACACAGCTGGAGACGGGGCACCGAGACTGTGCCCAGCTAAGGACTCCGGAGTTGATCCCGGCCCTGGCAGAGAGCCAGAGCAGGGCTGCAAACAGGCAGATATGCCCGGACTGGTATACGAAAGGCTTTATCCCTGGTACATAAGGAGCCCTGGTATTTTTAATGGCAAAAGCGATGTCCCTTCAGCCACAGAACATTCTACAGTCATTTGCCACCTTCTCTTATGGGAGGGCAAGAGCCAGGCCCCAGCCGCTCCTCCTGCAGACACAGGCCAGCAACCTGCATTGTTAAGACCCATTCTCTAGGATCCTCCGTACTGATGTCCCGCGAGCTTGGGGTCCTTCGCCAAACCGTCCTCCGGCCCATCGAGCCAACAGCACGGCCAAGGTCCTCAGGGAGCAAGAGAAAGAAATGCAATTCTGCTCCCACAACCCTTGATGGACCAGTCGGCCGGTTGCACGCTACTCATAAACGCGGTGAGTACCGCGGCACTTCAGATACCAAGGCCCCTGCATAAATAACATCCTATTCAGTCAAAGTTAGCGGAGAAACCCCAGGAAACATCATCTTGCCAAAGAAACATAATAGAGTCACCAGACTTGAAGCTACAAGCTAGCAGGGGCATGATGCAGCAAGGTCCCCGCGTCCCTGGAAATCCAGCGTTGAGAAAGGGACTGCAGGTAAAACGAACATTGCAATATGCAAACAGACACCGCTGTCAGCCGGGCAGCCCATCAGGATGACAAACGCAAAACTATGCAACAAATAAATCAAGCAGGTACCGTGGGTGTGGAGGAAGAGGTCCGGGGAGGTAACAGGAAGTAGTAATAACACTTGCACAGCCCCTGCTATACGCCACACACTGTTCTTGGCCCTTTATACATATTGAATCATTTGATCCTCACAATGACATAGGAGCCCTTACCATCCTCACTTAGAAAAGAGGAAACTGAGGCACAGAGAGACTAAGTAACCTGCCCAAGGTCATACAGCTTCGTAAGTAACAGAGCCTGGATGGAAATGCAGCCATTGTGGCTTCACACAAGGGATCAGTGCTCTGTACAATTAAAAGCTGTGGTTGGCAGGGCGCCTGGGGTCTCAGTTGGTAGAGCGTCCGACTTCAGCTCAGGTCATGATCTCACGGTTCGTGGGTTTGAGCCCCGTGTCGGGCTCTGTGCTGACATTTAGCTCAGAGCCTGGAGCCTGCTTCTGATTCTGAGTCTCCCTCTCACTCTCTGCCCTTCATCCGCTTGTGCTCTCTCTCTCTCAAAAAATAAATTAAAATGTTAAAAAAAAATTTAAATGCACACTTACTCAACATGAATGACTTCCCAGGAAATGCCTCATTTAACCTACTCGCCCTTGCCCTTTGACCATCCCAGATGAAACCTGCTTATCTACCCCCGGGGGCACAGACTATTCTCAGTGTCAAAACCTTCAGACCCTGAGGTATTTCTTGAAGGGCAGGTCCATTCCCTGGGCTCCTCCAGGAAAACCCTAGAAGACTGACATCTGGGATGACATCATGCCCTGCAATAGAGCCAGTGTAACAGGCCTCTGAATGATGTTCTAATCACCAAGATACTCTGAGATTCACCCAAGAGTTCAGCAAGACTGGCTTAAAAGAAAGGATGACTCAACTTTGAAGTCAGCACAAAACCTTCTCCTTCTGGACAGCCAGCATTTCAAGCCATTTCTAGTTTGTCGATCCACAAATATCCCCACATTTATAAATAACCTCCCATTGTCAAATTCGGCCATATTGACCAAGACTCTATCAAGCACCCACACCCATTCTAGGTACTAGATCAGTAACATACGGTGGCCCTGTCTTCAAGGATCTGTTACTATTAAGGAGAAAAATTCACAAGCACGGTAAATTCCGTGTTTTAAGTGTTCCACAGTATGAAGAGCAAAATGCTGCGAGCCTGGACAGACAGGAGCATTTCGGTCTCTGCCTTGGGGATGGGCGGGGTCCTGGCAGACTCCCTCCTCCATGATATAATATAAAAGATTGTTAAAGGGGCACCTGGTGGCTCAGTCGCTTAAGCGTCCGACTTCAGCTCAGGTCATGATCTCACGGTTCATGGGTTCGAGCCCCGCGTCGGGCTCTGTGCTGACAGCTCAGAGCCTGGAGCCTGCTTCAGATTCTGTGTCTCCCTCTCTCTCTCTGCCCCTCCCCTGCTTGCTCTCTCTCTCTCTTTCTCTCTCTCTTAAAAATAAATAATAAACATTAAAAATTTTTTAAAACTAAAAATGTAATAAAAAAAAAGATCGCCAAAGTTCCATGGTAAAAACACGAAGGTCCTGGTGCTAAGGAGCACAGACATCAGCCCGGACGGAACAGAGAGATCTGCAAAGCTTGCAGAGATCCCGTCTGGGAACGGAACTGGGGAATGTAGGCAGACGAGGAAGCAGACAGCTCTGTGTGACATTTAGTTGCCCTCCACCACCCGCAAGTACTCGAGGAACGCACACCCTCGTGGTTGGCGGCACGCGTGGATAGATTTGGTGGTCTCATCCCATTTCTTCCTTTTCCCGACAGTCTCTGTATTGCCCCCTCCTCATCGTGAAACTTTTATGAGTCCCTTCGATTTCCGGTACCTCTCAGATCTACCTGCCTTGCAGAGGGGAACACGCTTCTCTGCCCCTGGTCTGCCAAACGTCGCCCCTGCAACTGCCATTTCCCTGTCCGCTGACGTCACAGCCACCTTTGATTCCCCGGCTCGCATTAGACTTGTAACATTACAGGTGTGAAAACGAAATGTCAAATTTTTCTCACTCTCTCTCAAAGAGAATGGCGAGGCAGTAAGACTCGATGAATTCCTCAGACTTAAATGTCTCTCACTTTTCAAAGACTCTTTCTAGAATTCTAAAGACGGTGGGCCTCCTCGGGCTGCCTTGGCTTTTACAGTTTGCGTTTCCATGTTTCAGTGGAAAGGTTAAGGTTTGGGAATAGAAGCCTGCGGGAAGACAAACAACTGATATTTGCTCCGTCCTTATAATGTGCCCAAAACACACCAACTATTTGCAGCCCATTAAAACCCAGCAAGGTGCGTACGATGATCTGCACCTGACAAAACTGAAGATCAGAGAGGCTCAGGAACTCACCCGGGATCACAGAGCTCAGATGCAGGATTCAAACAGAAATGGGTGACACCAAAGCAGAGGCTTTTCCACTAGAACCCTCTGGTAAGATGAGAGCACAAGGTTAGCAGTGAGGCACTCAAGAGCCCTGCTCCCCATGGCAAAAAACAGACATAACCCTTTCTTCGAAGCCCGGTTTAAGAAGCCCAATTACCGTCTCCCAGAATTTGTCAGGACGGGAATACTCTAGAACTGGCTGCCGTGTTTTGTGAACAAAGCCTTTCCTGTTTACAGAGCAGTGCAGGGCTAAGGAGTTGTGACGGGGCCCACAGGACTCGGGAAGCCTAGAATACCAACTAGCTGCCCCTTTAGGGGAAAAAGCTCGCCAGCCCCTGGCCCACGAGCATCATTCCGTCTTCTACTAGATGCTGTTCGAAACCGACGATAACAGAGGTTGGCGTGGAGGGAGGAACGGGAGAAACCGTCAGGGAAAACGTGCCAAGCACTGTGACAGTTAATTTTCTGGGTCAACCTGACTGGGCTCCGGGGAAGCTCAGAGAGCTGGCGGAACACCACTTCTGGGCATGTCTGTGAGGGCGTTTCTGGAACAGACTGAATCAGTGCGCTGAGCTAAGAAGACCCACCCTCACCACCACCCAATGGGCAGAGGACCCGGATAGAACAGCAAGGGGGAGGGGGCGAATTCTCGCTCTGTTTTTGAGCTGGAACACCCATCTTCTCTGGTCCTTGGACATCAGAGCCCGGGCCTCAGGCCTCCAGACCGGGACTGAATTACACCATCTGTTTTCTTGGATCTCCAGCCTGCACACGGCAGGCCACGGGACTTCGTGGCTTTCATAATCACATAAGCCAATTCCTAGACTCGATCTCCCCTTATATATACCTGATTATACACTGTAGGCTCGGTCTCTCTGGAAAGCCCTCATATAAGCTCCTACTGCATACACTCGATACGCTGAGCACCTGCTATATACCAGGCACTGTAGCGGATGCTGGGGAGATGGTGATAAACACATCTGCATACTCTAGTGAGACACATACCTCATAATCTATGCTCCAAAGAATTTACTTGGGGTTCCCAAACTATGAAAACTCACTGTAAGGAGGGCAAGAAGAAAATCTAAAGACGCTGAACTTTGCTGAGAGGAGGGAGGAAGAAGCAATGGTTCTTTTCACAGAAGATGAGGAAAGCTTCCTAGGGTGACACCCAAACAGGGTATTAAAGTATGGTTTGCCAAAGGGAGAAGAGGAGAAAAGGTTCACTGAACAGACAGAAGCGGCAGTGCAAAGGCCCTGAGGTAGGAAATCACTCAGCCTGTTAAACCGACAACAAAGCGCCCCCCTGTGGCTGCAGTAGACAGGCCACTGAGGGGGGAAGGGCAGTGGATGCAGTTTCAACACGGCGGCTGACAGCAGGTTGTGTAGACAAGCTTGGCAGGTTCGATCCTAACTGTGTGAATCCTGGTTCAAATCCCGGACGCAGGACTGTGCTCTGTGACTTCTGTACCCACCTGTGACGGTCGCTGGGAGGGCACAAAGTGACAAGGCATTTAAAGCACTTCACCTAGTCCCTAATACAGCATAAGCACTGAACAAATACATTGTTACTATTATTGTATCAGGGCTAATAGTGATTCCCACAAACTACCTGCTCTTTGTAAATGGCCACATTCAGCCTCCACTGACGTTTTCATTGGCCAAGAGAAAATTATCAGGGAGCCCGTACCCAGATGAAATGCATGGATCTGGGCTGCAGTGGAAAGTGCGCCCAAATCCGGACGCCACCCCCACTCCCTCGCTGTGTGGCCTGAGAGAGGTTGCCTAAGCTCTCTGTGCAGCAGTCTCTCGATCTGTAAACAGGGGATGATAACAGAACCATCCTCCCAATGTAGTCGTGAGGATCAGATGAGACAGTCACATAAGCACACGACACAGTGCCTGGCATGAAGCGAGTGCTCAATAATGTTGGCTATTCACTTACCTTCAAGGTCACTGTTACTGGAGAGAAAGAATATGCTCTCTTCTTCACACTCCTGGTGGAGGAGTGAGGGCTTCTATCCCTCCCTTGGCAAAAAGAGTTTTTAAAAAAATTTTTTTAATGTTTATTTATTTTTGAGAGGGAGAGAGAGACAGAGCACAAGCAGGGCCGGGATGGGGGAGGGACAGAGAGGAAGGAAGACACAGAATCTGAAGCAGGCTCCAGGCTCTGAGCTGTCAGCACAGAGCCCTACACGGGGCTCGAACCCACGAACTGTGAGATCATGACCTGAACTGAAGTCGGACACTCAACTGAGTGAGCTACCCAGGCGCCCCAGAAAAAAGCATTTTAGATTCTAGACATCTCTAGTGAAAGCCGAGAAAAATATTCACAAAGAATCTTGGAACTTTTAAGCTCTGTCCCAACATTCTGCCCACCCTCATTCACTGAACGATTCCACTAGATTAGCCTCCAAATAAGACTTCCTTAGCAGTGGGACCAAAAAAAAAAACAAAAAAAAAAAACTTGGCGTCCCCACCAAAAACATGGTGATGGAGATAGAAGGGAGAGAAGGAGGGACAGACTAGGAGTCTCCACGGGAAGAATGGGAAAAAGAGCTCCCCAACCGTGCCTGCTCTGTGCCTTCTCCCACACCGGCTGTCACCAACTTTGTATATATCGAGTTTGTCGCAGGCTGCTGAGGAATTACCCCGCACACCGCCTCTTTCATCATCTAAGAGCGGAAGGAATTAGAAGGCTGTTGGAAGAATATATATAAAACAGCCTCCACTTCAGTCACCAGGAGCTAATAAGTAGGTGCTTATTTAAAAACCAATCTGAAAGTCAAGGTTTCCTTTTCAAAAATCCTTTCCAGAGAGGGCAGCCGTGGCGGAACAGAGGGATAAAGCCCGGAGCGGTACACGTGCTGAACGCGTGCGTCTCAAGGGGACCGCTGCAGATCTCTGAGCATCGTCGGCAGACAATGCTCGCAGGAGGCGCACAACGGGTGGAACGCCGAGATCAGCAGCCACTGACGGGCTCCACCGTCAGAGTCAAGGTGGCTGGTGGCCCCCGTGGCAATTAACAAGGGACTGCTCCCCACACTCAAGGGTGGGGCTCAAGACCGCAGAGACAGCTGCCTTGGAAGGGGGATGATGGAAAGGGCCACTGGAAAGATCAACCTCCGTGACACGCATGAACACGCACACATGCAGTGCAAATGCAGGTGTGTGTGCACACAGAGACACGCACTCACCTTACACATCAGGCACAGTAAAAAGGAAACACATCTGGGGGCGCCTGGGTGGCTCAGCTGGTGAAGCATCTGACTTCGGCTCAGGTCATGATCATGCAGTTTGTGAGTTCAAGCCGCGCATCGGGCTCTAGCACTGACAGCTCAGGAGCCTGAACCTGCTTCGGGATTCTGTGTCTCCTATCTCTCTGCCTCCCCCACTTGCTTTTCTCTCTCTCTCTCTCTCTCTCTCTCTGTCTCCCTCTCTCTCTCTAAAATAAATAAACATCAAAAAAAACAAGTAAACATTTGTGGGAGTGAGAAGATCCCAGGAGGATTGACTGCTCCTGCGAGTCATCTCCCGCCTGGGAGAGCGAGCATGCTGATTCCCGCCGCCCTCCAGACCAACACCAGCTGAGTATGAGTGTCCCTTCCGTGTTCTGATCCAATGTGGATCTTAACCCGGGATCACAAACCCAGATGCCTGCAGGGGCCCAGGGGGCGGGGCGGGGGGCACATCAGTAAATGAAGCAGGTCAGAAGTCAACAGCTAGGAATGGCAGGGACCGCAGGCAAGTAGAGGACCCCACCTCCCCGTCAAGGCACCTGTGGAGTGTGACTGGGGAGGAACGTGGCCCAGGGATCATTCCAGGTTTTGACTTTTTTTTTTTTTTTAAGAAGGAAGAAACCCAGAGTTTTATGTGAAATCTCCCAATTTTCAAATAGCCACCAATTCCAAATGGTCTTAGAAGCCCACCCATCCTCTCTGCTGAGAAAAGCAAGACACAGGCGGTCTTTTCCAGGCCAACGTTCAAACCACAAGACGTAGGGCTTCTGGTCCGCAGCTGCCGCACGAAGCCCCCCCGGCCGGACAGGCAGGTCCAGGCAACGTCTGGCTACTCGGCCCCTGGCCCTGCTCACAGCTGGAAGGACCCTCACCCCCTCCAGTCGCCCTGAACTCCTTTCACCCAGGAGCGGGTCCTCTGATCACTGTGTTTGTTTGAGAAACAGACACGGAGGGATCAGACTGCTCTCTCCCAGGAAACACACTCCCTTTTCAAGCAAACAGCAGAGCTGTGAAGATTTAAAAGGAAAAATAAATGACACTAGAAGGAAAAAATACATCTATTGCACGATGGCAACAATGTTGACTTAGATGTGCCTGGGTGAAAAACAGACAGGACAGCCACCAATCTGGGGTATTAGAGAAAGCACAGCCTCAAACAGCCAGTTCTGCGTCCTGCTGCGCCCGGCATGTGTGACGCGGGACAAGTCCCGTGACCTCCTCGTCTCTGCTGCCTCCCCCGTAACACAGGAAGGCTGGGCCTTAAGCTTTACGCTTCTAACTGCACCGAGGGCTCCACACCACCCAGCTCCGAGTCCCCCTGTGTGGCCCGTGGCTAAAGACCGCGCCAGGGACACCGCACACCAAATTGAACTAATCTGCAGGGACGCCAAGGAAGCAGCCGGAGTGAGTCTGAGTGGAAGCCTGGTCACTTAGCAGCAGAACCCTGAGCCTGTGACTTAACCCGCATACCCGTTTCCACGGAGAAATACTCGTGTAGCATCGGCAGTGTGCCAGGCACCGCTAAGGACTCGGGCGCGCAGGCAGACAGGGAACAACAGCCACCCGGGGCCACGACCAACACGTCTTAATCCAGAGATCAACAACTCCCAGTGCGGGATGCAAACGGCCTGGCCCGCAGAGGCGCGTTTGGTTTGGCCCACACGTTTGTTTCATTTCGTGGGAACCAAACGAAGATGTAAATGCAAGACAGTATGCGTTAGGATCTGATCTGCGTTTCTCTGAAATGAGATGCACTGACAATACTGAGCACCCTCAACCTGCCTCCTCCCCACCTCGAGAACAGGGTGGCGCTGAGTCACAGCCACCCCCTGGAGAAGGCACACCCACTCCTGGGTATTCCCACCGGGGGCCCCCTTCACTCCGCTTGACAGCCATCTGCCCTCCACTCCTCTCCGGGCATCACCCTGGCACCCTTGGACTAGTACAAAAAAGGAAGAAGAACTCACTCAAACTCAGGGCTAGTGTAAAATGCCAGGGGAGGGGGAGGGGGAAGGGAGGGGAGGCTTTTTTGAATAAGACCGTGAGGACGACTATGGCATTGCTTTATCCATAAGGATAAGTATTTGCCTGGCAATCCAAGAAGCTAAAAGTACCCTGAACCACTCAGAGAGAGTGTGCTATGGGAATTTAAAAACCAGAAATGAAAATAAAAGTAACGGAGTGAGCTATATTTTTCCCCCTTGCAATTCACGAACCTTCTTAAGGTTGATTTACACTCTTTTTTTTTTTTAATGTTTTATTTCTAGGAGAGAGAGAGAGACAGAGTGAGCAGGGAAGGGTCAGAGAGAGAGGGAGTCACAGACTGAAACAGGCTCCAGGCCTGAGCTGGCAGTCAGCACAGAGCCCGACGCGGCTCGAACCCAGGAACCGCGAGATCATGACCTAAGCGAAAGTCGGACGCTAACCAACTAAAACCACCCAGGCACCCCTGATTTACAAACTCTTACTTGAAAACCTCTTTTCTCTCTGTCTCTCTCTCTCTTTTTTTTTTTTTTTTTTTTTTTTTGTCAGCTCATATTTCTTCCTTCCCTCGGTGAGTTACATTATGGGGAAGTTCAAAGGAATGTAGGATTTGGAGTCTGGAGGGCTCTGCCTTTGTCCACCTGGTGACATTTCAAGGAGAGGGCTCGGCTCCAAGATGAGTTACAAGAAGGTTAGCGGTTAGAGCGTCAATCAGCCACATTCCCACAGTCTTACTTTCCTTATCTTTCAAATGGGATGATAAGACCTTCCTCCCTCACAGACGTGCCATGAGGATAAAATGGGTAATGCATGTGGAAGTTCACTACACTGTCATCATCTGCAATGACTTTGCTTTTTTTTTTTAATGTTTATTTATTTTTGAGAGAGAGAGAGAGCATGATCAGGAGAAGGGCAGAGGATCTGAAGCGGGCTCTGTGCTGACAGCAGCGAGCCCAATGGCAGACTTGAACTCACAAACCACGAGATCGTGACCAGAGCTGAAGTCAGATGCTCTGACCCAGGTGCCCTGGCCAAGCGTTTGCTTTTATGTACCATCTTTTGCACCCCCGCACATATCCCCAAAATGCAGGTCTGTCAGGTTACCATGTTGTGTTCTCCTACATCTCTAGTGCTAGACACAACAGCGGCATCCAATAAATATTTCTTGATTATAAAATGATGTGTATGTCCACAGATGACTAATAGATGGGATAATAAATAGATGATGGATGGATGGGTGGGTAGATAAAACAAAGCAACAGATAAGTGAGTGAGCAGTACTGACAGACGGACAGGTAGACATTACTGTCACCACTAATATCATCCATATCTCTCCATTCTGGATCCTGACCTAGAAAGTCTGGCCAGTCTGCCAAGCTCTTCTGGATACAATAATTAACATGTTTCCACGAGTTCTGTCCACTCACCTGCCCTTGGGTAGACACATTCCTTCTACAATCCACTCTGTACCAAAAGGTCCCTTGAATTTCTCTATAAGGAGATCACATTATGTGCCTCCTGGCTGCCAGGAGCCTAGGACTTAGGGGAGGCGCCTTCAATATCTCACCTACCTTCACAGACCTTGCTGGCAGGCACAGTTGTTCATCCAGTTCACAGTACAAGTGACCGAGTCTCTGACTGGCTAATTGAGCTTCCCAAGAGCATGCTGTTACTAAGTGGCGGTGTCTACTTTTGATCCTTGCCCTTGGACCCAACTCCAGAGATAGCCCCACACTCCTGACAGAACAGACTAGATGAGGCTGGGCAGATCTTTATATCACCCTAGGATTCGTGACTCTATACTCAACCCACAAGCTCTTCTTGGCCCCACTTTCTAACCCAGTGCCCAATGAACACTTCAACCGTTCACCAGTCTGGTAACTCAGTTTTGAGCCAAGCCCTCTTGCATGACTGGGGGTATGCACTGGGCAAGGCAGCCATGGTCCAGCCACCTCCAGCTTCCCTGCCCCACACGGCCCACGTGGCAAAGTACCATGGCTTTGTCTGAGTTGGCCACTGATTGGGCTAGACCTGGGCATCTGACTCAAAGAAAGTGCATCCATAGGTTGGCCAACAATTACCACGAAGCTTGCTATAGAGAGCTCTGGCCACTAGGGGGCGATGGTACTTAGTTCAGCCAATGAAGATGCTCCCTGTGGACCAGACGGAGCAAATTCACAGAGATGTGCAGAGAAGCCAAAAACCCGGGCAGGGCATAAAAGGGACACGAAGACTGTCATAGTCCTTTGGCTGAGGATGTGTCCTGAGTCCTACTTGCAGAATGGCAAAACCAACACCTATTGAATCTCTCTGCTCAAAGCAATGACTGCCCATCTGATGGCATCTGGCTTAGAATTGGGCTCGTCATTCTCACCCCAGCTCCGAGCCCCCCTGACGTGGCCTTTATTTCAGGGGCGTTCAGGGAATCAGCATTTTCATCTCCGGCTCAATTCTAACAATGACAAGTGGCAAAAAGCTCCTTATGACGGGGTCTTGACAATCCAAATCCCCTAGAATTGGCTTCTGGGAGGTGACTCTTCAATGCTCCTAACGCCTTGGCCCTCAGAACAAGAGCATCTTTCAGAATAAATTCAGTGGAACAGAATTTCACGCCAGGATTTGTTTCCTTTCCACCAAAAAAAGAAAAAAAAAAGTCTGCTTCCAAGGATCAAAACCTAACTTTTAATGAGGTTACAGCCTCTGAAAGCCCAGTGGTGGTGGCCTTGCACGCGGCCACTTCACAAAATGTTTCACACGGACTCCACTCCGCCGAGCTCCAGCAGCCACGCGTACTCAGAAACACGCCTGTATAACCACCAATCTCGGCCATTTATTTCTTCCCCTGTCTTCCATCTCTTCCCCTCGAGCCATTTCTCTTCTTTTATGTCTAAGCTTTTTTCTGAGTCAAAGAGCCAGCCGACGGGATCAGAAGATAGCCTCTTGCAAGGCTGCTCTTACCTGAAATAATAGCGCCGCGAGTTCATGTGCACACAGCACTGTGCGGAATTGTTTCCTGACAGCTGGTTCTTCAGTGGGAAAGTGATGTCACCAAGATCTGCGTTCGCGGCCACGGGAGCTGCCCACACGGCAGGGTGCGGGAAAAGAATCTCTGAAATCTTGCACTGGCCACTCGCAAGGACGTTACCCTCCTTCTGTTTTCCTATCCATCAAGTAGGAGCAATGTGCTGCCCCTGTGCTGTGACTCCGGGGTCACTCAGCACGAGATGTGCCACAGAGTTCGGTGAACAAAATGTGCCAAGTTGGCAAAGGCAGCAGTGATATTTCCCAATGCTGACTGGCACAGGAGAGCGTGATGGTAGGGTTGCCTACTGGGGAAACACACGTACTGCGTGCAGGTGCACATATACATGTGAGTGCACACACACACACACCAACACACACACACAGGGTATGGCTTGAATTCCAGCTTGCATATGAAGCCACATGTGATCCTTAGCCTTTCTGTGCCTCTGTTTCCTCATCTGTAAAATGGGATTGTGTTGTAAATACCAAAGGAAAGACAATGATGCAAGTGCCCGTTCTACATTAGCCACAGACACGCCCTTTCTCACCCTCCCCTCCTTCGGCAGCTCTGCAGATCACCTCCAATTCACGCCACCTGCTGAGCGCCACACCCCTGAATCTGATAATGGGGACCTCCCTTCAGTGGCCCTACATGTCCCCAACAGAACTCCTCGCCTCCCCCCCAACACATGCTCATCCTTCTGTGTTCCGTGCAGCACAGCCTGGGACCTCTTCCGCCCAGAAGTCAGCCTGGATAGGGCACTCTCCTTCGCCGAGTCCTTTGGGAACCGCATGCTTATTCCCTGGACTCCATTCACTGCCTTCCATCCCTGCTTTCCGTCCCAAAGTCAACCCAAGCCGTTACCTGTACAGGTGTTCTAACTGCTCCTCCCAAGCCAATCCTCAGCTAGAGCAAACCGGAGCAAGTCACTCCCTTGCTTCGACACCTTCCGAGGCTCCTCTCTACCTTCAGCGTAAAACACGATCTGTTTGCACACGGTGGCCGGCAAAACCCTTTGTCTCTGATGCTCTTCGAACCCTCTTGCAGCCAAATTGCCTACTTCTCTTTTTTTTTATGTTTAATTTATTTTTGAGATGGAGGTAGAGACAGCGTGAGCATGGGAGGGTCAGAGAGAGAGGAAGACACAGAATCTGAAACAGGCTCCAGGCTCTGAGCTATTCCTCAGCACACAGCCCAATGCGGGGCTTGAGCCCACGAACCGTGAGATCGTGACCTGAGCCAAAGTCGGATGCTTAACCGACTGAGCCACCCAGGTGCCCCCACATCGCCTACTTCTAATAAGATGCAGGCACCGTGAGGTTCTGTCTCCTGAATGCCCCCTTCGGAGCTCTGCGTGGACTCTCTCCCTCTGCCTGCGATCCCCCACGCCTCACTTCCCCAGCTGGTGTGAGGAATGCTGAACCGACTGAGCCACCCACCCAGGCGCCCCCAAATCCTGCCTCTCCCAGTTCCCTGGGCAAGTCGCTCAACTTCTCTGAATATCCTGCTTTTATTATAAAATGAGAAAGAAAACATCGACCTCAGAGGACCCCCATGAGGATTAAATTAACACGTACAAATAGGACAGCTGGCACATAGCAACCACTCACAAAACAGTAGAAGCAATGCCAGTGGAAAACCACAGAGATTCCCAACCTCGGCCTCGGTTTCCATATTTATAAATGAAGGGAACACCCGCGCCCCACCTCCTGGGGTTTCGTCCCTCACGCCCCCACCTGCTTGCTGCATGGCTGTGTCCCATGCTGGGAGGGACTCTTCCTGGCGTCTGCGGCCCATCTCAGCTTCTGGTCATGACGCATGCTCCACGCCAGGCCTGTGCGAGGCAGAGGCAGTGGCGCGGCCCTCCGGCTTCCCGGCACACCGCCTCGCTACGCACTATCTGCACAACTGGACCATGAGCTACACAAGGCAGGGGCCGTGTTTTCTCCCGTGCAGGTGGCTGCAGCGTCCACGCCTGAGACGCCCATTACATCCTGCAGGGGATGGAAGAGCAGCCAATGGGCCGTCTGTTCTCAAGTTCAGGTGAGCGAGCCTCTGAAGCCCCTGACCAGGTACACCCGCGTGGAAAGAAAGACTCTTAGAGAAGCAGGCTTGGCCAGAAGACAAAGAGACAGAGACCTCAGAGGACCCTGGCAAGGGGCCGAATCTACAAAACACCAGCAATTTGAGCCCAGGCATCGACAGCAGATACAATCTGTTAGGCAGAGACCATGATTAACATCTGTAACCAATTAGAAATAACTAAAAAAAGGATCGATGATAGGATCAATGCTGGCAGTGGATTGGAACAATGTAATGATTAGAGCAAAGACATTGTTTCAAGAGGTAAGAGAGAGGCGGGAGGTGCTGCTCTATTCAGAGCTTCCTATGCGTCTCCCCCTTCCGGGTGAAGAAAATTGGAGGAAATGGGGAAAGCCTGTGTCCAACAAGGGATGTATCTCTACTCCCTTTTTGAGCCATACTGAGAAGGCTGTTCCTTATTCTGGGGGCTCAGGAGGGAGGCAGGGGGGAGTGAGTATGCAGGGATCGTGTGCCCTTTAAAAGATAAATCTGTCTGTAAGACAAAGGTACTTCCATTCAAGGACCCAACTCGGAGCACCTGGGTGGCTCGGTCAGTTAAGGGTCTGACTTCAGCTCAGGTCACGATCTCGTGGACCATGAGTTCGAGCCCCATGTTGGGCTCTGTGCTAACAGCTCAGAGCCTGGAGCCTGCTTCCAATTCTGTGCCTCCCTCTCTCTGTCTCTCTCAAAACTAAAAATAATAATAATAAATAAATAAACATTTTAAAAAAGGAGCTATCAAGCCCTGAAAAGACACGGAGGAAGTTTAAATGCACATCCTTGAGGGGCGCCTGGGTGGCTTAGTCGGTTAAGCGTCCAGCTTTCGCTTAGGTCATAATCTCGCAGTTTGTGGGTTCGAGCCCCGCGTCGGGCTCTGTGCTGACTGCCAGCTCAGAGCCTGGAGCCTGTTTCAGAGTCTGTGTCTCCCTCTCTCTCTGACCCTCCCCTGTTCACACTGTCTCTCTCTATCCTAGAAATAAAAAAAAAAAAAATGCACATCCTTGAGGGAACAAAGCCAATCTTGAAACGCTACACCACATAGACCTTCTGGAAAAGGCAAAACTGCGGAGACAGTTAAGAGTCCGTGGTTACCAAGAGCTGGAGGGAGTGATGACCAGGAACTTCACAGACGACTTTTAGGGCAGAGAAAACACTCTGTATGTTACTCTAATTTTTGACGCGTGTCATTATCAATCTGTCCCAACCCGCAGAACGTGTGATGCCGAGAATGAACACTAACACCTACCGTGGACTTCGGGCAGATAATGAGGTGCCAGTGTGAGTTCGTTCATCAGGGCAGGTGCACTGCTCTGGTGGGGGATGGTGACCTGGGGGGGCCTGTGCCTGAGCGAGGAAGGGACGATGTGTAAACCCTCGTACCTTACCGATGTTGTGGTGAACCTAAAATCGCTCTTCTACAGAAAGTCTAATTTTTAAAAAACACATAAAGAAACAAAAGGACTTTTGAAAGGGCAGCAAAGTCTGAAAAAGTAAATTAAATTCAAAAGAAAATTTGTATTTATTTATGTTTAGAGAGAGCAGGGCCCTCCTACCATTCTTCTAGCAAAGAAAACCTTGATCATCCTCTGCCTCAATTGCTTGAACTGGTATTTCCGGTCTCAGGTCTTTCTGAAATGCAGTCGGCAATGTTTATGAAGCACACAGCCGTCACCCCACTAATTGAACACCTACTATGTGTCAGGCCCTGAGATCTTCTCCAGCCCCTGCAGAACGGGGACCAAGCTCTATGGAGGATATTAAATCTTAAACCCAGAAAAATAAGCACTATTTTGCTCTCTGAGTCAAAACACTAATCTGTATTGAACTATTGACAGTAATCGCTGGACTGTGTCACTGTATCAAGTCCCCACCTAGTAAGGGCTCGAGTTTACTGACCATCTAGTATGTGCAGTGATCTGCCCTAAGCACTTTACGTATATTAACTCGTTCAGTCATTACAACAATTCTATGAACTATGTGTTTTGATTACCCCATTTTACAGGTGATAAAATGAAGGCACAGTGCATTTAACTGACTTCTCTCAGAGTCACTCAGCCAGGGGGTAGCAGACAGAGAGGTTCAAACCCAAGAAGTCTGACTTCAGAGCCTAGGGTAAAGGCAGGTATTGCACCTGTACTAAGTTTAAAGATAAAGACCAGGCGCGTCTGGGTGGCTCAGTACGTTAAGCGTCCAACTCTTGATATCGGCTCAAGTCACGATCTCAAAGTTGTAAGTTCAAGCCCTGAGTCAGGCTCTGCTCTGAGTGTGGAGTCTGCTTGGGATTCTCTCTTCCTTTCTTGCTGTCTCTCTCTTCCCTCCCCCAGCCCCTCCCCTGTTCGTGTACTTGCTCACTCGCTCTCTCTCAAAATAAATAAAAACATTTTATTTTTTAAAATATTTTCCGAAAAAAGATAAGGAACATAAGATTCAAGGGAGTTAAATAATTTGCCTAAGGTCACATGGCCTATAAGTGTTAGAACTGAGATTTGAACACAGGTTTTAAATGTATCTGTATTTTGGGGCACCTGGGTGGTTCAGTCAGTTGAGCATCCGACTTCAGCTCAGGTCATGATCTCATGGTTCGTGGGTTTGAGCCCCGTGTCAGGCTCTGTGCTGACAGCTCAGGGCCTGGAGCCTGTTTCAGATTCTGTGTCTCCCTCTCTCTCTGCCTCTCCCCCACTCACACTTTGTTTCTCTCTCTCTCTCAAAAATAAATAAGTATTTAAAACATATAATTAAATAAATATTTGTAAATGTTTATTTTTGAGAGAGAGGGAGAGAGAGAGCAAGAGAGAGGGACGGAGAATGAGCGGGGGAGGGGCAGAGAGTGATGGGGACCGAGGATCTGAAGCAGGGTCTGACAGCAGAGAGCCTGACATAGGGCTCAAACTCACAAACTGTGAGATCGTGATCTGAGCTGAAGTCGGACGCTCAACTGACTGAGCCACCCATGTGCCCCTGAACCCAGGTTTTAGAAAGTTCGAGAACTCATGCTTCCCAATTGCAAACATACTACAAAGCTACAGCCGTCAAAATAATGTGATACTGGAAATAGCGTCACCTAACAGATCCACTAGGTACAGCTGTGCAGGCTGAGCGGGGCACAAGTCTAGACAGTACCGTTCACATTGGGATCTAAGCAGATAGTTTCCTCCCAGAGCTGTGCAGTGCACAACCTGCTCAATCTTACATGACAATCCTGACCATACGGAAAACTGATTTTATGAAACTACCAACCCAGGTAAGGGGTTATTAAAATAATACAAGACACATAGGACCAGGAACCTGCCCTCAAGTTGTTCTTGATCTCATTAAATAGATAAGACAGACAAGACAAGAAGGGAAGGCGCTACTATAACAAATGTGGCTTCAGTTCTTTAAATGATGTATGAAGTTTCACAGGCTTTCACTCTCAGGTGCAAGAAAGCTACGTAGCTTCAAAGCAGTTTTGCTTCTTTGCTGTGCTGTGCTGTGCTGTTAGGTCTTTTTTTTTTTATTATTTTTTATTTTTTTTACAGTGTTTTCAACTCCATTGTAACTCTATCATTCCCCATCTTTCTGCACCGGCACCGGTGACATCTGTTTCACATAGGGATCATTTTTATCAACAAAGCAATCTTGGTACAAGGATATATTGTAGGTTTCAAGAGGCTGCAGCTGGCTCTGCCTCCACAGAAGGGCTTGTGGTCAACACCGAATTTGGAGACCCGGGTTCTGCTTTGGGGTGAATGAAGCAAGGCAGAGGCACAAATGGCTGTCGTGTGATTGACCTCTTTCATGACCTGTCTGAATCCCCATCTTACCTTTGCCTGTGACTCCTCCTGGCCACCGTCTGGTTTTCATTCAGACTCACACCTTTCTGGGGCACCTGGGTGGCTCAGTTGGTTGAGCTTCCAGACCTCGACTCAGGTCATGGTCTCACAGTTTGTGAGTTCGAGCCCCGCATCTGGCTCACTGCTATCAGCGTAGAGCCCACTTTGGATCCTCTGCCCCCCTCTCTCTCTGTCCATCCTCCACTTCCCTCTCTCTCTCTCTCAAAAATAAATAAACATTAGGGGCACCTGGGTGGCTCAGTCAGCTAAGCATCTGACTTTGGCTCAGGCCATGACTCACAGTTCGTAGGTTCGAGCCCAGTGCCGGGATCTGTGCTGACAGCTCAGAGCCTGGAGCCTGTTTCAGATTCTGTGTCTCCCTCTCTCTACCCTCCCCCTGGTAGCACTCTGTCTCTCTCTCTTTCAAAAATAAACATTAAAAATAATTTTTTAATAAACATTTATAAAGAAGACCCACATCTTTCCTCAACTGCAGCACTGTTGAGAGCCTTACGGTTTGTAGATTTATCCAGCACCTTCGCCCCGCATAGCCATCACCATCATCAAGCCCCCCACACACACACTGTAACCAGGGTGCTGGGACTAAATCAGACTCGATCAATGTCATCCTCTGCTTAGAACTCTTCAAGATTCCTTGAGTCTTGCTGTAAGGCTTATAGACTCAAATGTATTTCGGGGCCAAACAGGTAACATAAGGGAAAGAAGCAGTGTGTGTCTGTGTGTTTTCCTAGAATGCCACCTAGAACTGTATTCTTCCCACGCTGACTTACTCTGCTTGCATGTTAAAGATGGAGTCTTCCTCCACTTGTGGGGATGAGCACTGAGTGTTATGTGGAAACTAATTTGAAAATAAACTATTTGTAAAAAAAAAAAAAAAAAAAAAAAGATGGAGTCTTCCTCACGTCTACAAAGAAATACATTTTCTCTCTCCCTTTTCATGAAACGGACCTCTCAGGCTAGGCTTTCTTTTCCTTCTTTTGACAGAGACATAAGAAAAGGAACTATTTTACTTTCCTCTTCACTCTAAGACCAGCAACAGGGCACCTGCGGTAATAAAAGAGAATGGATACTCCACTTCTGTGTCGGGGACAGAGTTGGGGAGGCGAGACTCGGGCAGGCGGGACCAGGGGCTCCCACCAAAGATGGTAGCCTTGACCGACAGCCAGCCCGTTGAAACCTGGGAAGACGGAGGGCCCACTGCTGTCAAGTTTGCTGATTTCTCCAAGAGCAGCTACTGCTGCTCATTAAAAACTGGGAAATGAATTTATTCTTTAAAGTCTGAACAAAGCAGAGCTACAAGTCAGATGCAATCTGTGGCTTCCATTTTACGACCTAGAACACAAAAGTTACCCTCATCTCCTGGCACTGCCCTGGTCTCGGTGCTAGATGAATCCCCTAGCTCATTCACCCTTAAAACCTCTCCAAGTGTGTTGTTTTCCCACCTTCGGGCCTTTGGACACACTGCTTCCTCTTCCTCCTCTTCTACCTGGAAAATCTCCTCCTCCAAAGCATGTCTTAAATGGCACCACCTCAGTGAAGCTTTCCCCAACTCCCCTGGCAGGAGTAATCACTGCTTCCCTCAGGCTCCTTCAGGCCTCTGAACATTAAACTATAAACCCACTTTTTACATTATGTGCATTAATTTCTGTCTCTCTTAATAGCACAGGAACTTCTTAAAGAAAGAATTATGCCTTATTGACCTCTGTGGCTCCAATACTAGCAATGGGACTTGTAGCGTAGGCTTGCATGAAAATCCATTGTATGGATGTATGAAGGATGGATGGATGGATGGATGGATTGGATGGGTGAGTGGATGGATGAATGGATGGATGGATGGACTGGATGGATGAATGGATGGATGGATGGATTGGATGGAAGAAAAGGGAGGGAGGGAGGGAGGAGGGAAGGGAGGAGGGAAGGGAGGAAGGAAGGAAGGAAGGAAGGAAGGAAGGAAGGAAGGAAGGAAGGAAGGAAGGAAGGAAAGATGGATGGGTGGGTAGGTGGAGGCATGGATGGATGGATGGATGAATATATCAGTGGGTGAATGGATGAATGGATAGCTTTTGTATGAATAAACAGATGTATGGTGGATAGATTATGAATTCTGGAATATGCATGGAGGGAAGGAGGGGAGGAAAAGATAGGTAGATAGATGAATGATAGTTTCTGAACAGACAAATAGATACATGAATGGATGGATATATAAATCCTGGATAGATGGATGAATGGACAGTTAGATATATGATGGATACATTAAAATGCTGGAATATCGATGAATGGATGGAGGGAGGGAGGGATGGATGGAGGCATGGATGCATAGATAGATGGACTATATGACTGGAGGCTCCTCACTGGGGCTTTAAGTGCCAAGGACTAATCCAAGTACTCTGGATTTATTTAGGTTCCTAGATCACACCAAGCTCATTCCTTTACCAGGGACTTTGAATGTGCTCTTTCCCTAGCTCTTTGGGAAGACTAGCTTCTCGTGATTCAGGCTTCAACTCAAATGAAATCTCCTTAGAAAAGCTTCTATCAACCATCCCAGTCATGAGAACCCACAACCAAGTCAATAATTATTAAGTTATTGTGCTTATTCGTAATTCTTCCTACCTGAAACTGCTTTGTCTATATTTCTGTTCACTGTCTACTTTATGCCCCCCACTCTCCTCCCCTACAGAGCTCCGTGAAGGCACTGCTATTTCCTGTGCCTTCCACTCTGTCTGGCATGTTGTAGATGCTGAACAAATATCGAATAATAAAGGAGGAAAGAATCAATGACATGAACGAGTGGAATCCACTTCTTTGGTGCTTTTACTGGTCTCTATGGCATTAAAAAAAAAAAAGTGGACATCAGAAATCTCTTGTCCTACTAAGATTTCTTCTCGGAGGCTGGGTACAATAGTTGTCAAGAGCCTGGAGTTTAGAGTCAGAAAGACTGGGTTTGAGACTAGGACTCATCACTTGTCACCACTGAGCGACCTTGGACAAAACCACCTGAGTTGCTGAGTCTCAATTTCCTCATCTGTCAAACAGATAGAGTAACACAAACTCATGGAGAACTTGTGAGGATTATATGTTCATCGTGCATGGAGAACGCTCTGAGCGCAGTCTGCCACAAAGTAAGCACTTGAAGGCCATGCGCCACCCGGGGGCAGCCGTAAGGCCATCATGCCCGCCGACCACTCACGTTAGGAGAGACGTGGCGTGGTCACATACCCAGGCTTTGCAAGCTACAGCCCTGTGAATGCCTCCTGGGCTGGACAAGTGTCCAAAGAGGTGTTATCATCCTCTGCGCAACGCACTTGGCTTTGAAGAAAGAGGCAGGGTTGCCCCTCTGCCCTGGCCAGGAGGGGACCCAGTATCCATACCCAGAGCCCACAGAGCACTTGTTTATAGACTGACCTCCCCTCAGCAAGGCCGTTTTCCCAGGGAGCCTACTACTACCACACACGATTTCCTTGGAAGTCAGGCCGCCATCTAACTGAATCTTTGTGGGCCCAGCATATGTCAACATGGTATTTTGCTAAGAAAACTCATAAAGGGAATTGCCGGCTGCAGTATGACACTCGCTCTATAATACCGTCAGTCTAATTGTTTCCAGAAGCAAACAATTAAACAGTTTATGAGGAAAACTCTATCTGTAATTGTGGGGGCCCTGCACAGCTGCTTCCTTAGCATTTCCTAAACAGTTGGAAACTGGCTGGTGCAGATATTAAAGTACAGTATGTATTTAGCAATATGGCACCTAAATGCATCATAGCGGACCTATCGGGGAAATAAACAACATTCAAGTGTATTTTTGGAAGACAAATACTCGATACGTCATTAAATGCATGGTTTGCGGTTAGTGGTTCGTCTAAGACAATGGAGAGAGAGCTGTGTTTCACGTGTGTGGCTTCTGAGGAAATACTGAATTGATTGTAAGAATGATTGAGGATTTTTAAAGAGCCTAATCCCCAAGCCGGCAATGCCCTTTGTTGCTTTTTTTTCTCTCCTTCTTTTACATTTCCCTATAATCCATTCAGACAAATCCCTTTATCACGTTAATTTCCTCTCCTCATTAGGACCAATGTGATTAATTACTAAACTTTTTCCTCATTCTTGCATAACTTTTAGGTCTCATTTTTCATGTGCAGAATGGCCTTTCGCATTCAAGTACACATATCTGCACACACACACCCCCAAAGCGTCTCCATTTTATGTCTCCAGGTTATTAATAATACTTTTCCAACTGGCCCATTCAGCTGGCCATTTGCAATCATGAGATATATCTAGCGCTGGCTGAGCAATATTGGAGAAGAGCCCAACACCTTGATTTGATCACAGGTTGGCATGATTAGTGACTTAGACCCCACAGTCCTTCATGAAACTCGTCTTCTTGTGACCTGGGCAGGCCTTCTGGCCCAACCTCCACCTGTGTATCTCCCAAGCTGACCTGAATCACTCCCTGGCTTGGAAGCTTTCAAGCAGTCCCGAATGTAATCTTCGGAGGAAACCCAAAGAAAATGAAGAGTGGAGCAGATTTAAAACTTACTAGTCACAGAAGCATGGTGGGAAAGCTAATTTTGTAACAATCTAAGGCATAATGACCCAGAGACTTCCTTTCATCCGTCTTGGGCTGGGGCCACCACCAACCAGCAAGGCCAGTCCTTGCCCACCCAGCTTCCAGCAATCAGTCTAACCCTCCTTCCCTGGAAACCCCGTCAAACAGCGAAGAGAGACATGAAAGGCAGGCAGATTTCAATCTAGACCCGCTGCTCCCCACCAGCGCTTTTGTTCTAAGATGCTCTTCAGTCTCTAAACAAACCCAATTCCCGTTCGGCGCAGTGTGAAGCCGGAAAGAAACAGAAGTCTGTTAGCACCATTCAACTACCTGATGACATTTCAAACTCCTGAACGGAGGGACTCTAAACACAGATTATGAACAAAAGCCCTGAGTGCTTTGTAATTATTTATATGTCATTCCCACATAATCACTGTCGCTCCGGCACTCACGGAGCTTAATTCCTGGCTTTGTGTAATGTTCTCTGACATTCTGTGAGTCAAATTACAAGGATCCTCAGCTCAGTCTCTGCCACCTACTGCATTTTCCCGGTGATGGCCACAGTGAAAGAGCATTTCCGTGACTGGAGATCACGAAGGAAAGCCGAATGTGGCCACACATGTATACACGTGAGCACACACACACTTCGGGGGGAAACGGCTCTTCGGAAGTGGACAAAGGGCTGTGGCAATGAGCCGTTTCAGACTGGGCTGTGGCCAGGACCTACACAGCTGTCTTCTCCTGTACGGTCGTGGGTCTCCGGCGCGGCGTTAAGCATCCTTTGGTTCTTTACGTATCTACGGGTACATCAAGTGCCAGCTTCCTGGCTTCCCTCCACTGGCCCTCCCATCAAACAACAGCGACTCTCTGTAAATTAACATTCCTTTCTGCCTGCCCTGCCCTCAAGTTTTCAAACATAACAACAATCTAAATGAAATAATGAGAGAGACTCATTCTAATGCTGTGGAGGGAACAGTTTTATTGCTAAGGCAGCAAAGAGAGCTAATTGAATCCACTGGAAAGAATGAAGTGGAAGGGAAAAGGACGGCGAAGTAACATGATGGGACGACGAAGACAGGAGGGGCTGGTGATGTGCACACACGGGCACACGTGCGCGTGCGCACACACAGGGGCAGGACAAGTGAGTGGGAGCCTGAATGTTCGCAGGGGAGAAGCCGTGATAGGTATGAATGCAAATGGCTTCCATGGCGGCCATGCTGCCATATTAGATGGGGAAAGTCACAGAAGTCTACACACAGGTGCAGAGGCAACACCAAGTCTCCACAGTCTGTGTGGCAGTGGTTACAAAACTGAGCTGCCACGTCTCTGCCGCTTCTTCCATGGAAAATGGAGGTCTCCATCCCCTTCCCTTGAATCCAGGTGGGTTTCATCTCCTTGGACCTTTAGGGTATGAAGCAGTGCTCTGTGACTTCCGAGGTTAGTTCATTAAAGAGCATGCAGCCTCTACGCAGAGCACTCACTCTTAGAGACTCGAGCAACGTGAGAGGTCTGACTTTCTGGCAGTCACCATGCTGTGAGGAAGCTCAAGCCATATGGACAGGCCACAAAGAGGCATCTGATCAACCATCCTGGCTCAACCCAGCCTTTGCGTCTTGCCAGCCCAGGCCCCACACATATGAATGAAGAAGCTTCCAGAAGATTCCAGCTCCAGTTCATTTGAGTTCTCCCAGCTGAGGCCCCAGGTGCTAAGGAACCTTGGTGCTAAGGCCCAAACCAACCTTGCTGTGCACCGTTCTAGCCCCCGCCCCCCACCCGCCATGAATCCACAGGCCTAATAAAATCATTGTGTCACAGGACAAAATCCTGTGAGTTTGTTACATCGCAGTGGCAAACCAGGATATGTTTCTTTCCTCTGCTTCTTCATGCAGTGATCAATTTCTACACAATTAACCTTAGTTTCAGCATCTGGAAAATGGGAGTAAGGCACTAATCTCTCCCTTACAAAGCTCTCTGAAAAGCCACCAAAAGAAGATAATAGTAGTAATAATAGAAATAATAACCAACATTTGTTGGAGGCTTCTTTTGTTTCACAGCCCATTTTACATAAATTAAAAAATTTAATTCTCGGGGCACCTTGGTGGCTCAATTGGTTGAGCATCCGACTTCCGCTCAGGTCATGATCTCATGGTTCATGAGTTCAAGTCCCATATTGTGCTCTGTGCTGACAGCTCAGAGCCTGGAGCCTGCTACAGATTCTGGGTCTCTATCTCTCTCTCTTCCTCTCTCCTGCTCGCTTGCTCTCTCTCTTTCTCAAAAACAAATAATAAAAACACTAAAAAATAATAAGAATACTTTAATTCTCTTAACAACCTCATGAAAGAAGTTGCTATTCCTTCACAAATGGGAAACTGAGGCACAGAGAGCAGTAGCTTTGTGTGCACAAAGTTCACAGTAAGAAGCAAAAGATGAATCTATCAATCAGAGCAATCTTGCTCCAGCTTCTTAGGCATTTTTTTTCAAAATCTGCTTATAAGGGCGCCTGTGTGGTCCAGTCGGTTGAGCATCCAACTCTTGATTTCGGCTCAGATCATGATCCCAGGGTCGTGGAATTGAGCCTTGCATCACACTCTGCACTGAGCATGGAGACTGCTTAAGACTTTCTCTCTCTCTCTTTCTCCTCCCTGCCCCTTTACCTCGCTCATGCTCTCTCAAGTAAAAATTAAAAAACAGAAAACCTGACAAAGATGAACAAACACACAAGACGTCGCCTGATGCATATTTCTGCTGCTGATACTATCGTTGTTTTTGTTAAAAATCTGATCATTAATCGGCACAGGCTTGGAAAGCACAAAAAAGGGTTCTTCCTACTTCTCCTCTTTTACCAGCTACAAGGGAACCTTGGCGTGGTCTGTCCACTCCTCATCATCTCCCCAGCCTCCAGAAAACGGGAAGAATATTCATTTTGTGTATTTCATATGCCAAAAAGATTTCAATTTCACGCTGTACTGAATCTTAGAAATGCCCCCCCTTAATCCTGTTTTTATTCAAGGCCAGTATAAAAAACTTTAATATTTCCTAATGGAGTGTACATTTATTCATTCCTACCAATCTAATGGCAATTTATGAGAAGTCAGGCAATAGCCAGTAAGATAAGCTTGAAGCTTTGGTTCTAAAAGTTCAATCAGTTAACCTAGGACAGCAATCACTTCTCCAGAATGAATAATGATGTGGAATAATATTTGGATGGAGATAAACCCTTTTTGCATAGAAAATTGCATTATCATGTGCAGCATCTCAGCTGGATATGTAAGTTTACCAATAAGGATATTGCTTCATGCATTTTTATCATGGAGCTTTTTGATTCTGAGATTTCCAGAGGATTCTGCATTGAGGGAGGAATCTTTAATGTTTGTATAATGCGTGATGCTCTCGGGGCTATAGATGTGAGGGTGGGAACGCAGGAGCTGGGCTCTGCAGCTTCTGAAAAGCTGCCACCACATTTTCCCAGGGGTCTCCATCGCACTTAAGCAAGGGGAGAAAGCCAGCAGTGCACAGTGAGGCTGAGTTCTTTAAAGAAATGGCACTGAAAATAACCATGGTGTCAATTTCGGCTAATGGGGCACAGTATGGGCTCGTTTTAAAGCGAGGAGGAGTGGCATGCAACCATTAAGAATGAAATGCTTAAGCCATATGTGAGCATGCCCATCCAAGCACAACCAGGAACCAGTAACTCTGGGGAGAGCTCAGCGCATCTCTCCCACAGACTTGGAGATGGACCTCCCACTGACCAGGTCCCAGACAACCATTAGGGAAATATAATTATAAATGAAATTAGTGAGAAAGTAGCCGACGGGTTTTTTCCACTAGAGCTTCAAAGACTCCTTCTGATGTGTCATAGAGAATTAATTCCTGAATTCCACCAACTTCCCTTCACAGGTGTGATTGCTGAAGCATTTCAGATGCAACACCTGTTTGCCAGCTGACATGTGTGTTTGAGAGCACCCTTTCAAAGTCAGGAGGGAGCGAGCTAGCAGAAGCCCTCTCTCCTCCCACCACTCCCAGCATTTATGAACTGATTCAAGCAAGATTTCAATGGAATTGTCTACCATGCTGGCTCTCCACGGAGGAGATAGCCACACGTGGCCACCTGAAGGAAGTTGAAAACTTCCACCAAGAATCTACTGGTGCCTACTGGAAGATAAGTGTAGTGACTAAGAGCACAGAAACTGGTGTCAGGAAGACCCAAGCTTGTGTCTGTTACTCATCTCTTCTCTCTGTGCCTCAGTTCCTTCCTCCGTAAAAGAGAGGCAAAAACGTCATCAGCTGAGAGGCACTGAAGAATCAGACGACAAATGCAATGGCTATGGGTGCTCCTCTGCCACTGTGAGCAACTGTTCCTTTCTGGTTCAGAAGGATTGACACTCTGCCACCACAGGCTAACTCCCATCCTGCCAAAGTCTTACATGAAGACCAACCAAATATGGTAGCCTGCAGAAGGCAGCAAAAGCTGTGTTCAAGTAGGTGCTGTCCACGACCAGGGGTGCTGAACTCGAGCCCCATCTCTACCTCCCGAAATAGCACTCACTGCTATCTAACTATGGAGTCCACAGCTTCTGAGGCCAAAAATCTATGAAAAAATGAGTAGAGTCACATCAAGGACTAATGCAGAGGGTGTTTTTACATGCCAGCCATCAAATTTCTCTCAATTTTTTCCTAATTGTGACAGTTAATATCAACATTTGACTTGCAGCCTGATCTTCTCCATGCTTGCTACACACCTTATGCTCTGAACACCTGCAACTCTTCCTTCCTCTTCAAACAGCTCATATCCACTCACATCTCCATGGTTTGGTGCCCATGGACTGCTTTATTCGGGATGATCTAATCCTGTTCTCTGCCTAGCAAACTCCTTCAAGCTCCAAACAACCACCTCTATAACACATTCTCTGAATCTCCTCAGCCACATTTCTTTGCTGACCGATATAGTACTTTTACATCACATTATGACACTTGTAACCATTTTGTGTTCCACTAATTCACCTGAAAGTATCTTCAAGGACTGTCACCAAACCAGATATTGTCATAGACACTGGGGATTCAATTCAATAATGAGCAAAAAACAGGCATTTGCTCTTAATCTTGAGAAGCTCACAGTCTAGTGGAGGAGACTTAGAATAAGCATGGAATCAATAGGTGAGTCCACAGAACAGTGCAGCGTATGAAACAAGCACCTGATGCACGAGAGGGATGAAGAAAGCTTTCCAGTGGAAGTGGAATCTGTACAGATCTAGAGGATGACTTAATCAAGGGAAAATGGGAAGAAAAGGCAGCGAGCGTTTCTACTTCAGTATCTGCCACATGTAACATCCAACAAATGGCCCCATGATGCTCTAGAGACCAGGAGAAGAAATGAGAGCCAAATGAGGCAATGTTTAGGACAAATCAGAGCTCATTTCTATCAAAACATGTAGATGAGGGAATCTCAACTTTAATGGTATACAAAAGACTGCATACTATGTGCTTCTTTTAGAAAATTCTATACAAGGTGAAAATAAATTTACATAAAGCATATTTCCTAGGGCCAGAACAGGGGAGGGGCTGCAATGGGGCACAAGGGTGACAAAAACACTCTGTATCTTGATGTTATATATGACTGCATACCCTCATTGAAATTCATCAGTTTAGGGGCGCCTGGGTGGCTTAGTCGGTTAAGCGAACGACTTTCGCTTAGGTCATGATCTCGCAGTTCGTGGGTTCGAGCCCCGCGTCGGGCTCTGTGCTGACAGCCAGCTCAGAGCCAGGAGCCTGTTTCAGAGTCTGCATCTCCCTCTCTCTGACCCTCCCCTGCTCACGCTGTCTCTCTCTCTCTCTCTCTCTCTCCTAGAAACAAATAAAAATATTAAAGAAAAAAAAAATTCATCAGTTTAACACTCAAATTTTGGGAATTTTATTGGATGTAAATTAGACTTCAACAAAACTTGATTTTAAAGGAAATAATCAATACTTAATGTGTGTCGGGGCGCCTGGGTGGCTTAGTCGGTTAAGCGTCCGACTTTCGCTTAGGTCATGATCTCGCGGTTCGTGGGTTTGAGCCCCGCGTCGGGCTCTGTGCTGACTGCTGGCTCAGAACCTGGAGCCTGTTTCAGTCTGTGACTCCCTCTCTCTCTGACCCTCCCCTGCTCACACTGTCTCTCTCTCTCTCCTAGAAATAAATAAATAAATAAAAATACTTAATGTGTGTAAAAATATATAGCATGGCCAAGGATTTTACATCTTTTTTTAATATTTATTTTTCAGAGAGAGAGCAGTGAGAGGCAAAAGGGGTGGGTGGGAGGTGGGGGGTGTGGGGAGAGACAGAGGATCCAAAGTAGGCTCTGTGATGACAACAGAGAACCCAACGCAGGGCTTGAACTCCTGAACCATGAGATCATGGCCTGAGCTGAAACAGGACACTTAACCAACTGAGCCACACAGGCGCCCTGGATTCTATATCTTTAATAAGCATCTCTAGCAAATCTGATATGGATGGTCTGGGAAGAACTATTCGAGAAATGCTGACAGACTGATCATCCACTCAAAGTCTTACTCAGGAAAGTCTCTAAGTTGTATGATACATGATCTAATGCTTGATCCTGTTCAAAATGTTATCACCAACCTCGGTGTGGCAGAGACTGCCAGCGGCTCAACTCACCATTTATTCTTTCATTCATCTTTAGTAAAGAATCCATATTTGAGAAGGTTACATAGTTCTCCAGTCAAAAGACTATTTCCCAGCCTCTCCTGAAACTAGATATGGCCATATAAATAAGTCTTGGCTAATGGAAGGTCAATTTCAGGATTTCCAGGGAAACTCTAGACAAAGACATCCCTTCTTTGTCTCTTCTCTATTCCTCTCACTTAGGATATGAAGCAATGGCTAGAGCCCCATATTTAACCTTGAGGTAGCATATTATAGAGGAGAAACACCCGTTAAAGGGAGCCTGAGGCTCTAATGAGCGTGGAGAAATTACACACTCTATTAGACCAAGCCTAACTCTGGGCTTCTTTTATGTTGAAGAGAAAAATAAACTTCTGTCTTACTTAAAGACACTGTTTTATGCAATGTTTCTGCTAATACACAGCTGAACCTAACTCGTACATATTTATTGACTTTGCATTTCACATCAAGCTTGTTTCATTGTCCAATGTGCTGGGGGCAGAATCAAACTTCAGGCAGATTTCTAGACCCACTAAAAATAGAACTATAAAAGATATTTGGTCAAAACTGGGACGAATAAAAAAGTTTCTTAAGGGTCCCGGTGGACCACAGGACCCAATATTAGTCAATCGTGTGATACAGATGGGGTTTTTTATAATTTTTAAAATGTTTTTATTTTATTTTTGAGAGAGAGAGTGTGCAAGCACAAGTGGGGGAGTGTCACAGAGAGAGCACAAGCAGGAAAGGGGCAGAGTGAGAGGGAAACAGAGAATCTGAAGCAGGGTCCAGGCTCTGAGCTGTCAGCACAGAGCCCAACGCAGGGCACAAACCCATGAACCATGAGATGATGACCTGAGATGAAGTTAGACACTTACCCGACTGAGCCACTCACGTGCCCTGTGATGTAGATGGTTTAAAAAACTGTTTCAGTCTCATGCTATATTCACGGAGGTGTAGTATACAGAATACAGAAGATGAACCTTTGCAGACTTGTCAAAAAACAGATGAAGCATTGAATTCATTTCTGGACATGTCAATTGAAGAACACAATGGGATGATCTAGAATGGAATGCAGAGTGTGGTCCAGAGCCTAGAAAATGTCAGCTAAGGAATCTACCCTGGGGAGGGGGACACTGGAATGGGATGATACAGATAATGGGAAACAGTTGTAAAGCCACCATGTTCTAGAACAGTAAGACTCATTCCACACAGCTATTAAAGGAACAAGTGGAAGAGGATGCTCCTCCTAGGGGGTCCGCAGAAGACCCATCAAACCAAAAACTAAGCTGCCTTACAGCATATTGACTTCCCTGATAGGCTGGCTGATTGATTTACACCTCACCTTGTTCCCAAAATAAATAACATTTTTAAAGTGATTATGTGATAACACTGTTCTGAGTGCTTTATATGTATAATTCATTTGATTCACACAACACTCTTAAGTAGTTACTATTATTATCCCTATTTTTATGGATGAGCAAACTGAGAAAGAGAGGTTAAATAACTTGCCCAAGGTCACACTGACAGAGGATGGATGTAAAAGCCAAGATTTAAAGACAAGTGTTCTGGGGGCACCTGGGTGGCTCAGTCGGTTAAGCGTCCGACTTCACCTCAGGTCATGATCTCGTCGTTCGTGGGTTCAAGCCCCACATCGGGACCTGTGCTGACAGCCAGCTCAGAGCCTGGAGCCTATTTCAGATTCTGAGTCTCCCTCTCTCTCTGGCCCTCCCCTGCTCACGCTGTCTCTCTCTTTCAGAAATAAATAAAATATTTTTTAAAATAAATAAATAAAGACAAGCGTTCTGGCCTTCAGAACCCACGAGTCCATCACCAGAAATTTATACTCCTTCTTCCTCACTAGAACATGCAAAGCTTCTTTATTGTTACTGAATGTAGATCTCACCATGAACTGAATGTTGAGATGATAATTAGGTAGACCTAATTAGGTGGACCTCTTGGATACCTTCAAAGACCTGGGGCTTTGGAGGAGCTCAGTAGGATTCTGATGTGGAACAGATAATACCTTGAGCTCAGGACATGTAAGATCTGATGTGAATTTAACACAACGGGAAAGGAGTTCAAGAGAGGCATTAGAAATATGCTAAGGCACACATTTGTCAGAACAGTCAAGGCCAGAGATAAAGAATGTGAGAGCAACCTTTGGATGTGTGACAACAGAGGCCATGAAGCATTCACATCTGAGAAGGCAGAAAGCAGAGACTGAGGTTGGCCACCATTAAGGCTCAAAGTATGAACCACAGAGTGGAAAGAGGAAGCCAGTGATAGCTAAGCACAGAAACACACTTGTGCTACGGAAAATAGTACATGAGACTTTCAAATGGCTTAATGATAGAGAAGTGAAGGTCTCTGTCGCTTTTACTTACCTGGAATCCATTCCTTCCCCCTTCTCCTTCCAGCAGCACCCACCCATATGCTCCCGGGAAACACCCCTCTCTGTCATGTTTTCCTAATACGATTGACCACATTCCCCCAGAATCCAGGACTGCCCATGTTTCAGACATGGCCAACCAGCAATCCACTCCCCCATCCCCATGGCTGGCTTAGAATGGACATACGAGGGTGTCTGGGTGGCTCAGGCAGTTGAGCATCTTGACTTTGGCTCAGGTCACAATCCCAGGATAGTGGGATCGATCCCTGCTTAAGATTCTCTCCCGCTCGCTCCCTCTGCCCTTCTCTCTCCCCTGCTTGTGCTCACTCTCTCTAAAATTAAGAAAAAAAAAATTTTAATTAAAAAAAAAAAGAATGGACATAGGACCCAAATGGATCCAGTGAAGAATCAACAGTGAGACTTTTGGTGGAATTCTTAGAAAAGGTGCTTCTCTTTACAACCCAGGGTACCTAGACTAGAAAGATGAATGCACAGAGCTTCTGGGACCATCTTTGCCGCTACAGGGAAAGCTTGTCTATAAATAAACAAACACAAAACTACATCCAGGGGACTGCATGGGGGGGTACCTTTGCCAACCCAGATCCAGCTATTTGAATATTTACATATGGCCCCTGGATTTTTCAGTTATGGAAGCAAATAAATTCTCCTTTTCAGTTGGCTTCTGTCACTTACCCCTGAAAGTGATGCCCAATATATCACTACTATGCTTTAGAGAGAGCTCTGTCACAACACGGGTTTCTTTATGTTATCCATGACTCTCTATTAAATCACAAATTCTTTGAGAGCAAGCATCTGTTCTCCCTAACCCCACAGCAGCACCAAGCTTAGGGCCAGGCACGGTAGAAACAAACCCCAGTGTGGGGCGCCTGGGTGGCTCAGTCGGTTAAGTGTCTGACTTCGGCTCAGGTCATGATCTCACAGTTCTGCAAATTTGAGCCCCATGTCGGGCTCTGTGCTGGCAGCTCAGGACCTGGAGCCTGCTTTGGATTCTGTGTCTCCCTCTCTCTCTGCTCCTCCTCCACTCATGTTCTGTCTCTGTCTGTCTGTCTCTCTCTCTCAAAAATAAATTAACTAAAAAATTTTTTTAAAAAAAAAAGAAACAAACCCCACTGAATTCATTTGACTCAAGGAAATGAAATAATACAGGCAAACGGGCATCATAAACTTCAGAGCATTTTCTACTATTATTCCAAGCAAAGATAATGTAATAGCCTCTCTCTATTTTTAAAGCTTACTGAATCTGAAATTCAATCAAGTTCATCGATATGAGGTACTCTCGGAGTATTCTGTTCAGTTCCAGACAGTCCTACCAATCTGAGCCCGTAGCTGGTTTGGTTTTTTTGTTTTGTTTTGTTTTTTGTTTTCTTTTGGGTTTTTTTCCTTCTTTCTCAAGTGCATTCTGAAAAGAAATACACTGCTGGTACTTAAAATCAGATCTTCTTGAGGTAAATGCTTTTCCTTATACAAAAACAAAACACAGCAAAAACGAATACGGAGTACATCATTTCAAGTAATAAAAGAAACAATTTATGACCCATCTCTGATGTTCAGATGCAAACGGGACAGAAAAAATGTCTGTGGATAATGAATCCTGCAACATTCGTGGAGGTCCCGCATGGCAAGGAAAAGCAACAAATGATTCAAAAATAGAAACCCCTTCAATGCGAACACTTTTTGCAGAAGTAAAAGTAAGCACGCCACGCACAAACCGTACAGTGTAAGCCAAAGTATAATAACAAGATTTTAAACAGAAACTAAGAGTCTACGATTTTTAGATTTTTTTTTTTAATTTTAACATTTATTCATTTTTTGAGAGACAGAGTGTGAGCAGGGGGAGGAGCAGAGAGAGGGAGACGCAGAATCTGAAGTAGGATCCTGGCTCCGGGCAGTCAGCACAGAGCCCGATGTGGCGCTCGAACCCACGAAGCACAAGATCATGATCTGAGCCGAAGTTGGACGCTTAACTGACTGAGCCACCCAGGCGCTCCTGGAATCTGAGATTTTTAGGCCCAGCAATCAGAAACTCTCACTGTATCTTTCAACTACATTTACTCCTATACTCTTCCTTTCCATGCATTCTAGCAAACAGATTAAAAAGGAAGAAACAGAGGAATAAAGAACCCACATTTGGGAGGGCAGGGAACGTGGGAGTTTCCGACTCTGCCACCGTGTGACCTTGGGCAACTACTATTTCTACTTCTCTGAGCCTCAGTTTCCTCATCTGTGTAAGGTGGTTGGGACTGAGTGAGAAAATAGGTAAGTACTACCAGAGGAGTCGTCCCTGTTTTAAGAATCCTTTCATTGTGCATGGTTTAAATCGGCCCAAATCAACAAGACTCAGCTACATGAAGGGACCGCAGCCCGAGGGCCTGGTCACTAACTACTACCTGTCCCATCTTGATCAAGGTAATTCACCACGTTGCAGTGGGAATCACTTGGAACCTAAGATCTTTGAGGCTCATCCCATCTAAGGACCTGTTCAAACCAGACAAATACTTATATTTCAGAGAACGGACAAAACAAAACAAAACAGAAAACATGTCTTTGGCTTAGACGGAGCCCCGAGCACCGGTTACACAGTCTCTCGGATCTCATCCCTACCTTTCTACAGGAAGCCTTGAAGAGGTGCTCTTACGTTCATCACTTGGGCCACAGGAAGAAGGCAACATCCTAACAGCATCGATCCCCCCCCTCATCGAAACGTCTGTGAGCCTGCACTGGGGATTCTCAACCAAAGCTTAAGTGGAAAGGACATCTTTCAATAACCAAGACCATCATCTCCCCCCACGCACACTCGTGTTGCCATCCCAAACAATGTCACTGCTCCTTAGGAAACAAAAACAGGAATCACAGACATTCACAAGGGCCAACGACTGGAGAGTTCATTCACTGGCTTCCTTTAAGCACCGTCTACCAAGGAGACAGGGCAAGCGGCGGAAGTACAGGTAGCTGCCTGTCTCCTCAGAGGCTTACAACAATTAGCAGACAATTCTAAGTCTTCAATCATTCATTCATTTCTTCAATAAGTTTTTTTTTTTATTTTTTTTTACTGTTTTATTTATTTCTAGAAGAGAGAGAGGAGAGACAGCGTGAACAGGGGAGGGACAGAGAGAGAGGGAGTCACAGATTGAAACAGGCTCCAGGCTCTGAGCTGGCAGTCAGCACAGAGCCCGACGCGGGGCCCGAACCCACGAACCGCGAGATCATGACCTAAGCGAAAGTCGGACGCTTAACCGACTAAGCCACCCAGGCGCCCCCTTCAATAAGTAGTTATTAAGTGCAAGGTTCTGTTCCGGATGCTGAGGCTATAGCGGTAAACAAATTAGGAAAGCATCCTTGCTCTCAGGGAGCGTAAACAGATAAACGAGACCACCTCAGGCAGACACAGCAGTAGGAAAAAGAGGCACCTGGACTGGAGGGGGCAAGATGGCCGCCTACCGAGGCAGGTTGTGCCCCGGACACTTCTAGAGGATGCCATTCACACTGGGAAGGAGTGACGAGAGACACAGCCAGGCGGAGCGAAAGCAAGAGTCACTGAGGTGCAGATTTTCTTAAAAGGGTGCTGCCACCAACCGAAGCAAGGCTGTTCATCTCGCGTGGGTCTGTCCTGAGCATAGCAGGACATCATTTAGCACCCCTGGACCCCACGCACCTGATCTCTCTATGTAGGGTCCCTTCCCGCATCACTGGGACAACCGAAGATGCTCCCCTCACTTGCCAAGAGGAAGGGCCACGCCTCTCCTGTTGAGAACCGCCGATAAAGCAGAGAACCGGGGCAAAGGCCCAGAGTCTGCAACCAGCTTGGGCTGTTCGATGAACGAAGAGGCAGCAGTGAGCCCGGCATATGATGGGTAGTGGGGAATGAGTTAGGAGCTGAGTGTACAGGGGCACCTATGGGGGCTCAGTCGGCTGAGCGTCCGACTTCGGCTCAGGTCATGATCCCTCAAGGCTGTGCTGACAGCTCAGAACCTGGAGCCTGCTTTGGATTGGGTCTCCCTCTCTCTGTCCGCACCCCCCACTCATTCTCATTCTCTCTCTCTCTCTCTCTCTCTCAAAAATAAACAAACATTTAAAAAAAAGAGTTGAGTTTACAAGGTTGCCTGGGTGGCTCAGTCGGTTAAGCATCTTGTTGTTTATTTCAGCTCAAATCACGATCTCACAGTTCGTGAGATCAAGCCCAGAGTTAAGCTTTGCCCTGATAGCTCAGAGTTTGCTTGGGATTCTCTCTCTCCCTCTCTCTCTCTCTCTCTCTCTTTGCCCCGCCCCTCTTTACTCTTTCTCTGCACCCCACCCTCACCTCTCAAAATAAATAAATAATTTTTAATAAAAAGAGTTGAGTTTCTGGGTGCCTGAATGGCTCAGTTGGTTAAGCATCTGACTTCAGCTCAGGTCATGATCTCACTGTAAATTCAAGCCCTGCATCGGGCTCTGTGGTGACGGCTCAGAGCCTGGAGCCTGCTTCAGATTCAGTGTCTCCCCCGCTCTCTGCCCTTCCCTTGCTCGTGCTCTCTCTGTGTCTCTCAATAATAAATAAATGTTTAAAAAATAAAAAAAAAAGTTGAGTTTCTAGTCATAAATGCTTGGCTGTTTGCATACTGTCAGGCAGGATGACGGCTCATAGGAGATGGAGATGAAGCAGAGCACAGAAGCCACACTCACCCACGCACCTCCCGCAGCGCAACGGGTCGGGGGATACAAGTCTGGGGATAATGAGATTACATGTCCCTGCCCAGGTGCTGCTGTTGGCAAATTCGGGAGAAGCAGAGGAAAAAGAGCGGGCTGCTATCTCTCACCAGCCCTGGAATGTCCATCACCATGTGCTTCACAGTCGCCACTGGCAGGACAGCAGTCATGACATGCGGTGACTGTCTGAGCCTGTGCTTCAAAACCAGCAGCAGCCTGGGAGCATTCCTGGGGACCATAATGGGGCGCTCTTAATGCTCAAAACCAACAGCCCAGAGGGAATGAAGACCAATACCGGCAGGGAAGGAGGAAGGGAAGGACCCTGCAAACTGGGGGTGACCTAGAAGGCTCACAATTCGAATGGAAAACTTTAGAAATATTTAACCATTGTATTTCATTGACTTTTTCTGATGTGTGAATGCACAAGAGTGATAGAGACTAAATGTCCAAGTATAAAGGACGCTCTTTCAATAAACATAAGGTTTTCAAATTCTAAATGTAAAAGGACTGCCATGGTTTCATTAGCAATACTTTATTCCTGGTAATCATGAGAATAACGGTGCATCGTACAGGTTTGAGGAAATATGAGAACATTCACTGAGCATCCAGGGAGCACCAGAAATTTAATACGTGTTATGTGGCATGTAATCTTCAGAAACACTCTCAAAATCCATACGATGAACCCCCACCTCACAGATATTAATGAATAATTTCCCATAGCATGCTTTCTTTCCTCACTTCAGATGAATCGCATCCAATATTTAAAGGGTCAAGGTCAGGGGCACCTGGGTGGCTCAGTCAGTTAAGCGTCCGACTTCAGCTCAGGTCATGATCTCATGGTTTGTGAGTTCAAGCCCCATGTCAGGCTCTGTGCTGACAGCTCAGAGCCTTGAGCCTGTTTCGGATTCTGTGTCTCCCCCCTCTCTCTCTACCCCTTCCCCCCCCCCAAAATTAGTAAACATTAAAAAATAATTACAACAAAGGGTCAAGGTCTCTGCAGGGACATGATGACCCAGAATGGTCATATCCTCAAAGACAACGCTCTTCCAACCTGGTTTTGAATCCCCATTCTAATTAACTTCCTCACTATGCCTTTGAGAAGGTTAACTGTGTGTGTCAACTTGACTAGGTGCAAGGATGCCCAGATGGCTAGGAAAATACTATTTCTGGGTGCAGAAGAAAGCTACCTACAAGTAGATTTCTGGAAGTGATTAGCATTTGAATCAGTAGACAGAGTCAGTGGCAGGCTGTCTCCAGCCTCGCTCCAGGGATGGACCGGGACCCAGGTCTGTGCTGTGAGGCTCACTGTGATTGGTTCGGGGATGGCTGTGAAGTCCCATCAGGGCCAATGAGAATCAGCCTTAGAATCTCTGCAGACTCGAGAGTTGAGAAACCACTATTCCCCTTCCTCGGCTGAGGGTGGGCCTTCTGAAAGCCTAACTACTGGCAATCACCCATCAGGGACACCTGCCTGAGAATGAAGCCAGTGCAAACCAGAGCAAAGAATTAAAGACAGATTCCCCGATGGTTTTGCATCCCTGGCTATAGCTTTTCCTGAAACCTGTGGACAATGCTAGATTTTTCAGTTCATTGAGCAAATAAATTCCTTTATGAGGAAGGGTGACAACCCTTCCAACAGACAGAATCCTGACTTACAGAAACCGCGGCCGTCACTACATTCTGTAGCGCTGACAGCCTAAACGTCCACACAAGGGGACCATGGTGGCCTCTCACCACAAGCTTTGAATGACATCCTTCTACAAGAGAGCAAGGGGCAGGTGACTGGGCTCCTCGATGCACAGACACTGGAAATGTACTCTCTTTAATACCCTAGGCAATCAGCTACATGGCCAAGCATTGCTTTTTTTTTTATTATTTAAAAAAAAAACAAAACACAAAGACTGGTTTGGAATTCACATTGTAGAGAGATTCCCAGGAGGCTCAGCCGTCCACAGCCTGGCACAGATGTCCCCCACAGCAGAGAACTCCACTGGGCCAGTGCCCTCACCATCCCCTAATAACCCCAGAATCCCCACCATCGGGTGTCCCCTTTGGCTTCGAGCACTCTGGGTCTCTCTAAGGCTTACGTTGGGGTACAGCCGTGTCACAGGTGGCAGGTCACCCGCGTTCACAGGCGTACCTGTCCACATCACACGGGTCTGCTCATTACATGAGCCGGCAGCCACGTAAGGAGCCAAGAAAGGCCAGCGATGGCTGGTCTGTGGCTGCGCGCCGCACTACACTGCAAATGCCTTAAGAAGAAGGAATCGTGTCTTTCGCGGACCCCACTGTGCCCCGGCGCCCCACACGGTACCTGGAACAGAAGCAACCATCCCTATGTGTTGGATAAATGGTTCATGGCAGACAGCTCTGGGGCTGGGAGTTAGGGGCCTGGTTTCTGGTCCCAGCTCAGCCCCGCGGAACAAGGCAGCAATGAGCCAGGAGAGCGCAGGCCTCCCCTTCGACCAAGCCTGGGATGTCCCACCCTCCAGTTCCACTGAAGTCCCCGCACTGAGACCAAAAGTCAGCTTCAGTTTCTCTTCTCCGAGTAAAGAAATACCTATGAAGACAGACCAAGAGGACCATGTTTTGAATTTCTTTAGAGAGAGCACATTTCTTTATAGGAGTGAATTTAACCCCCACCTATTTCACCCCACAATCTATCATTCTCATAGCATTTAACGCATGTGCCAGATGCCATTCAAAACACATTACATTTGGGGCGCCTGGATGGCTCAGTCCGTTAAGTGTCCAACTCTCAATTTTGGCTCAGGCCATGATCTTGCAGTTCATGAAATCGAGCCCCACGTCGGGCTCTGCGCTGGTAGCCTAGAGCCTGCTTGGGATTCTCTCTCTCCCTTCCCTTCTCTCTGCCCCTCCCCCAATTGCACTGTCGTTGTTTCTCTTTGTCAAAACAAATAAGCTTAAAAAATATATAAAATAAACACATTACATTTATCTAACCCATTCAATCCTCATGGCAAGTCTATAAGGACCCTTCTGTTTTAAAAGAGCAAACTGAGGCACAGAGAGATCAAGTAATGCATGCAAAGTCACACAGCCAGTAGGCAGCTAAGCAAGCACTGGAATGCAGGCAGTCTAGTCATGCCCATGACACGCCACTGTGCTGTGCTTCTGAACTGCAAGAAGCCAGCCTACCCCACACCCAGACCTATTAGCCAATCCAATCTCCCCTGCCTCCCCACTTTTTCAGAGAAGGAAACTTTGACCCAGAGACAGCAGGTGATTTTTTCCATAAGTTCAAACAAAAAGTGTGGGACGGGACAGGGCCCAGAATACAAATCAACGGCTTCCGGCCCGCTGCTGTTTTTTCCACACCATGATGTTGAATCCTGTACCCCAGACAGGACTTTAATGCTCGTGTATGCGTCCTTCTGAACCAAGAGAACTGAGTCATGTTAGAAAGTCTCACTCACTGCTTTGTAAAATGTGATGCCACATGACCGCATTTAATGCTCGGGTACACGGGGAAACAGACTCGAATGCAGAGGGACGGCCACGGTCAGCTCGTGTACACTGATCCACAGACCCACGGGGGACTCCCAGTGAACTCCCATCACCCAGCACCAAGATGCGTGAGACAAGAGAGGGCCTAACAAACCCAGTTACCCAAGGCCAGGTTCAGGACGGAAAGAGTCAAGATTATTCAGACGAGTAATAACCAAAGATATCAAAAGGGTACCTCACAATACCAACCTATAGGCACTTTCAAAATAATAATAAGACCTATGTGTATATATCTTGAGAATCTTTGAAATACATCTTTCAGCCCATCAATAGGTGAATGGATAAAAAAGAATGTGGTGTGTATATATACACAGTGGAATATTAGTTAGCCATGAAAAAGGAAGGTGTCCTGCGATTTGGGACAAGATGGATGGACTTTAACACATTATGCTAAGTGAAGTAAGTCAGACAAAGAATTGAAAAAAAAATCAAACTCATAAATAAAGAGAAAATAAAATGGTTGGTTACAAGGGCATGGGAGGGGGCAAGGGATAAGATGGATGTTACATTTAAGGGTATAGACTTGCAATGAGTAGCTTGCAATGCAAGCTATAGAAATCTAATGCACAGTATAATGAATGCAGGCAACAATACTGTACTATAATCACGTGCTGTGATTGTCTCTACAATGACAATCATATTACAATACATAAATGCATCAAAGTAATACATTGGACACCTTAAACTTACGTGTTATACGTCGAATATATTCAATAAATATCTACATCTGTTTATCTGTCTATATCTATATCTGTAGATATGATGGATGAAAGGAAAGATGGATGGATAGATGGCAGAGGGATGGATCGATCTTCCGTTGTTCCTATTTCCCCATATCCTGGAGGCAGAGAAGAGGAAGCCTAGCCAGAAGGTTCTAGAAATCCCCTACATGAGATGAATCTCAGCGATGGCCTTATTGGGAAGGCACTTTTCGCTCATAAATCCATACAGTATGTGTGGAGATCTTTGGCTACATCAGAAGGCATTGTTTTTATTTTCGCTGCCTCTGTCGACAACAATGTTGGCATTTTAGGGCTATTTACCATGTGCTAAGCACAGTGCTACAAGCTTATGTGTTCTATCCTACTAATCAGCATAACGATGCCCTGAAATAGTTACCTCCCAATGAGAAAATGAAAAGCTTGAGGGGCTGGATGACAGACCCAATGTCCCACAGTTAGGAAGGAACAGGAGCAAGGTCAGCAATGAAAATACAGAGCCTTCCATTAGCCCACACTATACACTGCCTCCTTCCAGAAATCCAATGGGTCCCATTCAAGTCTCAGGATGCTTTTTGGGCATTTCTGGAAGCTTCTTCAGGGTGTAAAATGCTCCACGGAGTCACCCAGGCTCTGACGGTCCTTTGTGGCGCTCAGAATGCCAGCTGAAGGTCAATGGGTGTCACCGTGAAAGCAGGCAAAGGGAAGGCCTGCTGCTCTCCAGCGCTCGTTAGCAGGAAAATAATCATGCTTTTCCTATTGTTTGGTGACAAAGTTTCAAGGGTCAGCCTAAGAGATGGCATATCAATGCGGCTCACCAAATGCGTCAGTCGAGATGAGAATATCAATTTATTGGAGCAGACATGTGTCGACAGAATTCATACCGCGTGAAAAGGTAGCTGATGTAAACTGCCTCCAAAAAATACTACCTATTTGGCAGTTTCTCCTAAGGCTCATCTGGTGCCCAGGCTCTGGGGGCGGACTGGCGGACGCGGGGGGATAGAGGAGGGTGTGAAGGAAACAGGAAAGGAGCGGGGGTGGGGGGAGACTACCATATTGGTTTTAGAATATGTGTTTTAAAGACACAAATTTCAAAATTGAAAAGCCTGATCCAGCTGCTGTAACTGAAATTTTCTCCCTGGATAGCAGGGCGGCCAGAACATGGCACGTGACATCCCTTGGGAGTTTTGCAATGTTTCTTTCCCAATCTTAGATCAGGAGATCCAACTGGAAATGCGGCAATATGATAAAGCAATAGGATTATCCTCTGCGATTAGGAAAAGGTTTATCCTTCCAAGGTAGACTCTAATAAAATTGTATGCTCACTGTGGGACAGCACAGGTGGAAAGGCAAATCTTCCAGGAGTCCCAAGCAAGTCCTCTGATTTGCATATAATGGAAGGACGCATCTTTATTTTCCCAAAGGCGTGCACTAGCCTGACCCGAAGCCCGTGTCAGTGCGGCACTGTGCCTTTAAGGGTTTACTCAGCGGGCTCGGAGACCCAAACCCTGCACCTTCCAAAAAAAGGACTGATCCTTGACCATGTCCTAGGAGATGAACTCTGAGACGCTGGGTTATCCTGCAACATCAGAATGTCTCTGTACACCAGAGACATCGGCCATGCCGAAGAGACTGTGCTACCTGGGACTTACAGTGAGCAGCTGTTCTTGTTGGCCTGGGGCCCCAGGGACATGCTACATCAGTTTGACATCTGGCACCAGGAAGGGGTGGGAGGAGCCCGGAGACCAAATGCTAAGGTCAGTCAAGCCTCGGCGAAGGACCCTCAGCACAATTCTTGGACATCGAGCCTTGGGGAGCTTCCCTGGAGGGCAACACTCACACACACCATTGCCAGGGCAAGTAGCCCTGCCTGTGCTAACCCCGCGGTGGGGGGGTGGGGGGGGAACAGCTGGGAACTTCTGTCCCGTGACCCCTGGACCCTCCGTGTCTTTTCCCTTCGCAGATTTTCACCGTAATAAGCCACAACCATGAGTGTAACAGCTTTTCTGAGTTCTGTGAGTCTTTCTAGCACATCATCAAATCTAAAGGTGGTTTTGGAGACCCCCCCCCAACCCCACACAAGGAGGGAGAAAGGGTAGAGAGAAGGAAGAGGGAGGGAGGGAGGGAAGGGAAGGGTGGGAAGGACAGAGGAAGAGGGATAGGAATAAAATGAAACAAGAAGAAAACCCAAGCAGTTGCTCTCCTACCCAATTTCTTACTGTCTGAGCTCCAAGTAATAACAGGAAAGAAAATGCCTTGTATACAAGAGCCTTGAAAGACACGGAAAATAGATAAAAATCAGAGGCGGCCTGTGCAGCAGCCGGGGCATGATTTCACAACTCCAGCATCACGATTGCTTTGTCTGTTTCCCCAGTATAACCACTAACCTCCACCTTTGAGAGGCAGCAACTATTCCGTTTTGATGAAAACATTCCTTTTCAGAAATAAACTAAAACTGTGAAAAGTGGTCGGGAAGAGACTTAAACAGAGGACAGCCTTTTTTCTTTTCCTTTTTGTGGTCACACAAGAGAATAACACGGACCGATGCCCGGTTCTGTGCCGTCAGAGTAGAGGAACAGCCCGCATCCAGGGCTTCGGCCAGCCTGAGGGTATGTGCCCAATGCTTCGATCTGAGGCTAGAAACTCAGGGCTCCATCCGCACTCTCACCCTTCCCAATTCATTGAAAACCACTTCAAGCAAAAATCATTTGAAAGAAATTACCTCTGTGTATTACACCAGGAGCCGTGAAAAATGTCCCACACGAGACTCGGTGGTCCCGGAGCAATAACATTTTTGCTGAAGTGCAAGATGTAATAACTCAGGGAAAAGAAGTCCCCATGACAACAAGGGAACCAAAAGGAAATGAGGGGAGGGAGAATCTTGAGGCTTCGGGTCTCTTACAACACAAGGCATCACTAATTTGTGCTTGGAAATCTGTCTTTGCAATTGAAATCCCAGAAAGTAACTTCCTCCTTTACTGCTTCTCTGCCTACCAGGTGGTATTGGTAGACCTCACTACACTTCCTTAGAAGGGGGCGGGGGTGTGAGAGGCAGGCACTAGGGTGAACTTGAGTCTATGCCGTGCTTCCCGCATCTCCTGAATGAGAACGATGCAGGTGTGCTATGGGGTTCGTTTCGGAGAGTTCAATACACATACATGATACAGATGCTATGGCCAATGCAGGAAACGGCCGGGTTTTCACGCCAGCAGGTGTCTGGGGTCAGTGTCCAAGCAACGTGTCCCATTTCTTTTTTCAGGAAGGAACTCCTACTTCCCTCTCTCCCAGCCTGACTCTTCAGGGGGCCCCACCTCTCCAGACCCTTCATTGATGCCCATGCAAAAATCCAGCCTAAACCTTTTTAAGGTGGAGGCTCTTCTGGAATCTTGGCTTCTACAGCCACTTCACCCCCTGAGTCTCTGATCCTTTGCTCCTAAATAAAGCCCAGAGGGCCTTTATCAACTCCCACTAACACCTTCCTAACTGAAGTCCTCTCTTCCCAGAGCACCATCACAGCTTTACCTCTTTAGTATCTACCAAGGCATCGAATGTATCTCCGTTAGCCCAATATGGCAAAGGTATTCTGCTTTCCGCTTTGCAAGATCAAGTTCAGAGAGGTCGAGCAATTGTGCCCAAGGTCACATGCCCAAGCTACAATGTGGCAGATGTGAGATTCGAGCTGGGGTCAGAATGACTCGAAAACTGGAACATAAACCTACTGAAAATCCAACCAGAACAGAAGAGCAGGATTAACGTCAGGTGACAAGTCGTGTGACGTGGATAATGGCTACTTCGAGGGTCTCCACGCCTGGCCACACATCCGGCCTCCCAGCTCACCCCAGCCTTTCCACCAGGTCTGTGACGTTAAAGTCATAAATTCTGACTTCCATCACTTTAAAGGGTGCCCACAGGTGGACGCACACACTTGCAAGTCTACCGAGCTCTCGTCTTCCATAAAACACTTATGAGCAGCCACCCTCGAAGCCTACCGTAATTCTAGTCACGAGGGGTACCAACTGGCATAATTCAGCTTTGAAAAGGCTCCCTCTAAATAGATTAAGTATGACTGAATGATGCAGGCTCTGCCTGGGTATAAACGGAGTAGAAGTGGATGATGAACCATTCGGGAAGGTGTGTTAACCCTTTCCAAGTATCTGTTTGATTTTGAAGGATTTTCTCTGCTCTGGAAGAACTCAGGTCAACAGCCTCTATCAGAAACAACACAGTTTTGGGGCACGTGGGTGGCTCAGTCAGTTGAGCATCTGATTCTTGATCTCGGCTCAGGTCATGATCTCACGGTTGGTGGGTTTGAACCCCACAAGGGTGCTGACAGCACAGAGCCTGCTTGGGATTCTGTCTCTCACTCTGTCTCTGTCCCTTCCCTGCTCACTCTTTCTCTCTTTCTCTCTATCTCTCAAAATACATAAATAATCTAAAAAAAAAAAAAAAGGAGGAGTGCCCAGGCGGCTCAGTCAGTTAAGCATCCAACTTCTTCTCAGGTCATGATCTTGTGGCTTAAGAGTTCAAGCCCCGCGTCGGGCTCTGTGCTGACAGCTCAGAGCGTGGAGCCTGCTTCAAATTCTGTTTCTCCCTCTCTTTGCCCCTCTCCCACTTGTTCTCTCTCTCTCTCTCTCTCAGAAATAAAAACAAATAAAAAACAAAAAAAGAAACAACACAGTAGCTGTAGTGGACGAGAGAGGTATTGTTCTTATGGCCGTTTTTCTAAAATATCTTATACGCTGGTTAATCTTTACTTTTTGCTATTACCTATTTTTAATTGAAGTCACACTCCCATGGTTTTAAAACAAGAGCAGTTCACGGTGTAATGGGTCTACACTGCACGCCGCTCTGCACCCATTTTCCTCGGCAGCAGCACATCCTGGAGATGACTTCACACCTGTGTGTGTGACACGGTGTCACTCCTTTCAATAACGGCACTCTGTGCCTTCCGTAGACGTGCCACAGTTTACCTAACCAGCCCCATTCTGACGTACACTTAGGGAACTTCCAACACTCTGCCATTAAAAATAAAACACAACTGGGACATCTGGGTGGCTCAGTCAGTTGAGTGTCAGATTCTTGATTTCGGTTCAGGTCATGATCCCAGGGGAGTGAGATCGAGCCCTGCATCAGGCTCAACCCTGGGCATGGAGCCTACTTAAAATTCTCATTCTCTCTCTCTCTCTACCCCTCCCTCCCTCACACACACCCTCTCCCCCCACCCCGCAAAATAAAAGGCAAAATGAAAATTAAAAAACTAAAACAGAACTTGTATACGTATTTTGCTGTACAGATGAGACTTCTGTAAACTAAACATAGGACAGCCTTACTCTCGATGTGAGTACATGCCTGTCAGTACAGAAGGAAGGACCCCAGATAAGAAATTAAGTGCACCTACAGAAAGCATGAGCCTTTGAAACAAAGTCCGTCCTGACAATTGTACAGTGCCTGCTCACTGCGTCTATACTCCTTCTGAGTGGCAGGATCCATCACCACAGACAATGCAAAGACATACAGGTAGATCCAGAGAGCACCGTGTGATGTTAAAATCCGCATTTCTTCTTGGCGGCCTCCGTGAGAAATAGAAATGGTACACGTCACCTGCAAGGCAGCTTGCATGGGGCATTAACATAATACAATTTAGACACAATAGGAATCATCAGTCATAGATGAGACACATCGCTGCCGAAAACATTTCTCCCCTCACTGTCAAGTGATGCCAGGAATCTCATTCCGTGCTTGAGATGATTCTAAGTTCACTCAAAGGATGTGGCGCATGCGTGTGAGGGACGGGGAGAAGTGGGCATCCCCAGACACGCTGACGAGAGTGTAAATATTTATAGAAGCTTCCAGGAGGGAAATTTAGCCATGTGTACGAAAAGCCTAAAAATCATGCTCACTGCTCACCTTCTGACCCGATAATTATGTGCCGTGTATGCCCAGGACAGGACCCTGAGTGAGTGTGTGTATCTGTGTGTGGGTTCTGTATCCATTTGTTGACTGCGGTGTGGACTAAGGAAACAGAGAAACCATGTGGGATCAGTTAAATACAGATAATACACCCAAACCATAGCAGGAACTACACAGCTAATAAAATTCAAGTAGTAAAAAACGCCATTTTCAAACTATGGGTCACAGATCATTAATAAGTCAGAAAAACAGCTTTTGAGAGCCATGGCCAGCTTTTTAAATAGAGGAAGAGAAAATACCAGAGTTAAGTAAGAGGAAGAGTTAAGCAGGAGTAAGAATTAAGTATGGTTTCATGAGACTTTTTAAAAACACACAAGAGTTTCTACTAGATCATGATACAAAATGTATTTCTTACCGCAGGATATAGTTAAAAAAAAAAAAAAAAAAAAAAAGAATTGAAAGCCACCGTGGTGATGACATCTTAAGCATCGTAATATGTCAACATTCCATGTTTAGGCAGAAAAAACAAAAACAGGTTGAAAATTATACAGAATAATCCCAAGGTTGAGATAATACCAAAAATCAAATGTGGATGCATATATGTGCCCAGAAAGAGGATCCGCACATACAGACACTGTTGCCAGTGCAGGGGACCACAGGATTCGGGGAGAATGTAATTTTTCTCCATGCGCTTCTGATGTTTTCTAAATCCCCTATGATGAACAAGTATTAAGTCAATAGTTGGCGGCGGGGGGCGGAGGGGAGGCTACTTTGCAAACCTGTGTTTGCACTAAGTAAACCACTATGTTCAGGGGGCTGCTACAGGCCAGCTGCAGGCGACAGAACATGTAAAAGAGACGGCCAGACATGGTTCCGGCCTCTGAGACGCTCCTGTGAAAATCCATCTTTCGGGAATGCTACGTACCAACGCACAGCGGGCAGGCGCTGTGTCCCTAGAATAGGGTGCAGGGAAAATAGGAGGGTGGCCATTCAGAATTTAAAGCATTGTGGGGACACCTGGGTGGCTCAGTCAGTGAAGCATCCAACTCTGGATTTCGGCTCAGGTCATGATCTCGCAGTTCATGAGTTCGAGCCCCGCGTGGGATTCTCTTTCTCTGCCCCTCCCCCATTCTCTCTCTCTCTCTCATAAACATTTTTTAAAAAGTATTGTCTATCATGGTGTAACATGTTCCTAGAAAAAAAGAAGGAAGGGAGGTGGGTGAAAAGATAAAGGGAGAGAGGGAGAGAAAAGGGGAGGAGAAAAATAAGAGGAGAAGAGAAATAAAAAGGCAAAAAGTACCAACAACTATCTAATCAAAAATCAAAAAAGGAAAGCTTGTCTTTAAAAATATTTTTTAAAAAGATCTAACGAAGCTTCTTTATTATGGCCACAGGTTTCTGCCACCAAATATCCTCCTGGGGTTATTAAATTTCGAAATGTCCCAAGTACTCAATAAACGTTGTTTTAATTCATAATGAGTTAATGAAGTAGATGGTGACCTGACCTCTTTTAAAATTGGAGAACGAGCTTTATGAGCCGGTCCACTTCCGGCCCAGGTGGTGACTTCACTGTTGAGAAAACATAGTTACATTAAAAGAATAAATAAGGATGAGGTGGGCAGCGTGAGTTTGGCCATACAGTCATCCGTGGCTTCACTTCATTTTCCGCTTTGCCCCAGGGGGGCCCGAGGGTGCCACCTTCAAACTGCTCACCAGAAATGTCAGCTTTTCTGTGTGAATTCCATTCCTTCATAGTCCTTCATAGGACTAAATGCACTCATTTAGTCCTAAGTCAATCCTGTGATGGAGCACTGCTCATATACCCATTTTACAGATGAGGAAACTGAGTCATAAACAAGTTCAATACCTTATTTGAGGCCCATAGCCAACAGGTTGTGCAGCCAATATTCATAGCCAAGCAGGTGTCTTCAGAGCCTGAGCTGACCTACTTGCCCTATTTACAAGGCGGTCTAAACATCTGGCAGATGGCACCTTATTCTTTCTTCCAAAAGGCAGCGGAGACAGCTCATTGAAATGCTGGGACCTTCCCCGAGTCGCTCTACACCCATATGTCCTTGCAGGGTTTGTCTGAAAGACTGAGGTAATTTCCCACAAGGCCAGCTTCCTTCCTTATGAGCTACAAGGCAAAGCAGAATGAGACAAAAGGAACATATCAGGAGGAGTGCTGTGGGTGCACCGTGTACTGGAGATACACAAATAAAACGGTTTTCATAAAGGAACGGCAAGTCAGAAAGTACTGTCAGCTACCTGGTACCTTTGGTAGACCAGATAACCCCCGTCACATAGCATCAGAAGCACAGAGAAAGATGTGCTCTGGGTTTAGTGCCCAGAGATCTCACAGACGCCTGCAGAGTTTAATGAAAACAATTTATACTGTAAGGTGCACGGGTAGCAGGTTAATTTCAGGGTGGGGGTGGCCGGTTAGTTTTATTTTCCCAAAAAGGGCTGGTTATGTCATCCTACTTGCAACCGAATTCCCATCAGGAAGAATTCCCATCAGGAAGCGGTTTCATGAGCTGGAGTTTCCTGGAAGAACCACACTCTGCCAAACCACCGTTTCATTCTAATTCCTTTAGAATTAGATACAACTGGGTCCATTAAAGACAATAATAATAAGTGGCCATAGGGGTACCTTAGTGACTCAGTCGGGTAAGCATCTCACTTAAGCTCAGGTCTTGATCTCATGGTTCATGGGTTTGAGCCCCACATCAGACTCTACGCTGACAGTGCGGAGCCTGCTTGGGATTCTCTCTCCCTCTCTCTCTGCCTCTCTCCCACTTGCAATCTCTTTCTCTCTCTCGCCCCCAAAATAAATAAATAAAACTTACCAAAAAAAAAAAGAAGAAGAAGAAGAAGAAGAAATGTGATCGCAAATAACCAACGGGATGTATAAATGTCTCCCCAGCCTTCCTTCCAGCTTGAGGTTTCTTGACAAAAGAAGGAAACTCTCAGTATAAACATGCATTTGATTTCATAAAACAAACATACCTAAGTCCTTGTTCAGAGAAAAAGAAGAGGAAGACTAAAGAAACCAACGCACTAAAGAAACCAACACGTATGAAACAGAAGAGGAGCGGAGGGGAGCGGAGGGCAGGGGAGCGGAGGAGGGGAGGGGAGGAGGGGAGGGAGGGGAGGGGAGGGAGGGGAGGGAGGGAGGGGAGGAGGGAGGGGGAGGGAGGGAGGGAGGGAGGAGGAGAGGAGAGGGAGGAGAGGGAGAGGGAGAGGAGAGGAGAGGAGAGGAGAGGAGAGGAGAGGAGAGGAGAGGAAAGGAAAGGAAAGGAAAGGAAAGGAAAGATAAGATGAGGCTCCAGGGCGAAGCCCTGGGCAGGAAATGTGAAGCTCCCTAACCGGTCTCCTGTCCTCAGGAGTCCACTCTCTTCCTTCCTTCCACTGTACGCTTGCATCAAGCACCATCCTGCACACGCATGCCACACGGAACGACAGCTGGGATCCAACAGATGTCACTGTGAACTGAGAGGGGAAAAGGCCAGATGAGAGCCTCCCAAGGGCTGTCTGCACAGAAATACCCTGGTGGGTTTTGGTGGTCAGGGCAGCCGTCAACGGGGCCAGCCCTCATGTGGGCATGTTCCCTCCATGTGAGGCAGGTGAGCCGGGAATGTTAATCCATTTGGATGCGAATCATGAAAAATACTGCTATGGGTGAAAGAAGAGGGTCTTGTTGCTATGCAGGCATGTGCCATGGCGGGGGGAGAGGGAAGGAGCCATATATATCATATATATGTGTACACACACACACACACACACACACACACACACACACACACACACAGAGGCAGGCGACGACAGAGACAGTAAGGCTCACTCCTCTAAGATAGTAGTAGCTCAAGACAACCTTCAGTCCAGGACATGTGAGCACACTCCAGAGATCCTCAAGGTTGGACAGCAGTTCTAGCCCCCAACCCCCATCAGCAATTACCCACCCTGCAGACACCCCGGAAGAGAAGAATCCAGCCATTCCACCATTGGACATTTATGAACCATGTCTGTCTCCTCTCTCCTCCAAGCCTTTGCAAACTCTATTCCTTACCCCCCAACACTCTGCCCTGACCACCCGCTCTTTCCCCAAATGACTAACCCACTGGGCCCCTCACTTTTAGTGGAACTTCCCTTCTCTTATTCACTGTTGGACTCTGCATCTACAACCGTGCCTGGCTCAGAGTGGTTACTGAACGGATTCTTTTCAATAAATGGATAACGTAATAAAATGAACGGGACTCATTCACGGGCAAAATACGCTGCAGTCCTCTGGAAGGAATTTTCTCCCCAACAAAAGGCAAGAATGCCTGAAGAAAACGCCCTTTTGTACTTTTCCTCTCTTTTCCTTGTTCTCTTTCCGCAAGGATCGGAGGTCTGCAGCTACAGCTACCATCTTCAGATCACGATGCAACGGGCATACTTCAAAATCCACCAGTCATGGCAGAGTGAGGAATGGAAACCGCCTGGATGCTGGCAAACTGCTGGATCGGCCCCAGGACCACCTGTCTGGGTGTCCTGCTAAGTAAAACCTAAATACCCCGAGTCACTGTTCATTAGGCTTTCTCTTGCTTATAGCCAAAAGCACACAAACAGACACATTCCGCACTTATTAAACTAAATTGTGATTGGCATTTGCTTGTCTGTCTTCCCATCTAGCCTGTGAGTTGCACACAAATAAAAGTGCCTGTTATTCACCACGTCCAGGCACCAGTGGTGCCTGGCTAAGAATGGAAGACTGTTAACATCTGTTAAATGCGCAACTCATTTTCCTCACTGCTGCTTCCCCAAGTTCCTAAAAGCTACAACTCACCGCTGACCCATTTCTATCTGAACTTTTAAAGACGTCTTTGACGTTGGATCTGGCGTCTCCCAGCTCTCGGAATGCTATGACGCATCCTAAAAAGCCAGCGCTTTCACAAGCTTTATCTGAATCAGATGGCCAGCTTTCAGCCTTCTCTTTGGATCCTTGAGTGACCCTCCACGTGGTTGACCAATCCATCTTTTTTAAAACTCACTTCCTTAGAACTGCATTTTTATTTTAAGGTCCTCCATCTTTATTTCCTTTCCAAGCTCAATGTTATGTACTCTTCACCCAATTTTAAAGCCTGATTCTAAGCCTTCTTCCCTTGGCACCAGATACTTGCTGCCCACGCGAGATCATCATTGAACGTGGCTTCCATTATCACCTTTATGTTGGTAACTCCCAACGTTCAGCCAGCCCCATCCTCTGCCTGGAACTCAGATGAATATATTCACCCACCTATTTGATATCTATACACAGATGTCTCTGAATCACCTCAAATGCAACAATTTTGAGAATGACCTCATTCTCCCCAGACTGATCAGGTAGGTTACAGATGGAAAGGGATCAGAAACCTACCGCAAGCTGGCTTAAAACCATAAAGGAAATGTACTGGCTCAAGTAACTAGGACTCCTCCGGACCGAACTGGCCTGAAGCATGCCTGGATTCACGAATTTCAACAACAAAGTAAGGTTTCTCTCTTGATCTCTCATCTCTGTTTGTCTCCACCTCACATTTTTCTACCCCCCTCTCCCCCCCGCAAACCTGCCTTCTCCACAGGTGGGAAACGTGACCTGAAGCATCTGTAATGCTCCTTCCTGCTTCTTGCCAGAGCAAATCTCCCCTGCCCTCACTGCCAACCTCCCATGAAAAGGAATCTCGCGGGCTAAGACTCAGCCACTAAGCCAATGCCTGTACCATAAAGAAGCACAAGGTGCTAGAGCCAGGGCAGCTGGGTTTTCTGCCGGGAAATCTAACCCCAAGCCACCGGACTGCGGTAACAGATCTTCCAGGAGAGAGGGCACAGGGCATGCTGGCCATGTTGACTGGGACAGACGTCCTCTGTCTATCCAGAGCCTGCTCTTCTTGTGGTCACTGTCCCAGTGAGCAGAGTCGTTATCTCCCATGCGGTCACACACGCCGGAAACCTAGGAGCTCGGGCTGACTTCCCGCCCTTCTAGCCCCCAAATGTAAGCCAACGCCACATCCTTTCAATCGTATCTCCCAAACGTCACCCAATATCATCCAGTTCCTTCCATCTTCACCACTACCTGACTAGTCTAAGCCACTGGGAATTTCTCTGCCTGAACTCTAAACGGACCTACCTTTGTCCTTCCTTTACTTACACCGCAACCAGGCTGATCACATCTAAGCAGGAAGCTGACCAGGTGAGCTCTCTGCCAAAGCCAATGAACAGTCCTCTGTCTCTCCCAGGAAAAAACCCCGAGTCTTTAACGTGTCCTGCAAGCCCCTGCACAGCTGTCCCTTCCAGCTTCACTCTAAGTGACGCATCGTGGTAGATGCCATCTCTCGCTATTTGTCCAAAGCAAACTGCGTTATATTCTCTTAGAGTACAGGGCACTGCCCTTTCATAGCGTTCCTTACGCCCATCGTTTAACTTTATTTATTCACTGTGCTTGATTAGGTCTTTCTTCTCCCCTGCATGACAAGAGTCACAAGAGCAAGAAGCAGCTACTTTTGCTCACCTGTGTGTCCCCGACACCAAGTACAGTGCCTGGCACGTAGGCAGACCATCGCGATGGACTGAAAAATCGATGTTTGAATAATTCCTGGAAAACATAGAGATTAAAAGTACAGATTCTGGGGGCGCCTGCATGGCTCAGGCGGTTGGGTGTTCAACTCCTGGTTTCGGCTCAGGTCATGATCTCACAGTTTCCTGAGTTCGAGCCCTGCATCAGGCTCTTGCACTTCTTGGGATTCTTCCGCTCTCTGCCCCTACCCAGCTCGTACTGTCTGTCTCTCTCAAATAAATAAACAAACTTTTTTTAGAAATTAATTAATTCATTAATCAATGAAAGTAGAGATTCTGGAATCAAAGAGGTCAAAATCTTAGACCGGTCAAATATAAGGCATGTCACCTTGCACAGGCCACTTGTAATGTCCCTTCTAGAAGTCTCTTCCTCCATCTCCAAAATATGGACAACATATTTTCATAAAGGTTCATATAAGCTACCTAAAACACGCAGCACAAGGTTGAGACATCGAAGGCAAACGTATCCATTGTCATTTTTAGCCAAAAGTTACAAAGCCCAAAGCATTATGGCTGCTGTGATACCGAAATTTCTCTCTGTCCTGAGATCTCCCCCTGGGCCATTCTATCTGTTCCTCCGTCACTCTCAAGCTGGGGCTTTCTCACTGTAGTGCCGGCCCCTGTCCACAGCAAAGACAAAAGTGTCCTCCTCGGGGTGCTCCCAGAAATCACAGCCAGCAGTCTCCCCTCCAATCCCACTGGCCCGAGCGTAACCTTATCAGCCCCATAAGCAGAAGGAAGGCTGGGAAATATGGTCTTTATTCCATATTGGCGTGCGTGCCAAAAACGGAGAGCCAAACAGCAGCCGCTTTCACAACAAGACAGTAGCGGGGAACATCCTACTGGAAATCGGGCATTTTAGGTCAAGGAGTGCCTCCGTACAAGATTCTAAGGGCAAATGCGACCGCGGAGGCACCACCCATGGCAACTCACTTTGTCACAGTAAGAGGGGCATAAATGTACCTGCTGAGTTCTAAGACAGCCACCACGACCATACCGCATGCGACTCTCCTTCAGCACGGGTCCTCGGCGAAACTGATCAGCTCTGGTCTTCCCCCGGCTCCGCTATCTCTTCCCTGGTCATGGTGGGAGAGAAGCTGCAGAGGTCCCTCCCATCACTCCAACATGCCTGCTTCGAATTCTGCTCTCAGAAAGCGACAAGTGCCAGGCTGGGCTTCTTGGGGAGCCCCAGGGAACAGACTTCAGCCTGTAGCATCCCCCACAGGGCAGGTCGGGGGCTCGGGGGCTCGGGGGCTCGGGGGCCCGGGCTCTGCAGCCCCTGACAGACTGAGGGCTTTCCCCGTCTGTCACAAGCCTCCCCCTCCAAAATCTCATTGTGCTTCAGAGCTAAGGCAATCCTGGCACTCCAGCTAAATTCACTTGGGAAAAGTTTATTTTTTTAAAAAAAAAAGGGATCTTTGGCCTCACTGTGAATTCTGAAGCCTCACAGAGAAATGATTCTGCAGCAGTTCAAAGAGAAAAAAGAAGTATTTACCTTTTTCCGCCTTTCATGCAGAGGAGAAAGGAGCATGGAGTATTATTTCGATAATAGAAACCAAACTCTAAATAAGAGCATCCCGGACGATAACCACACTCAAACTGCCAATTCTCTTTCATCTCAGGGCAACTGTACGTGGAATCACCATCCTTATTATTAAAAGCTTTTATCAAGGGCCAGGAGGTATCTGGGGCACAAAAGGGACTGTTTTACTAAATCTACATCATTACCTGGGGACTGCATAGAGGTCTTTCCCAAGAACTTAGAAATAAGATTGCCTTGTGGCAACTTATCAAAATACAGATCACATCGTATCACGATTTTAACACTGCCAACTCCACCCAACTGTCCAGAGATCCAGAGACCTCTGCACTCAACACAGGAAAACTCACCATCTGCAGCCTCGTCTATAAAAGCAAAGGATGGAAATCACAGAGACGCCCATGATGTTAAGGATATCATGATACAACCCTACAAGGAAGTGCAAGGTCGAGATGCCAAGAAAATGAACTTAACCTCTAGGTAGTGTCATGGACCAGTGCTCACAGTCTAACGACTATGAAGTCGGCAGGTCTGGCTTGAGGGTTTTCCCAGCTCTGTGACCCTAAGCTGTGACCTCCAACATCTCTAAGCTGGAGTCCACCAGTCTGAAAAATGGGGTAATAACAGGACGACACGGGCATAGGATGGTGCAAGGATCAAGCACGGCAGGTGGTGAGCCGGCATGGGGTGTTAACTAACGTCAGTGCCGTAGCCGTGCGAGTAGCATCAGTAACGCCTCACCAGGGTCACCAGATGTGTCCGTGGCCACATCTTACTCTACCGTATTCATCACTCAAAGAGAAGGAAACGCACTGTGTCCATGGCGGCCCCCTCCTGGGAATGAAGCTGGAAAGGCGGAAGCAGGATGTGAGTGGCAGAAAGGGGACCTGTCTTCAGTTTTCTTTTCTTTTCTTTTTTTTTTTTAAATGTTTTATTTATTTCGAGGAGAGAGAGAGAGAGAGAGAGACAGCGTGAGCAGGGGAGGGTCAGAGAGAGAGGGAGTCACAGACTCAAACAGGCTCCAGGCTCTGAGCTGGCAGTCAGCACAGAGCCCGACGCGGGGCTCGAACCCACGAACCGCGAGATCGTGACCCGAGCGAAAGTCGGACGCTTAACCAACTACGCCACCCAGGCACCCCTTCAGTTTTCTTTTCATGTATCCGTCAGTGCGTTTTCCTTCTAATACCGGCTCACGTTACTTTTACAATCAGGTTTTTTTTTCTGGTCAAGATGGGCCTCTAAGAAGTCGATTTTAATTGCATCCCTTAATCGATCAGAGCAAAGATATGCAAAGTCCCTGGAAGGCGACTCTGAGCCTTGGGGGCATGGAACGCAACTCAAGAAAGGATGTGACTACCTCTGCACTGGGGGTGGGAATGTCACAAAGTCCCGCAACGGCTTTGGAAGAATGGGGACAGCAGAGGTGGCAAAGGCATTCCAGCAGCTGGTAGGGGACAGGGAATTTGGGCCACGAGACCTGTATTTCTAAGTGCGTCCTCCAGGCTTCGCGCTTTTGTTCTGTGTTATGGGCTGAACCGCGCCTCTCCAAAATTCATGTGTTGAAAGCCTAACTCCCAAGACCTCAGAATGTGACTGTTTGAAGACACGGCCTTTCAAGAGGCGACGAAGGTAAACTGAGGTCATTCAAAGGGACCCTCACCCAACATGACTGGTGTACTTCTAAAGAAAGGAAATACGGGCACAGACACACAGAGAGACACTGGAGGCAAAGAGAGGAGAAGACACCATCTACAAGCCAAAGAGAGAGACCACAGAAGAAAACAGACTGGCCAATGACACCATGACCTTGGACTTCCCATCCTCCCGAACTGTGAGAAAATAAATTTCTGTTGTTAAGACTCCCAGTGCCTGACACTTTGCTAGGGCAGCCCAAGCCGCCTACCACACTCTGCAGGGTGGGCGAGTCTTCTGCCATACGTGAACTTGACACTTTCTATGGGCAAAGCCCTCAGTCTTTACCTTTATGGATTCTGAGTTCCCCTTTTTTACTTAAATCTTGATTTGAAAGGACTCCACCATCCCAATATTACTCAAGATATATCCATACTGCCTTCTGATGCTCTATCATTTTTGGTGCTATTGCTGTTCTTTCTGGTTCCTTCTTCATCTGCAATTTATTTCTGTAATTTGTGTGTGGTGAGGCCCTAACTTTCAGGGGTAGCCCCTTGTCTGTTATTACTTCACACTCACAAAAATTGTTAAAATTAGATTACAGAAGTAGACTTTGGACACAGAAAGATAAGTCATGATACATTTTTAGTTGAAAAAAAAAACAAATATACATATCTGAAAGGAAAGGATCTATATATACTTCGGAAATAATGAAAAAAAGTGTGGAAATATATACACTAAACTAGTAGGAATAGTTATCTTTGGGGAATAGGATTTTTTTTTATGCTTTCAGTATTTTGGAACTGTCTTCACTGAATACGTATTACTTAAAGAATAACAATTTCGATGCCTGGGTGGTTCAGTCAGTTAAGCATCCAATACTTTTTTTAAGTTTATTTACTCTGAGAAAGAGGGAGAGAGAGAGAGAGAGAGAAAATCCCAAGCAGGTTCCATGCTGTCAGCACAGAGCCCAGCTCAAGGCTCAAACTCACAAACCATGAGATCAGGACCTGAGTCGAAATCAAGAGTTGGGATGCTTAAATGACTGAGCCACCCAGGCTCCCCCAAAGCAACCATCCGACTCTTGATTTTGGCTCAGGTCTGGTTCTCAAGGATGGTGGGACCAAGCCCCACACTAGGCTCTGCCCTGACAGTGCAGAGCCTGCTTGGGATTCTCTCTCCCTCTCTCTCTCTCTCTCTCTCTCCCTCGCTCTCTCGCTCCTGCTCTCTCTCGTGGGGTGGCCATATTATTTGTGGAGACTGCACATGAAAGTTCGTGGCATACCAAGCATTCAATCCATGGCACCATGATGTTTCTCTGCCCTTGCAAAGCCCCGGGACTAGCAGATGCTGGTCAGCAGGATGGGAGAAAATTCCATAGGCGTGGTGCATACGGTGTCGCTGGGGGATGAGAAAACCGGAGCCAGGCTTTGGAAGCTCTTCTGTCCCATGTCAGCTGGCTCGCACTTGATAAAGACTGGGGTGTGTTCATGTGACAGAGCTTTGTAGCAAGGGAATGACCTCATTACCAAAACTGCCAACGCACCTTTCATGAAAACACTTTCCAAAGGCAGTTTCCAGCCTCCAGGCGGGGGGAGAGGGGGTGCAATTCTTCATCAGGAACAAGAATGTGGCCATGACGTCTCTGAGCAAACGGGTCCCTGCCACCAACCCCTCCCTGCAGTGACATCACACAGCCGGGCCGGCAAGGTCTGAACCCTGATGAAGAGAATAGATGCTCTGCAGCCCTCACACTGCCCTGAAATAGCCTAGGCTGGTGGGATGTCTTTTCTCCCTTTCTTTAAAAATAAATAAATAAATAAACAGCCCAGGGCAATCATCATACCCCCAGCTGCCCCACATGGAGAAAGGGCCTCTGAAGACACTGGCTCCCAGCGGGGCTCAGAAAATCAGTATTCCTCTCTGAAGCGCCCCCCCGAAGTGCTCAGACCTTTGGACAACTCCAGTAGGGAGACATTATCAACAGATCTTCTCAGCATGAAGAGATGGGGGCTTATTTCCCAAACAGCCTCGAAACACGACAAGACGCGCTATTTAAGAGGCGGACGTGGTTCTCTCTCTTCCAGACTTAAATATTTAGATAAACATTTTCTTTCATTTGGAGTAACCACCTTAGGAAACTATGCAATGCTCTCTTTTGCTCAGAATATTATTCGTGTTCCTCTGGTTGACTTAATCGCAGAAGTAATTTAATACTGTCAGACTCGCCAGTGTCCAATTTACATTTACAGTTTTTCAGTCAAAATGCTACCTTCCCCCCCCTTTATTTAATTGCATATTAAAGTGATATTTTAAAGGAAAAAAAAGAGGCAGCCGTGCAATCCGGCCACCCCAGAGCGGTTCGCCGAGAATCACAGCTCTGTCTGCAGACAGACACGAGGCACAGCTAGGCTCCGGGTAGGTGTGGATGCTTCTGGGCCCGAGCAGCTCCACTCCGAGAGCCGGCGCGTCACGTGGCTTCGAGAATGCATGCCCAGTGGCCAACATCGCCCGTCATTGGGGAAATACAAATGCATCCCACAAGGACGCATGGCCCCTCGCCCGTCAGAATGGGCTGGAATCAAAAAGACAAAAAATAACAAGTGTTGGCAAGGACAGAGAAAAAGGAACACTCATGCACCGCCGGTGGGAAGACAAACGAGGGTAGCCAAGGGGGAAAAATGGGGGCAGGGTCCTCAAAAAACTAAACAGAGAACCACTGTTATGATCCAGTAACTCCACTCCTGGGTATTTATCCAAAGAAAACAGACACTGATTTGAAAACAAAAAATTTTTATGTACTATTTATTTTTCTGAGAGAGAGACGGTGCAAGCAGGGGAGGGGCAGAAAGAGAAGGAGACACAGAATCCGAAGCAGGCTCAAGGCTCTGAGATGTCAGCACAGATCCCGACGCAGGACCTGAACCCACAAACTGCAAGATCATGACCTGAGCCGAAATCAGATGCTCAAATGAGTGAGCCACCCAGGTGCCCTGGATTTGAAAAGATATATTCATCTTCACATTTACCGCAGTGTTATTTACAATAGCCAAGGTATAGAAGGAACCCACCAGCAGATGAAGGGATAAAGAAGATATGATACAATCACACACACACGCTGGGATATTACTCAGTCATAAAAAGAATGAGATCTTGCCATTTACGACAATGTGGGTGGATCTAGAAGGTATAATGCTAAGTGAAATAAGTCGGTCAAAGGAAGACAAATACCATGGGATTTTCACAAATGTGGAATTTAGGAAACAAAACAAAAGAACAAACATAGGGGAAAAAAGGGACAAACTAAAAGACATATTTTTAACTTTTTTGTTTAAGAGAGAGAGAGAGAGCATAAGCCAGGAAAGGGCAGAGAGAAAGACACAGAATCTGAAGCAGGCTCCAGGCTCTGACCTGTCAGCACAGAGCCCAACGCGGGGCTTGAATGGTGAACCATGAGATCATGACTTGAGCCAAAGTCGGATGCTTAACCAATGGAGCCCCCCAGATGCCCACAAAATACAGACAACAAACTGGTGGTTGTCAGAGGGGAGGTGGGGAGAGGGAGGGGTGAATAGGTGCGGAAAATTAAGAGCACACTTACATGATGAGTGCTGAGAAATGTACAGAAACGTCAAATCATTATATTGTACATCAGAAACTAATTTAACCCTGTGTGTTAACTATACTTCAACAAAACAAGTAAAAATTTAAAAACATAACAACAACCAAAAAGAACACATGCCTATGTCAGAACCAGGCCACATCACTAATGACTTGTGCATCTTTGGGGATCATTCTTCCCCTCTGTGCCTCAGTTTCCACAGAAACTACAGCACCCTTCCTCAGCGGGGTTGCTGTGAGGATTAGTAAGGTAATGACTGGGGCGGGGGTGGGGGGGCAGGGATGCATTGATGGTGTTCTTTGAATCCTAGAAACCCCCCAGGAACTCAGCTCCAGTTACTAAGTCAAAGCCCAGTTACTGGAAAGTAGAAATCACCAAAGTGAACTTCCTGCATAATCTGTTCGTTTTTCAATTTTGCCTGGTTCTCAAAAAAAAACAAACCACACACACACACACACACACACACACACACACACACACACACACAGAATTTGTCACAAGTCTTCAGAATCTTAAAATAAGTCATGCGAAGTCTGGGAGAGAACTGCCTTTCTGAAAACAAAACGTTCAGATCCATGAGCCTGACTGAGGCTGGCTGACCAGCAGGACGGATTTTGGTTTCTTCTTCTCCGGATCCCCACATTGCGTCCAGCAGACAACCCAGGAAAGGAAGAAAAAGGCCTGTGGCCCTCTTTTGGGGGAACGGAGGGGAAAACCAGACTCCCACTCCACGGCCAGGACATCCCGAAGGCCAAGGTGGGGGAGGTATGAGGTCAGGGAAATGTGGAGGCTGGAGCGCTGGATCCATCCAAGTTCAAGGGTCCCCCCAAAAACTGGCCCAGACCTGACCACTGACCCTGGGGCTCCAGAAGCTCCAGGTCCCCAGGTTCTCAAGGAATCTCCGCTGAGGAACTTTCAAAAAGAGCCTTCGTGACACAACTTTAACTCACACGTGCTGCTTGAGGAAGCAAACTTCGCCACGTGCTGGAGAGAGCTGCCCAGACAACATACTAAGGACGCGGACGTATTTTCATAGAAAGCCTAACAAAAGAGGGGCGCCTGGGTGGCTCAGTCAGTTGAGTGTCCAACTTCGGCTCAGGTCACGATCTCAAAGACTGTGAGTTTGAGCCCGGGAGAGAGTTCGAGCCCAGGAGACAGCCCTGTCTGTGCTCAGAGCCTGGAGCCTGCTTCAGATTCTGTGTCTCCCTCTCTCTGCCCCAACTCTGCTCACAACACTCTCTCTCAAAAATAAACATAAAAAAAAAAAAAAGCCCTAACAAAAGCATGCAAATTAAATCACACTTCATTCCGTAACAAAGGCCTTAACCTTAAATGAAAACAGTAGAATGACTGAGAATCAAGGCGGTCCCTGATATGCTGGGCTGCCCAGTTATGCTAAGATTGATCAAATGCCAGATCGCTTCTCCCTCTTCCCCGAAGTGAATCCGAGCAGGAAGACTTCATGTCACTGAACAATGTCACTTGCTATTTGAAGAATTCTCATGTAAGACCGACAACCCCTTTATATTTTCCCAGGCAGCTGCTAAGGGTTGCTAAGGAAGTGACAGAAATAGAAAATATCGTAAATAAGTAATTAGTGATTTCTGGGGGGCAGGCTCTTCGGATTTGGATTTCTTTTTTCAGGATCTCACACAACTTGGGTACAGAGACGAGACAAGTTTCTCGGCTTTTCCTTCCTTCTCTCTTTTCCCCTTCCTACCTTCCTTCCTTTCCTTTCACGATGAAGAAGGGATGCGAGAACTGCATACCTGGAGAGGAAGATCTGAGCCGCTCTGTGCCCGCTCTGTGCCCGCTCTGTGCCCGCTCTGGCAGAAAGACGCAGAACAGGGCCCAGGCCTCCCACCCCCACATGAGCCGACACAACAATCCATATGCCTGTTCTGCTCGGTTGTGTGTTGGTGAAAGACTACATTTGAACAGAAGAGTCCCGAAACAGACATCTGTTGTTGGACACCAGATCCATTTCCCTTCCTGGATAACCTCATCCTGGTTCCGCCCTGGGAAGACGCCCACACCTCCGACTCTGTGCCCCCAGGGGAACGGACTCCCAAGTACCAAGTCTGCTCCCGACTCGCAGGGCCTCTAGCCTCCCCCATCTCTGGCTACAAACAAGGACAGGCCGCTGGACGAGGGGATCTGGGGACAGTGGGTCAGCCCTAATGAGGCCACCCCAATCCAGGATGCCTCAGATACAGAAGCCATTCAATTCCATTCTGGTTCATGCTTTGTTCAGATTTTACCCGGAATTTCTGTGTGTTGAAACCAGGAGAATTGTAACCAATAGAAATCTGTCATTGAAACCAAGTTCCAAGTCACAGGGAAAGATTTTTCTTTAAATGTGCTCTTGTATATTGTGATGTGGGGCAATTTCTTCCTCCCAGCAGATGAGAGATGAAGAAGGGAAAAAAGAGGGGCGCCTCAGTGGCTCAGTCAGTTAAGCATCAGACTTTGCCTTAGGTCATGATCTCACAGTTTGTGAGTTCAAGCCCCACGTCAGGCTCTGTGCTGACAGCTCAGAATTTGGAGCCTGTTAAAGATTCTGTGTCTCCCTCTCTCTCTCTGCCCCTTCCCCACTCACACTCTGTGTCTCTCTCAAAAATAAATAAACATTAAAAAAATTTTTTTTAAAAAGAAAGTAACTGAAAAAAAGACACAATCTTAGAAAAACCTAGGAGCGCCAAGAACAAGAGTTGAGGGGAAACTTGTAAGAAGGAGCATTCAACACAGTGATACATCCATGAATGAGAAGCAGGAGGTACAGAAGAAACTCACTGCTCTGGTCTACATAAGGAACTTAGTCTTTCTGGGTGAGGTCGTGGGGTTTGCTGGTTGAAATCACCATGCAATTTTCAGATGTGAAGTGGATCGTGCACCCATTTAATGTCTGGCATGTGTGTTATAAAGATATTTTTTACTCTCTTATGACACAGCAATTGCACTACTAGGTATTTATCCAAAGGCTACAAAAATGCTGAGTCGAAGGGGCACATGCACCCCAGTGTTTATAACAGCACCATCAACAACAGCCAACGTATGGAAAGAGCCCAAACGTCCATCAACTGATGAATGGATAAAGAAGATGTGGTGTATAACGGAATATTACTCAGTCAAAAGAATGAAATCTTGCCATTTGCAACCATGGATGGAACTAGAGTGTATTACGCTAAGTGTAATAGCTCAGAGAAAGACAGGTATCATTTGATTTCACTCATATGTGGAATTTAAGAAACACAAGAAGTGAATATAGGGGAAGAGAAAGTAAAATAAGATAAAAACAGAGAGGGAGGCAAACCATAAGAGACTCTTAAATACAGAGAACAGGGGCACCTGGGGGGCTCAGTCCGTTAAGCATACAACTTCGGCTCAGGTCATGATCTCACGGTTCATGGGTTCGAGCCCCGCATCGGGCTCTGTGCTGACAGCTCAGAGCCAGGAGCCTCCTTCTGATTCTGTGTCTCCCTCTCTCTATGACCCTCCCCTGCTCATGCTGTCTCTCTCTCTCTCTCAGAAATAAATAAAACATTAAAAAAATTTTAAATACAAAGAACAACTTGAGGGTTGCTAGAGGGGAGGTGGGTGCAGGGATGGGTTAAATGGGTGACAGGCAGTAAAGAGGTCACTTTTCAGAATGAGCAAGGGGGTCCTATGAAGGAGATGAATCACTGGGTTCTACTCCTGAAGCCAAGCCAACACTATATGTTAACTAACTTGAATTTAAATTTTAAAAAATAAAAATAAAGATATTTTCTAATATTAAGCATCTCAACGTTCACATACGATAACGTGATTATGTTCATGGTTCGTTCATATCCAAATAGTCATAAGAGCACTAAGAAGGAAAGACAAGGGCCACCTGGCAATATTCTCTCTGGATCTGAGCACAAAGAACTGGCTAAGAGGACAGAGTTTATACCAAAGTCGGTTTTAAACACGCTCTAAACATCTATTTGGGTGTCTGTTTACTGTTTACTCAACGTGAACTTTCACAAAGCCTCTTATTTTACTGGGGCAAACATGCAGCGTTAACCCGGGTCGGAAGGAGCAAGGAACCACTCACACCTCTCATCTCCAGAAACGCCTTACTCTGGACTCAGCCCATGTCACATGATCACCACCTAGTGGCAGTGTACTTAAATTACAGGGAGAGTGGAGACATAATGTCTTTTAAATTGACCCCAGCAATGTCAAGGTCATTTTGTGGCACCAGGTGAAAAACCAGATCTTCCCTCCACTAGGTGTGCGTAAAAGGAGTCCAAGTGGTAAAGGACAAAGCCATGCTGACCAGGAGGCAGGCGAGCAGAGGGCTCAAATGAAGAAAGGACACAAGCCACACAATTATCTCAGGAAAAGCAATACAGGTGGCGGGAGCCACAAGTGCAGAGGCCCTGAGGCAGGGCGATGTTTTGCTTCTTGGGAGACTAGTGTGGCTCAGACACAGGAGCAAAGAGAAGAGGTAAATGCCTGTGTTTGAAAAGGTGGACAGGGCTCAGGCTCTGCTGGGTCTGCGGATTAGGGTCAGGACTTGGAATTTCTTTCCAAGCTGCCAAGAAACCACTAGAACTTAAAAGTATGAGAGTGATACAATCTGGTTTATGTTCTAAAAGGATCACTTACTATACTTACTATGTGGAGAGCAGGCTAGAGAGGGGCAGAGTGTCCGCGGGGACAGGAGCAGAAGTCCCTACCACAGCACGGGGAGGGGGAGGGTGGTAGCAAAGCAGGCGGTACCAGATAAACAGGGACATGGATAGATACATGCACACACAGGCAGACAGACACGCACACACATGCATATATACATAGATAAACCTGTGTACATGTACTGATATCTCCACCCCATCAAACACATTTATAGTAATGATACAGTCTTTCCAAATACTCTTTTAATTACTATTTTTAATTATTATTTTTTAAGTAAAGAAATCAATAGACGGGGAATAAAACCTATAAGAGTAATGCTCATGATTGAAGTTTAGAGGATACCAAACTCCTTTTTTTGAGAGAGAGAGAGAGAGAGAGATAATGAGAGCAGGGGATGGACACAGAGAGGAAGAATCCCAAGCAGGCTCTGCACTATCACAGCACAGAGCCCAATGTGGGGCTCAAACTCACGAACCCTGAGTTCATGACCTGAGCTGAACCAATGGAGCCACCAGGTGCCCCCAAACTCTTGATATAAAAATACAGTCTCACAGAATCAGGTAAATTTTATGTGTTCATCTAAAATATCCAGTGGGCTCCTAAAATAGTTTGGAAGCTCAACTAAGGTATATATATATATATATATACATATACACCCAATTTATTTCCCCCTTCCAACCAGATCTACTCCTTGATAGAAGAGAAAAGAGATGCAGGAAGATCGCATTCTTATGTTAGTTACCTTAGCAGACAGCCCACTTGTCCCCCAGACCCCTTCTCTCCTCCTTGGGCACAGAGACACCCAATATGGTCCCCAGACTACTTTGCAGCTGGATGTGGCCCAGGAACGAAACTCTCACCACCAGAATGCAAGCGGAAGCTACGGTATCACTTCTGCCCCGTCTGCTCAAGAAGAAACACCTTCCTGGACTTCCTTCCTCTCTCTCGCCGGCTGGGATGTGACTCTGATTGCGGGGGAGAGAAAACCCTGGAAGCGGGTGGGGGTGGGGGGAGGCTCTCCATCAGAGGCACTCTGGCCATGGGACACTGGGCAAGTCTGGAGACATTTGTGGCTATTAAAATTGAATAACTACTGGCATCTTGGGGAGGGGAGGGCCCCGAGAGGTTGCTAAACACCATACACATGCCCAATACAGTCCCCACGGTGAAAACGGTCCCAGCACACAGTGTCATCAGCGCTGAGGTTGAAAATCCCTGCTCCAAAGCCCTGTTCTCAACCCCTGCGTATAATCATCACCCACGTGTATTCTCAAAATGCACATTCAGCGGTGCCTGGATGGCTCAATTTTTTGAGCATCTGACTTTAGCTCAGGTCATGATCTCATGGTTTGTGGGTTCGAGCCCCGTGTCGGGATCTGTGCTGACAGCTAGCTCGGAGCCTGAGCCTGCTTCGGATTCTGTGTCTCCCTCTCTCTCTGACCCTCCCCTGCTCACGCTCTCTCTCTCTCTCTCTCTCTCTCTCTCTCAGAAATAAATAAAAAACATTTTTAAAAATGCACATTCGGCTTCAGAAAGCTTGGGATGGGGTCTCAGAGTCTGCTTCTCTAACCAGCTCCCCGGGCAACGGACAGAGGGTTAGAGGGACAGGACAGACAGAACAGAAGTCGCATCTCCGGATGACCCTGGGAAGCACGGCTGTCCTGGCAGTCTACACTGGCTGGCTGGCGTGTCCACGCAGAAGCTGCTGTGCAAACACATACAGCCTGTACATACACCTGAACCGTCTGTTCGCAGCGCGCGCTTCCTCTGCAGGACCGGTCACCAGGCAGCACTGACCGCTACAAACGTTGAGTATCACCTTTCGTGATGCAGGAGAAAAACTATCGATGGTATTTAAGCCACCGCGTGTTGAGGTCTCTGCGTTCCAACACTTCTGTTTTTAACCCTAACTACTTCAGGGACCCTGTGGGTGCTTACATCTATGTGGCTGTTTGGCAGGAGACCTAGCAGGCCCCAAAGCTTGGTGATGATATTCGAGAAAGGGAGAAAATGCGAGGAAAGAAAAGAAACAAGGTGGCCATCAGAGACGTCCGAGGAGAGGGTCCCACTGCTGTAACAAACGACCACAAAAGGCCAACTGGCTTAAGAGTTCTGGAAGTCAGGGGGCGCCCGGGTGGCTCAGTGGGCTGAGCATCCGACTTCGGCTCAGGTCATGATCTCATGGTTCATGGGTTCGAGCCCCGCCTGGGGCTCTGTGCTGACAGATCAGAGCCTGGAGCCTGCTTCGGATTCTGTGTCTCCCTCTCTCTTTGCCCCTCCCTTCCTCTCAAAAATAAATAAATGTTAAAAAAAAAAAAGAGAGAGTTCTGGAAGTCGGAAGTCAGAAGTGGGTCTCCCAGAGCTAACATCAAAGAATCAACAGGGCTCCTTGCTTCTCGAAGCTCTAAGGAAGAATCAATTTCCTCCCCTTTTCCCCTGCTTCTAGAAACTGTCTGAATTCCTTGGCTTAGGGCTCCTTCCTCTAGCTTCAAAGCCAGCAGCAGCGGGCTGGGAGCCTCGTCCCCCCCCCTCCCCCAACCCCGTCCTCTCCCTCCGCCTCTCTGCTCCTCTTGAAAGGATCCTTGTGATCATACTGGCCATCCGGAGAACCCGATGATCCCCACACCAGGGCTAGCTGTGAGCAAGGACAACTCCACCTGCAGCGTGGGTCCCCTCAGCCACGCAATCTAGCATATTCACACGTTCCAGAAATTAGGAAGAGGACTTATCCCACCTTTCCGGTGGTCAGAAAGCAGCTGCCTCCGGCAGCCAGAGGGTGGGAGGGTGACACAGCCTGGGAAAGGCAGACAGGGTGCATCAGAAGAGGGAATCTTCTGGGTGTTTCCAAAGGTCACCAACTGTGGAGCCATCTTAACAAGCAAATGTGCCCTAAATGCAAGTTTTTACGGTTTCTCGGTATACAAAGGGGATGGTCAGGAAAGTAATGCAGAGCGATGGTCCCCAAGAATTCCTGGGATTTTTTTTTCCTAATGTTTATTTATTTCTGTGAGAGAGAGAGAGAGAGAATGAGCATGAGCAGGGGAGGGGCAGAGAGATGGAGACACAGAATCTGAAGCAGGCTCCAGGTTCTGAGCTGTCAGCACAGAGCCCGACGTGAGACTCGAACCCACAGACCATGAGATCATTTCCTGAGCCGAAGTAGGACGCTCAACTGACTGAGCCACCCAGGCACCCTCCTGGGATGTCCATGCCGTCCGCCCTAGCCAGTGTTTGGTATATCCATGCCACACAACCATTTCTATAAATTAAACTTAGTCTAAGTTTATGAGAAGAGTGTCCTGTATTTCGGGGGCTCCCTGGAGTGCAACATTGCAGAAAAACAATTACCCGGGGGGATTCATGAAAACGTGCACAGAGTAGTAACAGCTAGCGTTTTGTACAGTCCACGCAGATCAGATCCCCGCACATCATCACTGTCCTCTCCTTGCCAAATCACCGTGGCGTTCTTAGAGGCTGTGATTCCCATTTTAGAGATGGGAAAACAAAGGCTCAGAGGTGAACTAGGTGTCCACGCACATAAAGCAGGGCAGACACAGCCTCAAGTCCCAGACGTCTGACTGCAGATTCAGCTTTTGTTTTCAAAACCTCACACGGCTTCAAAGAGTCAGAGCCTCCTAGGGCAGGGGCACTCAGGTCGCCTGCCTCCAATTTCCTCAGTCCAGGAACACCCAGACTTCTAAAGCCTGGTGGCGCCTTAACCCGGAGGCAAATGGGAGGGTGTCCCTACCTTCAGGAAGCAGCACATTCAACACAGGGCCTCTGCGTAACTGATTACGAAGAAGCAAACTACGTGGTTCTGACCATGCATTTGGAGAAACATCACCTGAATCATTCCTGGCACCTACCGGTCCATCAGACATAATCCAAACTCTTCTAAAACATGTCGGTTGGGGCGCCTGGGTGGCTTAGTCGGTTAAGCGTCCGACTTTCGCTTGGGTCATGATCTCGCGGTTCGTGGGTTCGAGCCCCGCGTCGGGCTCTGTGCTGACTGCCAGCTCAGAGCCTGGAGCCTGTTTCAGTCTGTGACTCCCTCTCTCTCTGACCCTCCCCTGCTCACACTGTCTCTCTCTCTCTCTTCTAGAAATAAATAAAAATATTTAAAAAAAATTAATAAATAAAAAAAATAAATAAAAATAAAACATGTCGGTGACACTTCCAAAGGCCAGAGACCAAAAGCCACGTGTGACAGTGAAAAGACACCTGCCTGTGTGACCGTGACACTGTCCCTGGCCCTTCCGAACGCTGGACTCTCCTTCTGTGTCGCCGGGGGCGGGGGGGGGTTTAGAAAGCACCTGCTTGGTGAGACTGCTGTGAGGCACAGAGGAGGGAATGTTGTGTGCTGTAGGGAACTTCTGGGGAGACGGTCTAGCCCACACAGCTGGGTTGAGTGGGTTTCTTTCTTGCACCCAAAAATAGGCTTGCAAAAATAGTATTGTGAAAGAGCCTAGAACAATTCTTAGCCAGAGTTCCCAAGACATGTGTGATTTCTTTTCAGAAGCCTAAAGTTTCGCAAGAAAAAACTCAGCGCACGGAAGGCGCTCCTTTTATTCATTAGTTCATTGATTCAAAATCATAGCTTAGTCAGCAATCACTATAGAGCACCTACTGTGTGCCACACGCTGATCTGGAGGAAACAATGGACAGGACCCCTGGGCCTTTGTAGTTTGCCTTCCAGCAAGAGGGAAATGCGTAATTCGGGTGATTTGGGAGAGTAATTTATGTCGCGAAGAAAATAAAGCAGCGGACAAGCTCAGACATAGAAACAGGTTTTTTAAAAAAACTAGATAGTTAGGAAATGCCTTTTTTGAGGAGGTGGAATCTAAGCCACCATCTGAAGGATGAGCAGACACAGGTAGTTTAAAGTCTGGGGGCGGAGGATTCCAGAAGGAGGAAACAGGAAAAAAAATCCCTTAAGGGTGGCTCAGTCCGTTAAGAGTCCAGCTCTTGGTATCAGCTCAGGTCATGATCTCACAGTTGGTGAGTTCGAGCCCCGTGTTGGACTTCCAGCTGACAGTGTGGAGCCTGCTTGGGATTCTCTATCTCTCTCTCTCTCTGCCCCTTCCCTGCTAGTGTATGCTCTCGCTCTCTCTCTCTCTCTCAAAATAAATAAATAAAACTTAAAAAAAAAAAAAAGTCTCTCAAGAATGAACGAGCAAGGGCCCAGGACGGAAGGACCTCTTTCTAGCAGAGAAAGGTGTGCAATTAGGATTCACTCCCATCCGGCTGGAAAGACATCCCTTCCAGGGGAAAAGAGCTTTGGGACAAGTAAAAGGAGATGCTCTCTGTTTGGGGCCAAAGCCTTGGGTCTGAAGCTCAACTCCACATCCTGGGGCAGGCATTTGGCCTCTTTGTGCTTTAGTTCACTCACCTGGAAAACACAAGTAATGCCAGGACCCTGTTCCCAAGTTTCCGCATGAATCAAGCCAGTGCTTGGGGCAGAGCGTGCATGACCACGACACCACTGTCACCTTCTGCCCAAATCCTCACCTCCCTCTTCCACTGAAAATAATCATTACTAATCCCTGATCCTGTGTTTTGCTTCGTGGATCTACATTTACTAACTCACACTAATCCGAATGTTAACCCACGCCTTGGCGCGGTCCAACCATCCTTGAATCTGGGGTATAAAGCAGCCCCTCCCCAGCAAGGAATTGTTACTCCGCTTATAGACCACCCTCTTTTGGTCTTATAAAATGTGGGAAGTAAGGGAAACCTAAATACAAAATACAGCATTTGGGCCATGTTCATAGAAACAATACTTTCAGATGACTTTCAAACAGATTTTCAAACACGCTTCACCTCGATCTGGTTGGTCTATCAACATTGCTCTTTTTTTTTTTTTTTATGTTTTTTTATTTATTTCTAGGAGAGAGAGAGAGAGAGAGAGACAGCGTGAGCAGGGGAGGGTCAGAGAGAGAGGAGTCACAGACTGAAACAGGCTCCAGGCTCTGAGCTGGCAGTCAGCACAGAGCCCAACGCGGGGCTCGAACCCACGAACCACGAGATCATGACCTTAGCGAAAGTCGGACACTTAACCGACTAAGCCACCCAGGCGCCCCTATCAACATCGCTCTTACGAACATCCCCTACAGCAAAGACCATCTTTGGGATTCCATTAAGAAAGAAGAGGGGGAGGGGAGAGAGTAGGAGGGGGTAGGGGAGGGGCGATGGAGGCAGGAGAGAAGGAGGAAAACAGACACCTCATCCTAGAGAAAGAAGTCCTCTCTTCTCTGACACCTCCTTGGTAAAGTATTAAAATTTTGTTTGTACAAGTTCCTTGCAATTTTTGCTAAATTTATTCCTAGTTACTTCTTCTCTTTGGTCGCTTCTATAAATAGAGTATTTTCTCTCATTACATTTTCAAAATGGTTGGCGTAGCATATAGGAAAACTATAGATTTTGCATAGTAATTTTCTTCCCGATCCCCTTAATGAATCCCATTATTGTTCCTAATAGATTCATGGGTGGATTCTTGGGTTTTCCATTAAGAGATGAAACTGCTGGCCAAGTGGTAATAATTCTACCTCCCTCTTTCTCGTTCTGTTTCCCATCCAAGTGCATTATCTTATCAAATTCCTGAACACAGGTAAATAATAGCGACTATTATGAGCATGGGCATTCTGGCCTTGTTCAGAATTTAATGGGAATGTTTTTGGCGTTCCACCATTAAAGATGACCTTTGCAGACCATCCTATTTTACTAGCCGGTGTCCCAAACATCAAGGATAAATATTTAATATTATCAGCTGTATTTCTGGCAGCCATAAAGTGAATCACAGTCTTTCTCATTTGCTTATGATCAGAGTAGATGACATCGTTCGACTGCCTAAGACCAAACCATCCTTCTATCCATGGAATAAATCCAACTTGGCTGGACCTTTTCTTACCTTGGAATATAATCATTCACTTGTCCATTTTTCTGTTCTAGAAGCTCTTTCAGATCACTGGCCATGACTGATTCATGTTTGACCTCAGCATGTGGCTGACAATCAGCACATGTTAAAATAGTGAACGAATGAATAAAATAAGAAGAGCACTGGACCTCCCCGGACTAACCCTTTGTACCTCTTTCTTTTTTATTTTTTAATTTTTTTTATGTTTTTATTTTATTTTATTGAGAGAGAGTGAGACAGAGTGTGGAAGAGTGAGACAGAGTGCGAGCGGGGAAGGGCAGAGAGAGAGGGAGACACAGAATCTGAAGCAGGCTCCAGGCTCTGAGCTGTCAGCACATGGGGCTCGAACTCATGGACTGTGAGATCATGACCTGAGCCGGAATCAGACGCTTAACCAACTGAGCGACCCAGGTGCCCATATTTAAAATGTTTAAAGCTTATTTATTTATTTTGAAAGAGAGAGAGCCGGGGAGGGGCAGAAAGAGACAGAGGGAGAGCCTGACATGGGTCTCATACTCACAAATAGTGAGATCATGACCTGAGGTGAAATCAAGAGTTGGATGCCTAACTGACTGAGCCACCCAGATGCCCCTGTACCTCTTTCTAAGTTAAAATACTCAGACAGACCATGCATCTGTCCCAGACTGTATTCTTCGTATGTTTAACAAGCATGTGGTTGAACTGGCCCCACTTCTAGCAACAGAGCGCTTAATGCCTGGTCCTGATGGGTGACTACCCTCCAGGGCTTCTGCGGTTTAACCAATGGACGAGCTCTGCCTCCCAGCTCCCACCAGCGCCCCAACCTGAAAGAGCAGCCACACCACCCTGGCCTGATTTGAGTCCTGCGCCATGACCGCCTCAGGAGTGGGCTCATGACCCGACCCAGGCCAAAGGCCACTCCCGCATTTCTTACGGAAGCTCCTAAGAACCAGGACTTCCAAAAGAATCGATAAGCATAAAATATGTTTGTCTGGGGTTGCTGCTTATCTACGTGTCGAAAATGTGGTGATCTGGCCCATATGACAATGAAGCAAGGTAGAGAAAACCATGGCAAAGGATGGAATGAGACAGGGGGCACACTGGTGGCCGAGTCCGTTAGGAGTGTGACTTCTGCTCAGGTCATGATCTCACGCTTCAAGAGTTCAAGCCCCACATAGGACTCTGTGCTGAGAGCCCACCTTGAATCCTCTGTCTCCCTTTCTTTCTGTCCCTCCCCAGCGCACTTTCTCTCTCTCTCTGTAAAAAATAAATACACATTTAAAAAAAACAAAACAAAAAAAAAGAATGGAGGGCCAACTGGGTGGCTCAGTCAGATGAGCATCTGACCTCATACCTCTTTGTGATCTCACACTTCATGGGTTGGAGCCCCATATCAGGCTCTGTGCTGACAGCTTGGAGCCTGGAGCCTGCTTAGGACTCTGTGTCTCCCTCGCTTTCTGCCCCTCCCCCACTCACACTCTGTCTCTCTGTCTCTCTCTCAGAAAATGAATAACAATTAAAAATTTTTTTTTAATTTAAAAACTAAAGAATGGAAAGAGTCAGAGACCCAAGGGGGCACCTGGGTGGCTTAGTCGGTGAAGCGTCCGACTTTCGCTTGGGTCATGATCTCGGTTCGTGGGTTCGAGCCCCGTGTCGGGCTCTGTGCTGACTGCCAGCTCAGAGCCTGGAGCCTGTTTCAGTCTGTGACTCCCTCTCTCTCTGACCCTCCCCTGCTCATGCTGTCTCTCTCTCTCTCCTAGAAATAAATAAAAACATTAAAAAAAAATAAAATAAAAAAAAAGAGTCAGAGACCCAGGGATAATTTGAGCTCCTGGATCCAGCTTCTCCTGAAGTCATTTTCCCCTGGACTTCCTAATTACATAAGCCAATAAATTTCCTCTTCTGTTTAAGTTTAAGTTTAGTTTAGTTTAAGTTCAATTTCTATCTCTTGCAACCAAAAAAATATTGTCTAATTCATACGTTGCTTGGTTTCCCCATGAATATGCTTTGTACATTCTTAAATAAAGGTTGAAAAAAATTTCTAAAGGGAGGCAATCCTAACTGGTGGGTATTAAAACAAAAAAAAAATTCAACCACCTGCTTTTAATTAATGGCAAGATGGGCTGAAAGGCTCCCTTAGTGAATTATAATTTCAGACTGAAATTCCCCAGACAGTTATGAGGAGCTTGTTAAACCGCAGAAACCAATGGAATCAAGAGATTACTTTAACAGGGCGGTGGTTCAATCAGCTCCAGAGATATCATCCATTATGCAAAACCAAAACCTTTAAACCTTCCTAGGTACCTCCCCAGCCATCTCGCATTCACCTAAAATCTGGAAGCCTCTCTCCTGACTCAGTTTAAAAGTCCTGGTGTGATCTACAAAAATAACAATAAAAATAAATAAGTCATGGCATGACAGCTGGAGACCACCAGCGAAAGGAGCCAATTCTCAAGCCAGGGGGTTTGGCGGGGTCTTCTAGAACAGTCCTGCATTCTCCATTGCTTTCAGTTCTGCAGAAAAACTGAAGGCAAGCATGCCCTTGGCATTCTAAATGCCTCTGTAGCTATCCCAGCCAAGCAGTATCAATTCTTACTGTAGCTTCAAGAAAATGTCAGCGGAAGCCCAGAGTGCCGGCCCATTTTCTTACCCCAACCCCTTGGTGAAGAATTCTGGTGGTGGATATTTCGTGAAATCAGACTCTTCTCCTTCAGCTCAAGTTACAATAGACCAAATTCTGGAATCCGGTTTTGATTATCCGCTAGAGAACTACTTTAGAGCTGCTTCAGGGTTTGAAATCCCTCATTCAGACATAATCTTGAAATAAAAGGCTATATTCAAATGAAAAATGCATTACAGCTTTCTCTTTAGGACTTTTAGTACTGATGGGTCAGGAAAAAATAAGAAAAGAAACGCAGGAAAAGGAAGAAAGGCACAGGGGAAGGGGAGGGGGAGAGGGAGAGAGAGAGAAAGCGAGAGAGAAAGAAGGGGAGAGCGAAATTTCCTACATCACCAACTCTTCATTTTATCGTCGCATAACCCCTTGGAAGTAAGTAATATTGTGCCCATTCTACAGATGAAGAAATTGAGGCTTGGTGATCACACGAGGAAGTCACGGTGGCTTCTGGCTCACAGAGGACATAAAAACACGCTTCGAAAAATGCTGCTTCTACCCTAATCCCTCCCTCCAAAAACCCTAACACAGAAGTCGGTTCACGGACCAAAGTATTTCAGAGAATGGACCCAAGGGAGACAATACAGTCTCATCTAAGAAACAGAAAAATTTTTTGAAAGAAAGGAACAAAGTAACCTGAGGTCCAACAGAAACTAGTAACGTGGCAGAGCAAAAGCCAGAACCCAATTTTTCCATCTCTCAGGTCTTCCTGAATCCACCTGACCCCAATCTATTTTACAGGTGCAATTTACCTCTACGGATCACATACCAGCACTCCTGATTAATGAGTGAACAAGTGAAAACTTTTCCCGCCTTCGAGAAAATGTTCACTGGAAACAAAAGGGAAATGTATTGGTGAACTCCCTTTGTCTGCCTCAATGTTCCTGTTCTATCCAGTTCCTTTTGTTATTGCTGCAATATATCTGGGAGGTTTTTCCCTCCTGCTGTTGCAAAATCCGTTGGGGGGGCGGGGAATCTACACTAAAATAGTACAAGAAAGCCACAATGCTGGCAACGGCCTAGGGTATGGGTATGCCAGTTACTTTCTGAAACGAGTCTAAACCAGAGGTCACAAACTGGTAGCCAGCTGGCTGCATCCAGCCCACAGACGGGTTTTGTTTGTCCCACAATGCTGGCCCACACAACGCTTTTAAGAAATTTTCATCTGTTTGCCAATGCTAAAAACCAAGAGCTTTCACATCAAAGGCCTGGATTTCCAATTTCTCTTGCCAAGTGGAGGATGTGGTAATGTTTGCACGTGGAAGGAGGTAGCTGGATCGGAGAGCAGTGGCTGTGACCTGTAGAAAGGGCATATGCTCCAAGCTTCCCCCCCACCTGGTCTATTTCATCGGGTATCTGAGTTGGTGACCGGTGGTTTAAAAAGTCAAGCAGATGTAGATTGCAAAGCCAACCAATCGTTATTAAGCTTTTCCCAAAAACATCCCCAATAAGAGACTCTTCTGTCAATAGAAAGACAGCTGTGATCAAAGGTAAAACATACGAGTCCAAAATGATTTGAGAAATTAAAAAAAAAAAAAAAAAAAACAATAATTGGGACCATTTGGATTTCTGCTCTAGGACAATCACTTTCTTTTTCAGAAAACACATTTACCTTTACTACTTCATTCATTCCTCCCAACAACCCTGCAAGGAAGGAATTATTCCCAGATAAACAAACTGAGTGACATCAAATCAGTCCTCTATCCAAAATTACCCAACCAGTAGGTTGTAAAACCACATTTTGAACCCAGTTTTGTCCAGCTGCAAACACTGTGCTTTGGGAATAAGGAAAGAACACTGTGTAAAGCCACAAGGCTTGACTCCACCTCAGGGCCTTTGCACCTGCTGTCCCCGCTTACCAGAAACATCTCTACCCAGATCTTTACATGGCAGGGTCTTAACTCTCTCTTCATTTGCATCACCCTCACAGAGAAGTGTTCCCCCCGTCATATGATTTAAAATAACACAGGTGTGCTCACACCAATTTCCCTCTAGACCTCTACTACTCAAAGGGAGGTCCAGAGATCATCGGCATCAATGGCAACTGGCAAGTTAGAAGTGCAGGTTCTCGGGCCCCTCCTCACACCTGCTGAATCAGAACCGTGCATGCCAACAGCATCCCAGGGGACCCGTGCACACTTAAAGCTTCAAAAGCGCTGCTCTGATAGGAGCCCTGCCCAGTGGAAGTGATAGTGTGAGTCACGAGAGTAATTCTGAATTCTCGAGTAGCCACATTCAAAATGCAAAAAGAAAGGCTGCTTGCCGTCTCTCCTCCTCGCCACCAAACAATGTTGGTGTCAGGAGCACCGAGTGCTTCTTCACCTCTTTACCTCCTGTGCCTACAACGATACCAGGTACGTGCTGAATATAATTACACATCTGTTGAACGTATGAAGGGAGGAAGGGAAACACCTTGCTGGTATTTCACATGGGGCGCTGGGATTTAAGGAAGAAAGGAGCGCCTGGTTGTTGGAGAGATGTGGCAGCTCCACCGCGGACCAGCTGAGCAACCTGGGGCAAGTGATTGGTCTGGGAGCCACCTGTAAGCTCGCAGCCCTCACCGTCACACTCAGCTGTGACAGAACGTGTACAAAGCGCCAGCCACCATAAGTAGCAGGCATTTCGTCATGGTGTCCCCCCCATTCTCTCTCCGGATGCCATGTTAAAACAGTGCTGTGGTGACCACTTTCCTCTGGGTAGCACGAGCCTGGCCATGACAGCCGTCTTCCTGAGTCATTTTCCCCTAGCCCGGGGGCTGACAGTATTAACTGTCGGCAGCGAAGACAACTTGAAACCAAGGGGGGTCACTTCCCACGGCCCTGGAGCTGAGCAGTTTCCAAAGCAAAGCAATCACGGTCACTGTAAACCACAAGGGAGGCAGCACCTCAAGGCAGCCCTGTCACTTTGAGGAGTTCTGCCGTGGCCGGCCGGCCACCAGGTCCCGCCTCTTTGAGGAGTAGAAGGTCTGAGCCCAGACAGCTCGGATCAGCCCATTCTGAAAGGTGCATTGTGGCTCTGCCTTTTTTACGTTATTGGTTTGGAGGGGTGGGGCGTGGAGGGTTGAGTCTACCCCCACGTATTAATCACTGGCCTGTGTCAATCCACCAAGTGAGGCATGCTTCTTCCCGGCTTTATAACACCCCCATCCTAATCCATTAGTCTATCTTTCCCGGAAATCGGATGCACATGTCCTAATCTCAAAAGTGTTTTCAAATCACATTAGATCAACAGCGACGGGAGAAAGCAAAACCCGGATTTAGACATGACTGGTGTGACACCGAGGAAATAAAACTCGCAGGGCTGCGTAGCCCAGGATAGGAAGGAAGCCCAAACCAGTGCCGCCCAGAGCTGCCCCCAAAGTCTTCTCCCTCTGGCTGAGAACACAAACACCAGCAACACGCGCAGAATCAGCAGGCGATTGGGAAGCGCACTGCAAAGAAAAAGGGAAAGAAAACAAGTTGGGGGAGAATCAAAACCCCCGGTTAGTCTCCGGCCCTCTCGTCTGGCATCTGGCAAGCGGCGGGAGCCAGTGCACAGACCACGCCGCGGGTGGGGAGCAAGCGTGACCATTCAGGTACAGACGGCACCACTTAAAAGATGCAACTGTCCGACTCTTGGTTTCCACTCAGGTCATGATCTCGAGGTTTCTAGCGTTCGAGCCCCATATCAGGCTCTGTGCTGGCAGCAAGGAGCCCACTTGGGATCCTCTCTCTCCCTCTCTCTCTCCCTCCCCCCCTCGGGCTGTCTCGGTCTTTCTCAAAATAAATAAATAAACTTCAAAGAAAAACAAGGTGCATTTGGACCAGGGACACAAGAGGGAGGGTTTCTCTTACTGCTGTGAACTGATGCCACTGTTTCCTCCCCTACAATATAAGGAGGATGTCTTCATCTTCCTCCAAGGGAGAGAGAGGAGGCTGAAGAGAGAGCCTATAAAAATCCCTCAAATAAGCCTCAAAGCGCTGCTGTCCCCAGAAAGGCTGGAGAGGAATCCAAGCAGCCCTAGCACACTCTCAGGGGGCCAAAGGGGTTTCTAGAAGACTTCCCAGCAGCCAGGTCGGGGTGGCTAATGATACCCTGTGCATTACGGAGATGCTTCTCCGGCACTTGACATCAGCACCACTAAGCACTATAAGGACCTGCCATGGGGGACATACTGGGGTAGAGGATGGGGGACACATAGAGAAATTGCAGGCTCCTCCCTAGGGGGGATCAAGGGAAAGTGCCCACATGTCTTCAGTAGAACAGTTCTGCGGACGGGTACCAAATATTCACGCTCAGCCCCAAATACCACACCAGTGATGGCTGGGAGTACCACACGCCGGGATGGCTCCTTCCACAGCCACAACATACCAGTGTCTACGCCTTCCTCTCCCCAGCCACGGTATGAAAGAACATTAAGAAAATCCGGCACCTCCTATCCTCTCATTGAGAAAATCCTGCAGCCTCGGGACCTCCCGACACGCATTCCACCCTGCAATCCTTCATCAAACTCTAAGTCATCTGAATAAAACACTCCCTTTTCTATTTACAGCTGCTGCAAAGCAACCCAAACACATGCTGGAAAAGATGTGATCTTTATGCCTCTCTCTCTCCCAAAAGGGCACTTGACACTTCTCCTGAGATACGCAGCTTTAAAATTAGAATTGGAAAAAGCCACCCTTTCCCTCGTTGGGCCGAAGCTACCCCAGGCAGACACCCGAATATATCCACAATCAAACGCAGCCCTCCCAGACCTCATACCACTTTCTCTATTTTGCTGTTTTGCACTAATCATTCTAACACCTTTTTAATTATAATGGCAAACTAGAAGCCATGGCTCGTGGTGTTATAAATACTGATTTTCCAGTTAAATTAGGCATTGGCTGTTTTATGTTTTGATAGGAAGGGGCTGTCTGAAGCCTTCTAAAATATTGCAATTAGTTCTCGCTGTTGAAACAGACAAGACATTAACAGACACATTTGCTGTTTCAGTTTAATGTGCTGGAATGTTTATGCCTAAGTGTACTTTTCTCAAGCTTTGAAAGCATAAGGCATATTTTTTTAAAGTGGAAGAAATCAATCACAATATACCCATTTATTATCTTCTTTTTTTAAGTTAAGCTATTTCTAAAACTTTCCCAGGCTGTAATTTAAACTTGGGAAGCACAGCTCTTCAACAGGAAGGCAACTTGTCAGGAAGCAATCCTTGTATCTTACCTATTGGCTCTGTTAAGATGATAACATCACTTTAGCTGACAAAGCCGGTGTTTCTGTTTGACAATTGCAATTAATTACTGAGATGCAGCCGAGATGGGGCCAGCCATCCAGATCCGTTTTCCAGAGAGATATAAAACGGGAGGAAAGAAGGAAGGGGGGGAGCAAAGGAGGTTTTGCATTTGAGCGTCTACACCAGTGTTGTGTTAAATGCTATAGCTGGCAAGAAAGCCAGATTCTTAATTTATGTTACGTGCACCTAACTTTCTACTCCTCTCTTCTCCCTTTTCCTCACCACTGGCAGAGGGTGGAAAAGGGGAGAGGTAAACATTTCACAAGGGAGAAGCTCCAGTCTGTTGTGAAGGAGGTTGGAAAGGGCGCGGGTGCAGGGCATGAAAACTCTCAGGGCACCAACTGTCATGTAGACAGACTGGTGCTCCCAATGCAAAGGCAACCCGGTGTTCATTCAGCCAAGGGTGGATAGAAAGTTCTGGAGATGTGGGCATCCTCAGTCTTTACTAGAAAGCCAAAACTTGCCAAGATCATCTTTCTTAACCGTTCCCGGTTCATTTTGCTCTAACCTGAAAATACTAAAGTTGGATTCCAGCCACGCAAATGCGTTTCAGGGCGATTCGCAGGGATTCCCGGGGATCTCAAAGCCCCTGGATCAATCTAGCTACCCTGCTCCATTCCCCGGTCGTCCCCAACACAGAGGCGCAGAGCCCCCGCCAGAGCCGGGGCTGGGAAACACGCCGCGGGCACGAACGCTGGGGATTCCCGGGCTTGGAGCGAGGCAGATTCAGAAGGCACCTCCCCGGACCAGGAGCCCGAGGCAGGCAGGGCAAGGCGACGCCTCCACCCCTCGCCCTGAAATAAAGTGATCCTTGGCCAGCGTCCAGCCCTCTCCGCCGCTCCCCTACTCCCTGCCGCGAGCAGCCCCGCCTGGGGTGCAGAGCCCCGGTTGTGGCTAAGGGCGCCCGGGACGGCGGCGCCTGGGTGGCGAAGGGCCCGGCAAGCGGCAGCTCGCCCTCCGGGTCTCGCGGTGTGTCCGCCCCCTCCCGCCGAGCCCGAGGTCCTACCTGTACCACTCCAGACCCTTGTCGTAGTTCCTGTCGAAGAAGTGCGGCTCTACGCCCACCGCCCGCACGTCCGGGTGTACTCGGATGGCCTCCAGCAGCGCGCGGGTCCCTCCTTTCTTGACCCCGATGATGAGCGCCTGTGGCAGCTTCTTCTCCCCATAGTCGGGGGTGCCGGCGGCGCCGCCCCTCTCGCCGCTCGCGTTGGCCGCCCTCCGGCCTGCGAGCTCCTCGTCGGTGGTGCTGGACTCCTGCGCTTCCCTCTCCAGCAGCGCGCTCTGCGCCGTGATCATCTCGCCGGGGGCCAGCGGGGTCCGGAGCCAGGCGTCCCGGGCGCCCCCTCCGCCGCCGCTCGCCAGCCCCCAGCCGTCCGCCCCGGGGGCGGCGGGCTGCTCGGGGGGCTCGGGCGGCTCCCCGCGGCTCGCGTTGTCCGGCGGCGGCGGCGCGGGCGGCTGCGAGGGGGCGCCGAGGCGCACGGGGGGAGGCGGCAGCGAGGGCGGCGGCGGGCTCGGCGGGGGCTCGGCGGCGGCGCCCGGCGGCTCCTGCAGCGCCAGGGGGAACTGCAGGGAGCCCGAGCCGCCCAGGAGGCTGTAGCACAGGTAGGTGACGGACAGGGACAAGGTGCACATAAAAAGCAGCTTGCGCGCCGGCGGGCCCTTAGCAGAGGCGCCGGGCGGCGGCGGCGCGGCGAGAGGTGGAGGCGGAGGCGGAGGCGGAGGAGGTGCGGGCCACGGGGCCATCGCGGCTCCCGGCTCGCGGCGGCGGCGGCGGCGGCCCCGGCGCTGCCCGGACATGGTTTCAGCCGCCGCCCCCGCCGCCGCCGCCGCCGCCGCCGCCGCTGCCCAGCCGCCCCGGCTGCATGAAGCGACGCCGCTGCGCCCCCGGCCCTGGCCGCTGTCCCGCTGCGCCGGGAAGGAGCCCGGCCGCATGGCCCCCCGCCCCACTCTTCCCGCGGAGTCCGGGCGGCCCCCCCACCACCCCCCCTCAGCCTCTGGCAAGGGGACCGAGGGGGGCGCGCGGACCCGCCGGCTGCACCTGCTCCGTCTGCGGCGCCCCCGCTCCCCCGGCTCCGCCGCGGCTCCTGCCTCAGCCTCTGCCGCCGCCGCCGCCGCCGCGCGCTGTTGCAGCGCCGAGTTCCTTCCCCGCTGCTAACTTTCTGCCGGGAGAGCGGAGAGGCGCGGAGGGGAGGAGGAGGAGGGGGCCGGGCGCGCGCCCCGCGCCGCCGACGGAGGGGAGTGCGCCTCGCGCGCGCCTGCGGAGGGGGGCGCGGAAGCGGAGGCGTGCGTTGGGGCTGGGGCGCCGGGGAGCGGAGATCGCGCCCCCCCCACTCGGCACACGCGCTGGAGGCGTGCCCCGCCCAGCCCCGCGTGCTTCGGCTCCCCGGGGACCCTGGGACGCGGCGCGCTCCGTCTCTCTCCAGATACTTTTAGGGACACGGAGACCGGCGGCAGCCGCCGCTGCCGCGCACCGGGGAGCTGGGGGCCCGAGGACGCAGAGCCCTGGCTTCCCCTTTTCCCCTGGGACTCCAGGCCAACTCGGCGCGTCCCTGAGCCGCCCTTCTCTCCCCCCTCCCCTCCCCTCGGGTATCCATCTGCTGGGGGTCCGGCAGGGATTGCTTCTCTGTTTTCGAATACAAACTTCCATCTTTCCAGCCTCCCCATCTTATCTTGGAGCTCCTGATGGGTGGAGTTTTGACACAGATCCCCAGGTTTCCCAGCCCCAGAGCTTTCGCCTCTGTCCGGCCACTGGGTGACGGTGCTCTCTGCCCCCAAAGATGAGGCCGTCCCCTCCCCGACACCCTTAACGACTCGTACACCTGCGCCCCTTGGGGGAGGGGGGGGCGGGCATTGCCTCATTACCGCTAAAGGAGTTCAGATTTCCCTGGACTGGAATAGACAGCCCAGCATCGCTCTGAACACCTAATAAGCAGAAACAAGTTGCGTTGCAGGGTGTCCGTGCCTCGCCTCATTGAATTTTTTTTTTAAGTAATATTTTCTTGGTAGAGAGATTTCCATCCCTCGCCTCCCTCTCCTGGGGGGAATGGTAAACATCAGAAGGCTCTGGAAGATTCAAAACTAGACACTGCTCCCCGTTGCCTTTTGCTCAGGGAGGTGGGAGGAAGAAGCAGAGAACGATCAACTGAGGGAGGCACTCTAGCGAACTCTGCTTCCTGGGGACGCGGGGACCGGTGCCGCACACCCCTGGGGCCGGTCTCTCCCAGGCGCGGGCTCCAGTGAGTCCAGTTTACCGTGCTAGCCACAGCTGGGTGCCTGGTGGGTCTCCTCTGCCTGGACGGGATGATGCACTTGGCATCCCCGGTTCTGTTTGATCGCATAATAGGAACAACAATTGAAAGATAATGTATATAATGTCTAAATATTAACTAGATACCTAGTGCCAAACAGGGGGAAAAAAATGTTAATCAAATAAGATGAAGAACACGGACTTTTCCCTGAGTGAACAAAAGCTCACTGCTGCTCTCAGCTGGACAGGAGTTTCCTTCACTGCTGCTTTAGTTCAGATAAAGATTATTCCTTTATAATATATTTTTTATGGTGCACTGGAGACCTCTGAAATGCAGAGTCTGGTGTCTTGTAAATCATTCCCTGTAACTAGGGACGCTTTTTCAAACACCATACGACTGCGTTACTGTAATGTTAATGGAAGGGAGCCGAAGGGAGCCAGAGAAACACTCGCTTTGCCCAACCCTCTTTCCACTCCAATCCCAGTGATGGGTGGTCAGCCAGGAGTCCCCCCGCCACCTCACCCCCGGTTGCAGGGAATATTTCCACTGCCCTGGGCGGCGTCTCTTTCAAGGCCCGGGTACCGAGATGCCCAGCCTGGGGCCCAGGGCTATCGCTCTCTCGGTGCCTAGAGCCCAAATGCCTCCTTGCACTACCTCAAACCATCCACGTGGACCTGCTCTGTAGCTTTACTACACATGTGCTGTCCAATTTGGAAAGGTTTTGATCAAATGGTTTTAAAATTCAACCCCACCTCCCCGAGGTGACCAACTGAGAGCTGAATGTGACCAGCACAGCGCTACTGAGAAATTTAAACTGGTTGCAATTTTTTTTTTAATTTTAAATTTTATTTATTTTGCGAGAGACAGAGACAGCGTGTATGGGGGAAGGGGCAGAGGGAGAGGGAGAGAAAGAATCCCAAACAGGCTCAAAGCTGTGTGCGCAGAGCCTGATGTGGAACTTGAATTCACCAAACTGTGAGATCATGACCTGAGCCGAAATCAAGAGTTGGTGGCCTAACCAACTGAGCCACCCAGGTGCCCCTGGTTGCAAAATTTTTAAATTGAGGACTTGCCCCACCCCCAAAATTCTGGGTGTGAGGTTTCTGTTGAAATAGCTGACCCAGCAACTTTGGGCCCCTCGGCCAGAGCGGAAAAGCCCACTTTATGGAAAATGTGGGCCCTATTCTTCACGGAGCCCACCCAGATCCTTCCCACACCTTTCTGTCACTTGCCTGGGCACTGCCAACGAGGAAACCTCCCAGCATCTCTTCTGCCTCTTGTCCCCAAGCAGTCACACTTGAATAAGAGACTCTTAACAGAATAAAGGGCATTGGTGAAATGTATCAGTATCGGTAACTGATAGGGAAGAGGTGATTTTGGGGGAAGGAGCTCTGTAGACTTCTTGTTTCGGCAGTTGCCTATTTTTTTTTTTCCTGCTTCTGATCCAGGCTTTTTCTCGGAGCAAGTTTCTGAGAAACCTGTAATGAAAAGTAGAAGCCACCTACATAGAGAGAACTCAGGCTTCATTCAGCAATTCTTGATGGGTCTAGAGACTCGATAGAATTTTTTTTTTCTATTTCCACTGCCAACACCCTTGCTCATTCAGGCTATTCAGAGTTTTTACAATATTCCTCTAGCTGGTCTCCAGGTCGCCAGGGTGCCTCATTTCCAATCATTTCCAGACATCAGTAGCAGATCAGTAATCGATCACAGCTCTGCCAATGGCCTCTATGGCTCAAAACCTCCCTCTCGCTGCCTAATTAATAAACTCCAACCTCCTTACCTTTTGTACTCAAGGTCTCCTTTCACATAACTCCCAGTCGTGCCAAACCAAAGGATACCTTCTCTCCAAACATATACCTTGCATGATTCTGTTTCATCTCTGTATGCTCAGAAGATAAAGTTAAACCAACGCTGTCCCTCTGCTGGCTAAGTGGCTTTCAGACAGGTCATTTCTCCGCTTTGAGCCTCAGTTTCTGCATACATAAATCATGGATAATAAGCCTCCCCTCAAATTGTTTTTATAAAGAATTAAATGAACTTAATAGCATATGCAAAAGTACCTGGCTCCCTGCCTGGTGTGCGGTGGCTACCCATAATTACTTGCATCTAAACATTGGCTCCTGCCATGCCCAGCTTCTTCAAACCTCATCCTTGAAAAATTCGTGTGTGCCCTTTCTTCAGACCAGCCCAGAGTGTAAGCCAAAGTTTGCTTTCCTAATCTACTCAGTCCAATGCTTTCTATGGCTTTTTTCTTTGTGAAGCAATAGAAACTAACTCCAGCTGACTTCAGCTTGATTTGGTTTTTTATCAAAGAAATTTACTAGAAGGATGTATGATCACTCCCGTAACGAAAGCCAACAAACCAGCAAGAAGCAAAAGTTGGCTTTGGAATATTGGAGACAGAGATTTTCTTGGCCCCTTAAAGTTAGGTAGGACTCTGACTAATGAAACTCGAGCAGGAAGTGAAGTACTATGTCTGGGCAGACGCTTTAGCAGACAGTGGGGGGATTCACCAGTGGCAATCAATGTGTTTTTCCTGCCTGGCGATTGTACGAGAAAATGGACGGAGCCCCTCGTAACCACCACCTACTCGATCCTCCACACTGAGCAAAGTTAAGAAAGTTCCAGCTGCTGATGGCACGTAGCATGATCAAAAAATAAACTCGGTTGTTCTCAGCTCCTGAGAGTTTGTGGGTTGGTTGTGAATACAGCACAACCTAGCTGATCTGACTGATGAAAGCATACATACCATTCATTTCCTCTGTTGTTGAGCAAAATGACTTAAGTAAGACAATATTAGAACTCCCTGTCACAGAGTGAATGAATGGTGCCCAGCACTCGAGGCAGAAGTCTTATCTCCTATCTAGCAAAAAGACTTCCCCATTTTTGTCTTTTGCCTGTCAATAAAAAGTATATCTATAGCAATCTGGAGGTAAAGCTCCAGACAAAACCAATGTGGCAACAAAAAGGGAAATTATATACTTATGAAAAGAGCAAAAGATTAAAAAAATAAGAATGCCATGACCTTATGGAATCTTGCATTAGAAAGGCTCTCACTTGGGAAATCAGGAAATACTTAGAGCTGAAACAGCAAAATCTGGCCGATGGAAGTAAGCAATACTTATACGAAAGATTGTATCTCCAATATACTTCTCCAAAAAAAAAGAAAAAAAAAAAAGAAAAGAAACAAATGAGCTACATGTTCAACTCAAGAAGCTGGAAAAAGAGCAAGAGAGTATAGTCAGGAAGAAAGGAAATGATAAAGATAAATGCCAAAGCTTTGTTTCTATTTGTGTGCTGTTTTATTTATTGCTAAGAACTGAGTTGTGTCTCCCCAAAATTCGTATGTTGAAGCCCTAACCCCCCAATATGACCATGTCCACAGATAGGTTCTTTGGGAAGGAATTGTTATGCCCAGATCGCGATCTCCCCAAAATCCCAAGACCACCAAGGGGTCCGAGTCACGTATGCAAAGGCAAAGGGCTTTATTTCGGGCTTAAGCTCGGACTCCCAGACTTCACCAGCGTATGGATCTGTGCTGAGAGCCTCGAACAAGGGCAGAATAGGGTTTTTATGGGGTTTGAGACGGGGGGAGTTACAGAAGTTGTGACATGGGAACAGTGATCCAATCATAATAATTCAACATCATTGACAGCGGGTTTGACCACACACATTGTCTAGAGTATTCGTTACTTTTGGCGGGATCCAATTACAACATTTAGAGCACCTTTAAATTCAACCAATCACAGAGCGAGCCTAGGGTCTTGTTCGGTGACTAACAGGTTAACTTTAACATTAGGTAACAGGATCCTATCTATAGTTTCTAACTCCAGGCCTCTCCCTTAACAATGTGGAGGGTGGTCGCTGGCCTTTCCTGATTGGGTGTTGCAAGGGTGGTTACTCCTGCCTTGGGAAATGTGTAACTAACTACCTGATAGTTTCGGGGGGAAGCCAAAACTCAGGCCTTCTAGTTTAGAGGGGAAACTTAAAGCCTGTGATGGAGTCAGTTTGGTTTAGACCTTTAGACTTGTGGCTTTACAGAATTAAGGTTAAAACGAGGTCATAATGGCAGAACCCTTATCAGATACGATTGTGGCCTCACAAGAAGTTGAGGAGTTATCTCCGTTTCTTCATGCGCCCTTCCGGGTGCAGGTGGCCAGGAAGGCCCTGACCATGCTCACGCTCATCTCGACCATCCGGGCCCCAGAACCGTGAGAAAATACATTTCTCGTTGAAGTCACCCTCTGTGGTATTTTGTCATGGTAACCCGAGCTAAGGCACACATGTTTCACAGTGTGTGAATAGGCTCTGGTACCAATCCCAGTGTGTGTTGGGGTTGGAGAGAGGGTCCCACATCAACTCAGTTGTGACGCTATATATGCAGAGATAGCACCAGGTCCCACAGGTTAGCCTTCAGTCCACAAGACTGTCCCCACTGCAGAATCCAGTCTTAAGTCAGGGTCGTCACCTCTGCTTCTGACCCACGGCTAAAAGTCAGAAGTTCCCAAGATCCCCTCATCAGGCTCCATTAATTTGCTAGAGCAGCCCACCGAACTCAGAGAAACACTTCACTTCTTAGATGACTAACTGAGTATAAAAGCATATAATTCAGGAACAGCCAAAGAGATGCGTAGGGCAAAGAGTGGGGAAAGGATAAGAAGCTTCCTCTCTGGAGGTGCCAATCTATAACCCCTCCACGTGGTCTCCAACCCAGAAGGCAGCTCTCCCAAACTCTTCTGGGTTTTTTCTGAGGTTTCACGACTTAGTCATGATTGAGTAGCTCATTGGCCATTGCTGATCAACTCAACCTCCAACCTCCAACCTCCAGCCCCTCTCCCCTCCTAGGAGCCAGGGGTGGGGGTGGTTTACGAAAGTTCCAGCCCTTTCCTCAGATAATTGGTTTCCCTGGCAACCAGACCCCTTCCTTAGGTTACCTAAGGGGTTTCCCAATGCCACTCATTAACACAACAAAAGAGACTTTTATTGCTCTTACCACAGGAAATTCCAAGTGTTTTAGGAGTTCAGTGCCAGTCATGGGGTTGAATACCAAATATGTAGTATATAGATATGTTCTTTTAATGTTTATTTATTTTTGAGAGAGAGAGAGAGTTCAGGTTAGGGGAGGCGCAGAGAGAGAGGGAGACCGAGGAGCTGAAGCAGGCAGGCCTTGAATCTATGAACCAAGAGATCCTGACCTGAGCCCAAGTCCAATGCTCAGCCCATACAATATATTTCTTATCATAGATCACAATATCACAGTTCTCCTGTGGTCTTTTAACACAGACCCCTTACAGCAAAACAATCATAAAGGTCAAGAGATACCGGCACCTACTAGAATCCCATTCAGTCATAAATCACGATCCAGTCCATCATCAAAAGGTATGAAAAAGTCTCCCAGGATGAGGGGCCTCCCGTCTGCAGTTTTCCACTCCATCTTGTCAGGTTCCCAAAGCAGAGGTGCCTCCACCCTTTCAGGCATCTGATGTAACTGAGCTAAGAGACAGCATCATCTCTGGTCCTGAGTCTCTTTCCTGGCGTTGATGTAATACTCATTTCCCTTTTTACACAACCCAGTCATTCATTCTCTTACCCTCAGTGGCTCTTTTTCCTTCTCTCTATTTATTCTCAAATTTCCTGGGGTGCCGGGGTGGGACTTCAGCTCAGATCATGATCTCATGGTTCATGTGTTCAAGGCCCGTGTGGGGTTCTGTGCTGACCAAGCTCAGAACCTGGAACCTGCTCCAGATTCTGCGTCTCCCTCTCTCTCTCTGCCCCTCCCCTGCTTGCACTGTCCCACTCCATCTCTTAAAAATAAACATGGAGAAAAAAGAAAAAGACCCAGGGTCTTTTTTCCCACCTCCTCTCTCCCAGATCCACCAGAAAAACGGACAGATCTACACTTTGGAGACACTCCTTGTGCTCCCTTTTTGTGCTCTTGCTGAGTGTGAGCACACACTCACAGCGTCGTTTGTTTTTATTTTTACCAGTCTTCTTTGCTAGGTTGCTACTTCTTTTTTTTTTTTTAATGTTTTTTATTTATTTCTAGGAGAGAGAGAGAGAGAGAGCATGAGCAGGGGAGGGCCAGAGAGAGGGAATCACAGACTGAAACAGGCTCCAGGCTCCGAGCTGGCAGTCAGCACAGAGCCCGACGGGGGGCTCGAACCCACGAACCGCGAGATCATGACCCGAGCGAAAGTCGGACGCTTAACCAACTAAGCCACCCGAGCGCCCCTTGCTACTTCTTACTGAGTCCTGAAAACCTCTTAGGTATCAAAGACACCAGATTTTTTTTTTCTCTGTCCTGTATCTTCCAATTTTTGGGTCCCCAGTTTGCCTATACCAGTAACTTATTTTACTGGTTTTAATTGCATACATATTTCATTTTTATGTACTCACAGTCCCAACTATTTCCTTTGTAGTCTTTGTCTGTGGTAGAAAATGGTCTCCCTAAACTATGTCGATGTTCATCTACATTTTCTTCTAATACATTTTTGGTTTTATTTTCGACATTTGTCTTTTGAACCATCTGAGATTTATTTTGCTCTTCAGAAGGCTCTAACTTAATTGTTTTCCTTCATTTTCCTAGCACTACTTTCTTCCCCCACAATCTGAGACTCCAATGTTCTATAATAAACCCACACTTTTGGAATTTTCCCATCCAGAAATGCAAGAAGTGAATCTCAATTCATTCAATCTTCTTTTATATCGCTTATGGGACTTTTTTTTTTTTTTTTTTTGTAATTTTAGTGACATAAAACCCTGCACAAATCTTTGGGCAAGTGTGTTGACATCTGATTCTGCTTTGTTCAATTCCATAGTCTCTTGCTCTCTTTCTTTTTTTAAAAAAATTTTTTTACCATTTATTTTGAGAGATAGAGTGAGACAGAGCATGAGTAAGGGAGGGGCAGAGAGAGAGGGAGACACGGAATCCGAAGCAGGCTCCGGTCTCTGAGCTGTCACCATAGAGCCCAACACGGGGCTCAAACTTATGGACCTAGAGATCATGACCTGAGCTGAAGTTGGACCCCTAACCAACTGAGCCACTCAGGCACCCCAACATTTTCCTCTTCTGAAAAGGATGCCAGTCCTTTAGGCATAGAGCCATCATCTCACCTTGATTGGCTCTACCAAGGTCCTATTTCCAAATAAGTTCCCATTCACAGGTGCTAGGGGGTAAGACTTCAGTTTATCTTTTCGGGGGGACACAATTCAACTTGTAGCAAGCATAAAAATGTATGAATAAGCAAAACCAACACATTTATGCATTTAACATGGTTATGAGTTTAAAACTCAGTACTGTAAAGATAAAAATTCTCACCATTAGTCAATAAATTCTGAGTAATTATGAACAAAATCCCAATAGGGTCACAAATAGGTATGGATTATGTCTATTTTGATAACTAAACTCTTTTTTTTTTTCATTTTTTAATGTTCATTTATTTTTGAGAGGGAGGGAAGGGGCAGAGAGAGAGAGGAGACACAGAATCTGAAGCAGGCCCCAGGCTCCAACCTGATAGCACAGAGCCTGATGTGGGGCTCAAACTCACAAACTGTGAGATCATGACCTGAGCCAAAGTCGGATGCTTAACCAACTGAGCCACCCTGGTGCCCCTGATAACTAAAGCCTAAATTTTATGTGGACATAAGGAAACAAAGTGTTATCAACCCCTTTTGGGAAAAGAAAATGTGGCATCAGAACAACCAGTCTCCCATATAGAAGTGAAGGGGATTTAAATTGAAGGGACAGGGGCGCCTGGGTGGCTTAGTCGGTTAAGCATCCGACTTTCGCTTAGGTCATGATCTCGCGGTTCGTGGGTTCGAGCCCCGCGTCGGGCTCTGTGCTGACTGCCAGCTCAGAGCCTGGAGCCTGTTTCAGTCTGTGACTCCCTCTCTCTCTGACCCTCCCCTGCTCACACTGTTTCTCTCTCTCTCCTAGAAATAAAAAAAAAAAATTTTTTTTAAATAATAAATAAATTGAAGGGACAGATTAAGGTAAATTTCTTAGCCCAGAAAAGTACCTTGTTTATTCAGGTGCTGTCATCCAAATTCTTTCCCTATTCTGATAAGAAAGCTGAATTGACAAGTTCATATAAACTAACCAAGGAGTTCAGGCTTGTCGATATTAAACTCAAAAGAAGTCCCTGAGTAGGAATATTGCAAGTAGAAATAAATGAAATAAATGGAAGTATATAATCTGATCTCCCTCCCAAGTGGCAGGTTCGACCCAGTGTATTTTCCTGCCATTCCATGTAAAAAGAAAAGAAATCTCTTGTGAAGTTATTTTTATAGCAGGGTATGCCTTCACCTGTCTGAAACATAAATATCTCTATGTGCATGAACGCCAAAATGTGCAAAATACATTTTCCATTATCATGAGAGGTCATAAAACAGGACCCATGTAGGAGGAAGGAGTGATCATTCATTATTATTCATTGGGTGAATGCATTTACAAGTAACTCACTGGGTTTTTAAAGAACTTTTTATTTTAAGATAATTTTAGAATCTCAGCCGGTTGTCCACATAGCACAGACTTCCTTTAGACTCTTCATCCAGCTTCCCCTAATGCATGGCCCATGTGTGAAAACCAAGAAATTAACCTTGCCAATACCATCAACAATACCATCAGTTAAACCACACACTTCATTTGTATTTCACTGGGTTTTCCGCTAATACCCTTTTTTCTGTTTCAGTATCCAATTGTCTTGTGTTTCATTGTCACATCTTCTTAATCTCCTCTGGTCTGTGTGTTGGGGCTGGTCATCGAGAGGACGTCACTGCCCATTGACCAACCAAGCTGGACCCCAGCTGCTGGAGGCCCCTCACAGCCTGACCTACCCTTGGAATATTTGCTCTACACATGGTTTCCACACACTGGGAGCTACTTCAAGGATTGCAGCCTTGAGCTCTTGGGCTGCAGGACACCTGGATGGCTGTGGTTCCTGATCCTGAGGCTGGAACCGCCAGGATCTTAAGGGATGGGGGCTCTGCTCTCTGCATCTTTTGATAAAAGCTGTTGGTCTTCAAAAAAAAAAGCAAGGATGGAGCCTTGAAAAAGCAATCCATCAGAATGGTACACATGATTGAACCTCTGGGAAACCTCTATGTAAACTTTTAGAATTGGTGGGTAGGTGTGCAGACCTCCTTACCCTGCAGTTACCCAAGACAAGCTTCCTTTGTAAGCTTCCTGGCTCATTAAAACCTTTTAAACCATCCCCCCAGTCTGGAGTGGTCTGCCTTTCTTCAGTCTCTCCTTCCAAGTAGGACAGTTTCAGATTCCCCTACTCCCACCCCGCCTGGGGGGACTCTGATTTTGCAAACCAAGACCATGATAACTTCTCGTTCTTTCCTAGTCTTTTTTTTATTAAAGGTTTTATTTTATTATTTTTTTTATATAATTCATTGTCAAGTTAGCTAATGTACAGTGTATACAGTGTGCTCTTGGCTTCGGGAGTAGATTCCCATGATTCATGGCTTACATACAACACCCAGTATTTATCCAAACAAGTGCCCTCCTCCATGCCCATCACCCATCACCCATTTTCCCCTCACCCCCACATCAACCATCAGTTTATTCTCAGGATTTAAGAATCTCTTATGGTTTGCATCCCTCTCTGTTTGAAACTATTTTTCTCCTTCCCTTTCCCCGTGGTCTTCTGTTAAGTTTCTCAAATGTTATATATGGATGAAGACGTATATCTGTCTTTCTGACTTATCTCACTTTAGCATAATACCCTCCAGGTCCATCCATGTTGTTGCTTTTAAGATTCTATTTTTAGCTAATCTCTACACCCAGTGTGGGGTCTGAACTCACAACCCCAAGATCAAATGTCCATCCCTCTTCCGACTGAGCCAGCCAGGCACAGCCAAGCGCTGCAATGTCTCCTTGTCTTTAATGACCCCACACTTGAGAAGAGCAGTGGATGTTGTGTAGAACATCCTTCAGTTTTGGGTTTGTCTGATGTTTTTCTCATAATTAGATTGGAGTTATAGGTTTGGGGGAAGAAATCCCCAGAGGTAAAGCGTTCCTTTCATCGCGTCCCACCAGGGATATATGACATCAACATAACTTCCTGACCTTAGCCTTGGAAACAAGATTCAGGTGTGTCTTCCAGGTTTCTCTCTTGGCAAGTTATTTTCTTTTTCTTTCCGTACTCGAGGCTTTAGAAGTGAATGGTTAGGTCCAGGCCACCCTCAAAAGGAGAGCAATTAAGTTTTACCTCTGGAAGGAAGAGTATCAAAGATGATGTGAACACATGTTAAAGCCAGTATAAGAATAACTATTGAGGGGCAGATTTTTGAAGTTACAAAACAATCTTGTTACCCTTGAATGTTCCTTCCACTAATCTGAGCATTCATTGGTTGACCTTACCCACAGCAGTTATTCCTGTGGTGGTCTAATGGTGAGGATCTATTTCTCTAATTTTTTTTTACCCTTTTTACTTGGAATTTTCATGTCAGGAAGATTTATTCCTTTTCCTCCATTTGTTTATTCCACTGCTTGTTTACATCCAAATGGACTCGTGGATACTTATTTTATTCTTTGATCCATGTAGTCAGTACAATCCTGTACGACTGTAATTTATTTTGTTGTTGAAAAATGTTCCAACTTTAGTCATTGGTGGTTCTTTCATATTGGCTCCTGGATTCTTTTTACTTGCTCCCATATCTTGGTTTTTTGTTTGTTTGTTTGGTTGGTTTTGGTTTTTAACACAAAAGAGAACCCCGTTTACTCAAAAGAATAGAACAACACAAAGGAAAAGGGCCCAAGAATACGCAACATAATCTTGAAGAACACAAATAAAATTCAAAGCACCTGGGGGGCTCAGTCAGTTAAGTGGCTGACTTCAGCTCGGGTCATGGTCAAAGGGGTCAAAGGGTTCGTGAGTTCAAGCCCCATGTCAGGCTCTGTGCTGACAGCTCAGAGCCTGGACCCTGATTTGGAGTCTGTGTCTCCCTTTCTCTCTGCCCCTCCCCTGCTTGTACTCAGTCTCTCTCTCTCTCTCTCAAAAACAAATAAACATTTTTTAAAAAGTAGCCATACTATCAAATAGCAAAAAAAAAAAAAAAAGGTATTATAAAGACATAATAATTAGAAGAATGAGAACAATATACTACTGGCCAAAGGATTCTGGGGGGAAAAAAATTAATGGATGAGATTCGAAAGGCCAGAAATGGAAACACATATATGTGTGGAAAATTGGGTTTTAACAAAAAGGCATTACAAACCAGGCATTTCCCCATCAGGAAAGAATGGACTGTTTGGTAAATCACTGGCTCTCCATGGGCAAGAAGAAAAAAATCAGATGCCTCCGCACTGTACACAAGACAAAAAATAGGCAGATTAAAGACTTAAGTTTGCAAAGAACTTTAAACACTTTATGAGAAAATATAGGCCATTATTCCTATGACATCCAGGGAGGAAAAAAATATCATAAACAAAATGGAAAAAGCACACATCATAAAGAAAAAGAAGGATAAATTTGGTCATATTTCAAATTTCTTTTCATTAAAAGATGTCATGAAAACAAATAGAATGAAACACAAGGCAGCCTGGCACAGTGACTTAAAATTAAGGATATATATAAGGGGCGCCTGGGTGGCTCAGTCGGTTGAGCATCTGACTTCAGCTCAGGTCATGATCACACAGTTTGTGGGTTCGTGTCCCGCATAGGGCTCTGTGCTGACAGCTAGCTCAGAGCCTGGAACCTGCCTCAGATTCTGTGTCTCCCTCTCTCTCTGATCCTCCCCTGCTCACACTGTCTCTCTCTCTCAGAAATAAAAAAATAAAAATAAAGAAAATAAGAAACTTCCACAAAGGCACCAGGCTGGCTTAGTAGAGTGTGTGACTCTTTTTCTTTTTTATGTTTTTTTTAAATATTTTTTATTTATTTCTAGGAGAGAGAGAGAGAGACAGCGTGAGCAGGGGAGGGTCAGAGAGAGAGGGAGACACAGACTCAGAAACTGGCTCCAGGCCCTGAGCTGGCAGTCAGCACAGAGCCCGACGCGGGGCTCGAACCCACGAACCGCGAGATCATGACCTGAGCAAAAGTCGGACGCTAAACCAACTAAGCCACCCAGGCGCCCCTTATGTTTTTTTTTTTTAACTTATTTCTGAGAGAGAGAGACAGTGTAATCAGGGGAGGGTCAGAGAGAGAGGGAGACACAGAATCTGAATCAGGCTCCAGGCTCTGAGCTGGCTGTCAGCACAGAACCCATTGCGGGGCTCGAACCCACAAGCCGTGAGATCATGACCTGAGCCGAAGTCAGAGGCTTAGCCAACTGAACCACCCAGGCGCCCCGAGTGTGTGACTCTTGATCTCAGGGCTTTAATCTCAAACCCCATGTTGGTATAGAGATTACTAAAAAACAAAATCCTAAAAAAAAAAAAAAAAAAAGAAGGAAAAGAAACTTGCACAAGTAATTTGAAAAATCACTAGAAAAATGAAAAAGGATATAAAAAGGCAGTTACACAGATGAAAATCTGAATGGCAAATAATCATAAAAGATTATACTCAATCTCACTATCAATCAGAACAGTAAAAATTAAAACACAGGTGATATTCCATGTCACACTCATAAGACTGACAAAAATCAATGCCTTACAGCCCCAAACTTTAAGAAGGGTGTGGGAAGGGGCACCTGGGTGGCTCAGTGGGTTAAGACTTCAGCTCAGGTCATGATCTCACTGCTCGTGAGTTCAGGCCCCATGTTGGGCTCTGTGCTGACAGCTCAGAGCCTGGAGCCTGCTTCAGACTCTGTGTCACTCTTTCTCTGCACCTCCCCTGCTCGTGATCTATCTTTCAAAAATAAATAAATGTTAAAAAATTTTAATAATGAAAGAAAGGAAGGAAGGAAGGAAGAAAAAAAGAAAGATGTGGTGGAAAAGGACATATATTGCTGATAAGACTATACATTGGTACTGTAAATTGTAGTTACTATAAATTGTAACTACATCACAGAAAAATAGCAATATCAGGTAAAGATGTCATCCTATGACCAAATTTGGTGTGTACACTAGAAGATGCTCATTGGTACACAGAGAACTTATGTATATTGTCGTTTAACATAGTATTAAGGGAACATTTAAAAAAAAAAAAGGAGTCGCCTGGGTGGCTTAGTCGGTTAAGCGTCCGATTTTCACTTAGGTCATGATCTCGCGGTTCGTGGGTTTGAGCCCCGCGGCGGGCTCTGTGCTGACTGCCAGCTCAGAGCCTGGAGCCTGTTTCAGTCTGTGATTCCCTCTCTCTCTGACCCTCCCCCGCTCACACTGTCTCTCTCTCTCCTAGAAATAAATAAAAATATTTTAAAAAAAACAAACATAGTATTAAGGGGGAGCAACCTAACTTTCTATCAATAAGGGAAAGGATTCCTGTGGTTTATTTTTACACTGGAATATTACACTGTAAAGAGAACCAAGTAGGCCTATGCATATTAACATGGACATGGCTCAAAAAGCTATTGTTGATGAACAAGAGCCAATCAAAGGATACGTACAACGTGATACCATTTATATAAAAATATTTAATGTATGAAAGTGTAATATCTTGTTAATAGTGACAGACAGGGGCGTCTGGGTGGCTCAGTCAGTTAAGTGTCTGACTTCGGCTCAGGTCATAGGTTCGAGCCCCACATGGGGCTCTGTGCGGACAGCCTGGAGCCTGCTTCAAATTCTGTGTCTCCCTCTCTCTCTCTGCCCCTCCCTGGTTCATGCTCTGTCTCTCTTTCTCTCTCAAAAATAAATAAACATTAAAAAAAATAGTGACAGACACATATATATTCTTGAAATAATTCATGTTTATTTCAGGGTATGGATACCCTGATGGACAAAAGAGATGGAGCAAAAACGTAAATTTATGGAGTGCCTGTCCGGTAAGCATCTGACTCTTGATTTTGGCTCAGGTCATGATCTCACGGTTTGTGAGTTCGAGTCCCATGTCGGGCTTGGCACTGACGATGTAGAGCCTGCTTGGGGTTCTTTCTCTCCCTTTCTCTCTGCTCCTCCCCTGCTGGTGCTCTGTCTCTCTCTTTCCAAATAAACTTTTTTAAAGAAAGTAAATTTGTATGTAACTGCCATATTTTGCTTTTTAAAAACAGAGGCACTGTAATGGACTGGATTGCTTGGACCATGTCCCCTCGAATTCCCATGTTGAAGTCCCAACTCCAAAACCCCAGACTACGACTGTATTTGGAGAAAGGGCCTTTCAAGAAGGGGTCAAGGCGAGATGAAGCCCCGTGGGTGGCCCCACGCAGGGTCTGGGGTCCTTATCAGAAGAGGTGACAGGGACACAAACACCACAGACCTAAAGGCGACTGTGTGGGGACTCAGCGAGCAGCAGCCATCTGACAGGAAAGGTCCTCAGAAAAAACTAAACCAGGGACATCTTGACCTCAGACTTCCAGCCTCCAGGACTGTGAGAAAATCCCATTCTGTTCTTTCCATCTCCTCCTCCCCCACCTCCCCTGCAGGTGATATTTTGTTACCTCCAGCGGGTGATACGGGTGATACGTTGTGACCACAGCCCTAACAAACTTCTCCAACAGCCCAGGCAAAGGCGGCAAAAATGTAACATTAGTTACTTCTGAGGATTGGGAGCGCGTGTAGGTTCCCTCCCCCCCCTCCTCCGTGAAACTGCACTGTTTCTACATCAGCTAAGAAAACCCCTCTGGAAAACAGCGTGGAGGTTCCTCAGGAAACTAACACTAGAACTCCCCTAGGACCCAGCAATAGCACTGCTAGGAACTTACCCAAGGGATACAGGAGTGCTGAGACATAGGAGCACATGTACCCCAATGTTCATAGCAGCACTCTCCACAATAGCTAAAACATGGAAAGAGCCTAAGTGTCCATCAACAGATGAATGGATCAAGAAGATGTGGTTTATCTATACCATGGAATACTACATGGCAATGAGAAACAATGAAATCTGGCCATGTGTAGCAACATGGATGGACCTTGAGGGTGTTATGCTGAGCGAAATAAGTCAGGCCGAGAAAGACAAATATCATATGTGTGCACGTATAGGAGGATTAGGAGGAACTTAACAGAGGACCGCGGGGGAGAAGAAGGGGGGAAATGGTGGGGGAGAGGGAGGGAGGCAAACCATGAGAGACTCTTGAATGCTGAGAACAAACTGAGGGCTGATGGGGGTGGGGGGAGGGGGGATGGGCATGGAGGAGGGCACTTGTGGGGATGAGCACTGGGTGTTATGTGGAAACCAACCTGACAATAAACTATGAAGGGGGGGAAAAAAAGAAAACAAAAAGTCGATCCAAAACATAGAATGATTCAAATAAAATAGAAACTTACCTTGGGTGACCTCACTGGCCAAGAAGGGTACTCTGCTCTTGGGTGCCGCAGGCCCATGGCTTCTCCCCTCTTGACTCTGTCACGCCTGAGGGCTGTATCACTGCTCTGACTGATCAGCCCCAGGACGAAGAGGGAGCAGAGACAAGACACCCCTGCTTTCCAAAGTTGCAGCCTGCGGGCTGGAACCTGGCTGGCTCAGCAGGTGGAGCTTGCAACTCTTGATCTTGGGGTTTGTAGGTTTGAGTCCCAGCTTGGGTGTAGAGATTACTTAAAAATAAAATCTTAAAGGGGTGCCTGGGTGGCTCCATTGGTTAAGCATTCAACTTTGGCTTAGGTTATAATCTTTTAGTTCGTGAGTTTGAGCCCCGTGTCGGGCTCTGTGCTGACAGCTCAGAGCCTGGAGCCTGCTTCAGATTCTGTGCCTCCCTCTCTCTCTGTCCCTCCCCTGCTTGCACTCTGTCTCTCTCTAAAATAAATAAACATTTTAAAAAATAAAATAGGAGCGCTTGGGTGGCTTAGTCGGTTAAGCGTCCAACTTTCGCTTAGGTCATGATCTCGCGGTTTGTGGGTTCAAGCCCTGCGTCGGGCTCTGTGCTGACTGCCAGCTCGGAGCCTGGAGCCTGTTTCAGAGTCTGTATCTCCCTCTCTCTCTGACCCTCCCCTGTTCACGCTGTCTCTCTCTATCCTAGAAATAAATAAAAATGAAATAAAACAAAATAAAATAAAATAAAATCTTTTAAAAAGTTTTTTTCCACTTCAGCTGGAACGATCACATACCACACTTTATGGCAATTTGCTGGGAAGCCACCTCGCTGGGCACCCAGGATGAGGGTTTAGACAAACAGTTAGTGGTCCTACCCACACTGTCCCCACTAAGAATTGCAAGTTATTCAGCTCAAAGGCCATCGGTAAAAGAATATTAACCCCTTTCTGTATTAGTCAAGGTTCTCCAGAAAACCAAGAGAAGGAATAGAGGTATACTTAGGTAAAGAAACAAATACATTTAAATATGTAAGTAATAGATTTATAAATTTATATAAAATAAATACATTTAAGTTAAATAGATATATTTATTTCAATTAGTAAATATAATCATTTAAATAAATAATCAGTATAACAAGGGATTTATATTGATTAATTAATAAATAATATATTTGCATTAATATAAATGTGTGCATATGCATCAAGTTTATAAATCAATTATATATAATCTATATGTGTGTGCATATGCATATATATATATATATACATCCATATATAGGCAGAGAGACAGAAAGGGAGAGAGGTTTATTATAAAATATTGAGTCACTTGATTTTGGAGACTGAGAAGTCCCAAGATTTGATCCAGAAGCGGGAAACCCCAGAGAGACAATAGTGTCATCCTCGTCCAAAGGCCTGAAAACCAGAAAGACCTGTGTTTTAGTTCAAGTTCAAAAGCAGGAAAATGCCCCCTTGCCGGAGGGAGGGTCAGCCTTTTTGGTCGATTCAGGCCTTCAACTGATTGGATGAGTCCCACCACATTAAAAAGGGCTGTCATTTTCCTCTGTCCACTGATTCAAGTGTTCATCTCATCTGGAAACATCCTCACGGACACACCCGGAATAATGTCTGACCAAGTGTCTGGGCACCTTGTGGCTGAAACATAAAATTCAACTTGAAAGATCACATGCACAATTGTATCTCCCCCATAAAATAAATTACCCAGCTTTTACTCTCAGCTCCTCTCAAACTCTCCCTCACCTGATCCCTGGAATAAACCTTGGAACTGTAGGTTTATTATCACTGCTGAATCTATATTTAACATTATATATCTTGTTTTACATTTATATGTATTTTCAGCCTGTCTTTATATAACCACACACTCTCAATGCACGCTGTGTTAAATTCCTTCCGCTGTTCATTCCCATTCTTTTACAGTTCCCATACTTGAGGTATTTTGATTTGACACTTTGTTTTCTTTTTCCCCCCAAAAGGTTTGAACTTCTGACCGGTGCCAGAACTTGACAAGGCCCCCCATTAAGTGGAATATTGTTACACATTGTTAGAGTTGTTTTTTTCTGGACACAGAACACAAACTATGATTAGATCAAAACAAGCCAACAAAAGGGGCACCTGGGTGGCTTAGTCGGTTAAGCATCTGACTTTTGCTCAGGTCATGATCTCGTGGTTTGTGGGTTCGGGCCCCACGTCGGGCTCTGTGCTGACTGCCAGCTCAGAGCCTGGAGCCTGTTTCAGTCTGTGATTCCCTCTCTCTCTGACCCTCCCCTGCTCACGCTGTCTCTCTCTCTCTCCTAGAAATAAATAAAACGTTAAAAAATAATAATAAAAAAACAAGCCACGCTGTCTCTCACTCTCTCCTAGAAATAAATAAAACATTAAAAAATAATAATAATTTAAAAAAGCAAGCCAACAAAAAACATTTTTCATGAAAGGATACAAATGTACAAAAATGTAATTCTGCTGACATGATTAGAAGGTATCTTTCTTTTCTATTGTTTTCTTGTTTTTGTAATAACAAAATAAAATATGAATACACAGTGGCGCTTAGGTGGCTCAGTTGCTTAAGTGACTGGCTCTTGATTTCAGCTCAGGTCATGATCTCATGGTTTGTGAGTATGAGCCCCGCATGGGGGTCTGCACTGACAGCTTGGAACCTTCTTGGGATTCTCTCTCTCTCCCTCTCTCTTTGCCCCTCCCCTGTGCTCGCTTGCTCTGTCCCTCAAAATAAATACAGACATTTTTAAAAATATATGAATACCAGGGCACCTGGGTGGCTCAGTCGATTGAGCAACCAACTTTGGCTCAGGTCATGATCTGACAGTTTGTCAGATTGAGCCCCGCATCGGGCCCTCTGCTATCAGTGCAAAGCCCACCCCCCTGCCCCTCCCTGCTCCTCCCTCCCCTGCTTGCTTGCTCTCTCTCTCTTAAAAATAAACATTAAAATATATATATATGAATACCTAGTAGTAAATTCAGCAAAATAATGACAATAATAAATCCAAGCAACACAGATGTAATTCGAAGCTCCTCTATTGACAAATACTCAATTTACAAGTTCTCACTGATATAATGAAAGCTACTTTTCAAAGTCAAAGGCACCCAGCCTGCCACTGACAGATAACATAATCATGTTTGTCCTGGTCTTCCTGCCACCGCTCAGTCTACACTGCACTTGCCGTGCTTACACTTGCTGTCGAGGCATTTTACAAATATTATGGATGCCATCACAGCTGGTAAGTAAAATAGCAGCAAAGATATTGGAAAAGTTCCCAAGAAAGGGCACACAGTAAGAAAGGAAAACAAGAGACATTTCTGGAAATGAGAGTCAAGAGGATGAAGAGGGTGGACGTGCGCCACAGGAATCATTTGTGAGCGGGAACGATTTTGAAGTCAGAACGAATCACGCCTGTTGAATCAACTGCATTCATCGAGAAGTGAGAAAAACTGACTGAGTGACGGAAAGAAGTCGGACATCCATCCGCCCACTGTTAATTGATGGCAAAACTTGACGTGGGGAATTTAAGGACTAAAGTAGGTCCTTAAATTTTCAGGGCTGCTGCCGATGCTGTTGTCTTACAGGTGATTCCCACCAGGGACCGAGGCTTATTTGAATCCGCATGCCATCAATGTGACTGGCAAACTAGCACACGGGGGCTTCAAACAGCCAAAGAATAATGTATGTCACTAGCAAAGATTATGCAGAAAGAGACAAATGCCTGCCTTAACAGATTTCCAAGGAAGACAAAATTTATCTATTTGGGGAAAATAAATCTGCTAGAAAATATATATGGAAGAGGGAGAAGACTATGCCTGCTTTTCAGGCTTCAAAGAAATTGATTCATATTCTTGTTAGGCAGAAATGCAGTGGGGAACCTCAGGTTTATATCTGTCTTAGTTACTTGGGACTTGAAAACGTATGGATTTACAAATATCTTTCAGAACCTAATCTGTCCCAAAGTATAGACCTGCCTTAAGTAACCATTGCTAACATTTTGCTAGGCACTAATCTCTTTTTCTTTCTGTTATAAATAAAAATTGGGCTATACGATAAATACTATTATTTACCGAATTCATTTTGTCACAAAGATTTAGGTGACTTTTCTTATTAGAACGTTTAGATTTACCCCATTTCTTTTAATGACCACAGATGATTACATAGAAATCTAGCCTAAGGTATTAAACAAGTCTACTGATGGACATGTAGGTTATTTCTAGTTAGAGAACATATACACTGCATGTATAAATATTGCAAATACACGCATGTATCTGTTAGCTGTAGAATTGCTCGTTGACCGGTAAATGCATTCCGTAAGTTAAAGAACCAAAGTTCTGAGGCAATGTATAGTTTGACCCACATTTATTTTGAATTTTCAGTTTTTTAATGTTTATTTATTTTTGAGACAGAGAGAGACAGAGCGGGAGCTGGGGAGGGCATAGAAAGAGGGAGGCACAGAATTCAAAGTAGGATCCAGGCTCTGAGCTGTCAGCACAGAGCCTGACACGGGGCTCGAACTCATGAACTACAAGAAAATGGCCTGACCTGAAGTCGGACACTTAACCAGCTGAGCCACCCAGGCACCCTTATTTCTAATTTTTTAAAAACCATACATTAAATTTTCATAACATTGACAAGATTAATACATAGAACCCCCACATGTTTTAAGTAAAAGTCACCACTTGTTGGGGCGTCTGGGTGGCTTAGTCGGTTAAGCGTCCGACTTTCGCTTAGTCATGATCTCGCGGTTCGTGGGTTCGGCCCCGCGTCGGGCTCTGTGCTGACTGCCAGCTCAGAGCCTGGAGCCTGTTTCAGTCTGTGACTCCCTCTCTCTCTGACCCTCCCCTGCTCACGCTGTGTCTCTCTCTCTCTCCTTGAAATAAATAAAAAACATTAAAAAAAATTAAAAAAAAATTAAAAAAAAAGTCACCACTTGAAAAGTCACCACTTGTTAACATGTCATCACATTTATCCTTGTCTCTTTTCTCATTCTTCCTGATTTCAGAGAAGTTTGCATATATAAAAGCCAATTTATCCTTCAATATTGCATTGTATATTTTCTAAAAACAAGAATATTCCTTTATTGATGTAACCACAGTACATGCATTAAGCTCAGAAATTTTAACATTGATATAACACTTTGATCCACGGCACAGTTTATATGCCAATTTTGTCAGTTGTCCCAAAAATGACTTTTATGGCCCTTTTTTGCCCCCCACCAGTGCAGGATCCAGCCCAGAATCACGTTTTGCATGTAATTGTAGTGACTGTTTAGTTTCCTTGAATCTGGAAACAGTCCTCAGCCTTTCATTGTCTTTCATGACTTCGACATTTTTGTGGAACATGGAGGGTTATTTAATAGAATGTCCACCCATTTAGGGTTGGGCTGCTGTTTCTTCATGATTAAATTCATGTTTTACATTCCTGGCTAGAGTATTGTAAAAGTGATGTCGTGTTACATTGAAAGGCACATTAAAGCCATTTGCCCATTTGTTGGTAATTTTAATTTCTCATCTAATGAAAGCATTGTCTAGTGAAGGGCTTTAGGAAAGTCTCCCCAAAATGTCGCCATTTGGGCATATGGACCATTTTAAGCTGAAGGCACTCCATGACCCCACAGACCCAAGAAGAGCTTTTACCCATCCCTGAAATTACCAAAAGGAATTTAGGTAGGAGGCCTGGCCCAGAAAGACAGCTGTTATCAAGAGATAACTTTTTTTTAATTACCCAACATCTGCTCTTCTTATTATACTGTAAATCACCCTCTTCTCCTTAGAAGCCCCACACCCCATGCCACTCCTTAGCTCAAAGCAGCCTCAATTTCCTGGCTTGTTCCTCATTCTTATACGGCCCCCATGCAGTCGAATTCAATTTGTTTTTCTCCTGTTACTCTGTCTTATGTTTTTTAATTTAAAAAAATCTTTATTTATTTTTGAGAGAGAGAGGAACAGGGAGGAAGGGAGACAGAATCCAAAGCAGGCTCCAGGCTCTGAGCTGTCAGCACAGAGCCCGATGCGGGACTCAAACTCAAACTGTGAGATCATGACCCGAGCCTAAGCCAGATGCTTAACTGACTGAGCCACCCAGGTGCCCCTGTCTTTTGTTAATTTGATTATTAGACCAACCAAAGAATCTAAAGGGGTAGAACGAAAAACATTTTCTTCTAGCTTAGTTTTTCTGTGAAATTACGATTATCCAGTTGTAACTAATCAATTCTCTGAAAGACACTTTCAGATCATGCAATTGTTCTATTCCTCATCGACTTTCACCTCCTAGATATAGTACCCATTAACAATTTTTTTAACATTTATTGATTTATTTTTGAGAGAGAGAGAAAGAGAGAGAGCAAGCTAGAGAGGGGGGGGTAACTGGAGTAGGGACAGAGAGAGAAGGCGAGAGAATCCCAAGAAGGCTCCACGCTGTCAGGGCAGAGCCCTACGTAGGGCTTGAACTCACAAACTGTGAGATCATGACCTGAGCCAAAATTAAGAGTCGGATGCTTAGTCAGACTGATGAGCCACCCAGGCGCCCCTCCATTGACTGTTATTGTCTAAACAAGTCTTTAATGATTTCAGAATGGTAAGTTTCTAACTCTTCGACTTTCTCCACACTTACCAGTTGATGCTTTGGTGAAGGTAGAGGATTTTCTTTTTATCTATCTATCTAACTAGCCAGATATGTTGCTGTCTATCTTTCTGTGTGTCTGTCTACCCATCCATCCACCTATCCATTTACTAGTCTATTTACTATCCATATAGATTAACACATTACTATTTTATTCAGTAGGTTATAATACATTACTGGTCTGACTTATTTTGACACTCATTTTTTCCCAGATCAGGCCAATGGGATTCCCTTTAAGCAGGTTCATGTGTCTTTTTGATAAATCCCCACAAGTTTTGCTTTTAGTACTAGCTTCCCTCTTGCACAAAAAGTCCAAGTTCTTGAACCTTCCCTGTCCCAGCCCTGGAATTAGTACTTTCTCCAAGCATTCCTGGTTCTCTTTGGTGGGGACTGAAATTTAGATCTGGGCCTTGGGTTTGTCCATACCATTGCTTGTAGGTCCTTCTGGTGGACTGAGCCATGAAATGTTTATATTTGTATATTAGAAATCATAAATATATACCGCTATCCCCTCAATTCCAATCTAACTCTGCAAGGTTCTTTCTTATTCTCCCCCTCCCCCACTGAGAACTGTGGTTCCCAAAACATCAACACCCTTACCTATTTGCACAATCCCATATCAAACAGAAAATTGTTTCAGGATTGCTGCACCCAGATACATATCTGCTGAAAAAGTTCAAGATTAATTTGCATTGCTTGTGTTATTTTTTTTAATGTTTATTTATTTTTGAGAAAGTGAGAGACAGAGGGTGAGCAGGGGAGGGGCAGAGAGAGAGGGAGACACAGAACTCAAAGCAGGCTCCAGGCTCTGAGCTGTCAGCACAGACCCCAGTGTGAGGCTCGAACTCACAAACTGTGAGATCATGACCTGAGCCGAAGTCAGACATTTAACCAACTGAGCCACCCAGGTGCCCCTCTACTAATTGGGTTTTGGAGCTTTCTCCTCATTATTGATATTAATCATTTGTCTATGTTATGTGTTGTTAATATCATTTTTCTGAGTCTGATTCATCTTTTAACTGTGTTTATAATACTGTTGCTAAATGGAATGGTGTATTTTTTGAGTCCTTGCACATTAGTGTAAATCTTTTTGTTGTTTTTGTCTTTACTCGTGAATGAGAGATTGGCTATAAAATGCTTATCTCACAAAATTTTGCCCTGCATCCCTATCCTCCATTGTTTTCTAAACTCAAAGATAAGCAGTCCAATACCAATATGACCCTTTTCCTATTTCTTCCTAGGCATCTAGAAGATTTTATTTATTCTTTAAAGTAAAAATGTTTCTCAATATGTGTTATGGTGATATTTTTTCTCAATTTTGTCTAGTATATGATGTGTTATTTTGATGATTGGGGTCTTCCTTGCATCCTGGAAAAGTTTTTCTGACACATCTTTAAATATTATTTTTTCTTTTTTGCTCTGTCCTTTTCATCGGTCTTCCAAGTCATTCTAATACTGGAAATCTCTTCCATTACTGGAATATTCTCACTTATTATGTTTATCTCTTTTCTTTTAGTCCCTTCTTTCCAAGAGAGTGTCTTTTTTTAAAAATTTTTTTTAATGTGTTATTTATTTTTGAGAGAGAGATAGACACAGCATGAGCAGGGGAGGGTCAGAGAGAGAAGGAGTCACAGAATCGGAAGACAGGCTCCAGGCTCTGAGCCAGCTGTCAGCACAGAGCCCGACATGGGGCTCGAACCCACGAACCATGAGATCATGACCTGAGCCGAAGTCGGATGCTTAACCGACTGAGCCACCCAGGCGCCCCAAGAGAGTGTCTTAAGAATAGCTTCAGCATTATTGATTTAACTCCCAGTAGTATAAATTCCAGTCTTTATTGTTTCTAAGCTACATGTAATCTCAAGGGAAATTTTATTCTTTTCAAAAATATTTCTTCTTTATTTATCTTTATCAATACCCATCATCATGCTACCCTCTCCCTTTATATCTCAAGCTCTCAACTGATCATATAATTTTCCATTCTTGTGTCATAAAGCAAACAATTCCCTGCATTTTATCGAGAATACAAACATGTTAGGTGCTTTATAAAATATGTGTCTGGTTCCTCTATTAGTACTCTTTCAAAGACTCTTCAAACAAACGTGTCTATCTTTATGTTATATAACCTTGAAAAAACAAGACTAAATTACATGTCTGAGGTATACAGTTGATCCTTAAACAACATAGGGGTTGGGAACACCAACCCCCTATGAAGTCAATAATCCACATATAACTTTTGACCTTCCAAAAAATAACTACTAACAGCCTACTATTGACTGCAAGGCTTACCAATAACAGACAGTTGATTAACATATGTCTTGTATGTTATATGTAGTATATACTGCATTCTTAAAATAACATGTAACTGTTTCTTAGTTCTTTTGGTATTTCTAGGCTACACAATTTTTCTGCGAGTATTTTCAAATTGCTGCAAATCTCCAAAAAAGTTTCCAGTATATTGAGTCGTGTAAGTAGACCTGTACAGGTCAAATCTGTGTTGTTCAAAGGTCGACTATATGTTGCTCTTAATTCCACTTCTGTGTATTCACCAAGAAACAAGAAGTTTATAATCTTTTCGGATTTGTCATATACATGTGTACACACACACACACACACACACACACACACACACACACACACACAAACACACACACACTTTCTTTAGTTTCCTTGAGGATCCACTGGGTTTCTATGTGACCTATTCTTTCTTCCTGCTCTGACGTTGGAGAACTATATGACATGTACAGCCTTTAGCCACATTTCTAGTTTAAAATATCCAATTATCATTAAACTTTCTAGTTTATTTCTTTATTTTTTAAATATTTATTCTGGGGAGAGTGCATGCGGGGGAGGGGTAGAGAGAGGGGGACCGAGGCTCTGAAGTGGGCTTCGCAATGACAGGCTGACAGCAGCGAGCCTGATTCAGGACTCAAACTCGTGAACCACAAGATCATGACCTGAGTTGAGGTCGGACGCTCAACCGACTGAGCCACCCAGGTGCCCCTTTAAAAAGCTTTAACATTCTTTAAAATCTGATGCTCTAAGAAGGGATATTGTGATATCACTACCTCATTGTTTTGCTACAATATTTAGAATTCATTCCTGGATTGGCTCTTTCTGCATTTACACCTATAAATCCACAACCTTCACCTTGGCCACTCCACAGCTTATTTCCTGCCAGATTCAGACTTCAGGTCACAACTGATGTTGGGTCAGTTTGTTAAAAGATTCTAAATGCTCTAGCGAACATTTCCCATACTGGGGGAGATTTGAGTTCCTTCACCCTGGATGGAAGGAAGTCGAAGCTTGTGAGATTTCTTGCAATAGTCTTCCACTAATGGTTCCACCATTGTGCCTGTAGACTTTAAAGCTTTAACTCATAGAAGTTCTTCCTGTTTTCTAGAAGACTGTTGTATAATATTCCCAGTTTCCAGGGCTATTGCAGTTCTTCATCTTCTCTTGAGTTTTTACAACCATACGAATGTGGGGAATGACTAATCAAAAGGCAGCTTTCTATCATCATAACTCAGAATTAAGTAGGTTGTAATTATGTCACTCTGCTGCAGAAAATCCTTCAAGGGTTTCCAACTGTATCTAGTGTAAGGTATAAAAGGCTCTCGGAATAGCATGGGAGCTCTTTACAATTTGGCACCGACCTATCTGTTCAACTTCATTTTTATTCACGTCCTGCTATATATCTCAAACTCTCACCGTGCTAGACTATTAATCTCTTTCCCTAACCTGCCTGGTGATTTCAGACCTTTCTACTTCTGCGTCAGAACTGTCCCCTCTGCCCGAAACACCTTTTTTCTCCTAACTCCTAAATGTGGAAAATTCCATTTATCCTTCCAAGCGGAACAGAAACAGCATCTCCTTTTCTGTAGTCTCCCCAGATGCCCAAAGCAAAATTAGTCACACCATCCTCTGTGGTCCCATTACTACAGTCTGAATGTTGTGTTCTCTCAAAATACACATGTGACAGACTAACCGCCCCTCCCCCCATGTGATGGTGTTAGAAAATGGGGCCCTTGGGAGGTGATCAGGTCAGTAGAACAGAGCCCTCCTAAATGGGATCAGTGCTTTTATTTTTTATTTATTTATTTTTATTTCTAGGAGAGAGAGAGAGAGAGAGAGACAGCGTGAGCAGGGGAGGGTCAGAGAGAGAGGGAGTCACAGACTGAAACAGGCTCCAGGCTCTGAGCTGGCAGTCAGCACAGTGCCCGACGCGGGGCCTGAACCCACGAACCGTGAGATCATGACCTAAGCGAAAGTCGGACTATTAACCGACTAAACCACCCAGGCGCCCCAGGGATCAGTGCTTTTAGAAGAGAGGCCCAAGAGAGGTCCTCAGTTTTTTGTCCCAGGGAAATTATCTTCTAATAGATCACTGAAATTTTCTTCTTTTTTATTACCTCTGTTCTCTGCCTCTAGAACCCCAATAAAAGAAATGGCAGACTTCTACACTGCTTCATATTTTTCTCATACATTCCATTATTTTGTCTGTGGCTCTGGTCTGCAAGATTCCATTGACTTGATCAGCAGACCACCGACAGGGTTGTTAGCCATAACCGTTATCTCACTCAGTCTGTCCGCTGAATTGTTTTTAGTGCCAAACATATTTTTAATTGCCAGGTGCTCATTTTTTTGGTTCTCTGATTGCCTTTTTTTTTTGTAGCTGCGGTCTGTTCTTATTTATGTATGTACCATCTTCCAATCTCGCTGGAGCCATTCATTAATTTTTTTGATCATTTTGTTCCTCTGAATGAGCTGTGTTTTCTAAAGAGCACAATTATTTACTTGTTAATCTTATTATTTCTCATGTATGGAATTCCTTTTCCTCATGTGTTTGTTGATCCTTGGTTGTTAGTTCATGTTTATGAATAAAGATCTAGGCTGCTGGGTAATGAGAGTTTCATTTCGTTTTCTGTAGATCCGTTTGCTAAGAAGCTTCTTTCTGGATGAATCTGTCCTAGTGGGTAAGTGTGGTAACTGGAAAACTACATTTAAGAATTTTACATTAGAGGTTAGCAGGTTATGGACTGGGTTATTTGATGTATTCCTTCTTTTTAAAAAAATTTTTAAATGTTTTTCTTTATTTTTGAGAGAGAGAGAGACAGAGAGATAGAGTGTGAGCCAGGAAGGGAGACACAGAATCTTAAACAAGCTCCAGGCTCTGAGCCGTTAGCACCAGAGCCTCAGAACCTGACGTGGGGCTCAAACTCATGAACCATGAGATCATGACCTGAGCTGAAGTTGGACACTTAGCTGGCTGAGCCACCCAGGCTCCCCTGATGTACTCTTTCTTAAAAAAAAAAGCTGCCTTGCTTTTCTTTTTGCATTAATGTACCTATTATGTGTTCCAGGGTTTCCTCAAACTCTGCTTTGGTTCCCATTCAGATACTTTGCTTCCTTCCCAGATCCAGTAAATCAAACATATTCAACATGTATTCATTAAACAGTAAGACAAGATAGCATTGGGCAGTATTATAGGCCATTTCTGCAAAATGACTACACACTCTATTGCTGTATCCATGCCCCTTTGCAGTGTGACTTTGGAGCTCCTCCTACTGGAAGGAGGGGGGGATGGATTTCTCCATTTCCATGAATCTGGGCTTGGCTGTGTGGGTTTCTTTGGTCAGCAGGTTTATTGAAAAGTGACCTGGAAGAGAGACAGGAAAATCACTTGCACACTGGGGTTTGCTCTCTTGCTTCTCTTATAAAGAAGGTAGATAAAACACCAGAGAGTTCAAAATACATTTTTTTGCGTAAGAATTCTGAGATCTCAAAATAGCCCTGTGAAGAAGCCCAAACAGATAGGAAGCATGTGTTCTATTTGCTTCTGTTGCCCTGATCAACAACAAGGTACTAAGTGTGTGAAAAAGATTTTCTATGTTATCCACTAGCAGCCCACCCCCAGTGCACTGTGGAAGCTTGAAAGGGCCCAGCAGAGCTGAGCTGAACTTGCCCAGTTAAGAACTGCCTAGCTAATCCAAACCATGAGCTAAATAAAAAATCACCACGTTTTGGGACAGTTTGTTACACAGCAACAACTAACTGATACAAGCACCACATTGTCTTAATGTTCCAGGTAAGGCTTTGCCTTCAAATGATGATCAACAAAGAAAGAAATGAGTAAGACAGTTTCAGAGAATAATACACACTGTGAAGAAAAGAAGAAGGGTGATATGACAGAATGACTGGTTTGGGTTGGGACGTAATTTACATACTGTTGTCAGAGAATTCTTTGAGTAAGTGGTTTGAGTTTAGATCTGAACGGCATGAAAGAGCCAACCATGTGAAGGTCCAGAGACAGATTGTTCCAGACAGAGGAAACAGCAAGTGCAAAGGCATAGCGATGGGAACATACTTCATGTACTATAGGGACATAAAGAAGGTCAGTGAGACTGGAGTGTAGCAAAAAGAAGACAGTGAGTGCAAGGATGTGAAGTCAGGGAAACAGATTATGTGAACTTGGACTATAATTAATTTATTAATTACCTTGGTGCTTGTAACATATCTCATCCCTGCTCCTTATATTTGTGGACTTGGAGCTTTTAAAAGACTCCTGTGGGAAGGATCCCTCTTCTCTCCAGCACTATGGGTTACAGCTTTCCATGATCTGTTTCCTTCATCAATCAGCTCCATCTGCCGCTGTCTTCTTGGATTTCTTCAAAACGCCCATTCCCCCCCACCCATCCCCCAAGCTGCCTGCCTTGCTGGATTCCTAGCATTACTATGAATTCATTCTTTTTAAAATACAGGGGTGGGAGGGTTGTTTGGTTATTATTTTTGTTTTTACATGTTTTTATATTAGAGTACAGTTGACACACAATACTACATTAAGTTCAGGTGTACAGCATAGTGATGTGACAAGTTAGTGTTATGCTATGCTCACCCCAAGGGTAACTCCCATCTGCCCCTAGCAACGCTATCACAATAGCACTGACTATATTCCCTGTGCTATAACTCTCCTCCCCGTGACTTCTCTGGTCCATCACTGGAAACCTGTATCTCCTAATCCTCTTCCCCCAGTCTGTCCATCGCCCACCCCTTTCCCCCCCCGCCCCTGGCAACCATCAGTTTGTTTTCTGTATTTCCAGAAGATATTATGCTAAGTGAAATAAGTCAGACAGAGAAAGACAAATACCGTACGATTTCACTTATTTGCAGAATCAAAAAGACACAACAAGTGAATAAACAAACCAAAAGCAGAATCAGACCTAGAAATGGAGAGAATGAACCGATGCTTTTACATTTTTGAGGATCTTGCTGCAAGTCTGTCCTCAATTCGCCATCTAATTGAAATTCTCTTATCTCCTTTTCAAATTTGTAGCTCTAAGCTCACCCTAATCTATTATCTTCCTTTCCTTGTCCTATCTTTTTCTCCCTGTTTTTTTTTTTTTTCTCTCCCTCTTTTACAGCTTGTCTTTATAGCGGCTGGTGAGAGGTGAGGCCTCCATAGGATATTTACTCACTATCCAACAAATATTTATCGAGTACCTTTTATCTGCCAACAAAATGGAAGCCCTTCTCTCCTGCCAGTTAGCCTTGTACCCACCCTGCCTTGCTTAGGTCCAGCTGAGCTGGGTGTGGCTCATTAAAAGGCCTTGTGCTAGACAAAGACAAACAACAGTTAATTTTTCCCAGTTTCTTAAATTTTACCGGATAATTAAGGTGTTCCATTTTCTGGGGAGGTGTTGCTTGGATATGTCAGCATTTGTCTGCCAAAAAAGTATCTTAAGTCCCTGGTCTCCTATCTATCTATCTATCTATCTATCTATCTATCTATCTATCTATCTATCTATCTACTTACCTACCCATCCACTTATCATCTATCTACCTATCTCCATTGAGTTTTGGGTGCCGTGAGTCAATAAAGGATGGCTCATAAGATATCATAGTTGGGAGGGATGGACCATATTATCCCACTGAAAACACAAGACCCTTTACCTTTGCAGACCAAGAGCTTGGCCTTGCTAGGCATTTGTAAAGTGCGCAGGTGTGGGATCCTTCACCCATATCCTTAAAGCAGAGAAACACAGACATATTTATATATAATGTCATATAGACATTAGAGCCTTGAAAATTGATATTAGCGATCTGAAGAGCCCAGTCCTCATAATATTTTCTTCCACAAATCTATTAGATCCCAACAGAACCCAAAACTGTTTGCCTGTCCTGCTATTGCCTTCTGGGAATACCACTACAGCACCCAGAACTGGGGGCCAGGGCACCCTGAATAAAACGAAGGAGGCCAACTTTCTCTTCTCTACCCCAGGACCTTTGTATGTCCCAGTCCCTTTGCCTGAGACACCATTCTCCCTGCTTTTCCATATCTGTCACTTATCCTGATTCTTACTTATCTTTGTGGTCTCAACAGATTAGCCCCTTGCTCAGACTGGTCTTCTTTGCTTTTCGCCTCTTCCTTTTCCTCCCCAAGTGTAGTGGATGCCGTTGGTACCCCCACCCAGGGCCCCTTCACTGGCGGCACACCCATTCCTTTGTTGCTGAGAGTGTTTGTTGCTGAACTGGAGTTGCCTTGCCTGGGAGGTTACTCCCAGGCACAGAGGACAGTCAGTGGCCAGTGACTGTCTGGGTCACACAAGGCTCCGTGTCTGGCCTTTCAAAGAGGACCACAGTTCCCCAGGATATCAGCTGACGTTAGACCACACCTCTGCTGAGTTTTCTTCTATTTTCTACTCCTCCTTGCACACCCTCTCTCCAGGAAGCACTCTTCCAATAAATCGTTTTCACCAGAGTCACCATCTCAGGATCCACTTCTAGGAAACCTGAACAAGCTAGGAAAGCTTTACTTAAGAGGTTTATCTATATCCTTACATAACTGAGGCTAACTTTCCTCTCTGATCCCTGTACCCCTAACTGTGCTGCAGATTCACATGGTCAAATGCAGGTGTGAATGGCGCCCGTGGAGCTGGGCACGCAGTAGCCCCCCACCTGGGTCCCCCAAGGAGCTTTTCCTCTAGGAAGCAGAAGCAGAAGAAGAAAAAGAGACACTGCCCACAGGCAATTACCCTGGAGGCTGTGCTGCCATTCCTAAAGGGAAGCTGTTTGTCTGATCTGATAAAAAGGGTTATTTTTTTAAAGCCTTTAGTAAAATCATTTAATCTGAAATTCAATATGAATACTACTCTGCATTAATCTCTAAAAACCAACAAGTCAATCCCAGATCTGTTCTTCCCTTGAAGTGAAAAGAATTTGGTTAAGGATGGGGTTTGGGGGGGTTTCTTTACCAAAAGGTTCAAAGTTCAAAACCATGATTAAATATCTCCTCCCAAATATAACCCCTTGGGAGCCAGAGAAACAGCACCAACTAGTAAAACATGATGGATTCATGTTTGAAGAGCCTAGAGAGACACTTAGTAATGGGAAATTAGTTCATATGCAAATATTTCTAAACACCAGTCCCTTGTCACTTACACACCCGATAGTTAAATTTAGACTATTTGACAGTGACTCAGAGATGTAACAGTCGTGACATCTTGCTGGGTCATGAACTCAACTCACACGTGCTGTGAGGCTGGAAAAGCGGGGAGACGTTGAGTGGGTGAGGTGAGGTGGCCATTCAACATCTCCTGGATGCATGTGCAGTAATTCATAAGAGGGGACTTAAAATCTCTCCGAGTGTGAATGACAGAAATGGAAGCGCAGAGGTGGAGAAAAGCAGAAGCAAGTAGGGACTTGAGGGTACCCCAGACTGAAGATCTAGCAGCAGTCAAGTGACTGCTATAATCTATCCATGTCAACAATCACAGTGGCGGCCTTAGACACCAGGTTTCCAAATGCACATTTAAGGAAACAGAGCCACTGGCATGCCATCTTGAGGAAGAAGATGGAGCTTGGATGTCTTCTCCCACCTGCAGTTCAAGAAGCCATCTCTTATTATCTCAGGCAGGCTCATTCCATCCATCCTTTCTTCGCCGTGTGGGTTTTCTTTTTTCTCTACGTATGGCACCATTGTCCTCTCAGTCGCTGAAGTGTCAAACCTTGGCCTTGGCCCCTATGCCTTTATCCTTCTTATGTCTTCTCTTGCTGTGTTATCCTCAGCGCCACCATGGTTACATAATCTTCCGGCTGTGATTCCTTGACCTTCTCATGGGATATGACCATCACTTCCATGCCAATTGAGCTATTCGTGAGCCTGGCCACACCTTGGGCTTGAGTCTCTCCTCCTCCAGGAGCATCATTCTGGAAACCCATTGGGAAAATCCTCTACCTCGGCTCTGCTACCCGTATCTACCCCTGCACCAGCTTGTGCTGACTTTTTTCTTACCACGTGAAGCATGTGAGATTAACTGTTTTGACTCTTTTCTCTTGTTTTAAAGAAAGCATACCAAGATCTGTGTTTCCTCCCAGAAAGAAGAGAGATATGCAACAAGGAAAGGGAAAATGTGTCTGCGAATCTGTAGCTTAAAGCCCCATGTGTTTAAAAATCCTTCTTGTTTGCCTTTTTTTCCCCTATAAAATGTGTAGCAAATCTTATCCCTCAGTGTTCTACATAAGATCAAAGAAGCCTGTGTTTGGATAGCACCTACGAAAAAGAGAGAAGGGGAGACCCTCACTTTTTGCTGCCCCAGCTCAGATGAAATTTGGGACAATCACTCTGAAACCCGCTCTGTCATCAAAGGAACCAAAGGAACCATAGCAGCTCTGGGACTGAGGGATGACTGCAGCCAGAAGGTAGAAGTAATGTAGGTTATAATACCTGAATAGTACTTGGCATTTGGATCTGATAAACAGTGAGGGGATTGATAAACACAAACCAGTTTAATTCTTTTAACATCTCGCAATTTTTTAAAATTTATTTCTAGGAGAGAGAGAGAGAGACAGCGTGAGCAGGGGAGGGTCAGAGAGAGAAGGAGTCACAGACTGAAACAGGCTCCAGGCTCTGAGCTGGCAGTCAGCACAGAGCCCGATGTGGGGCTCGAACCCACGAACCACGAGATCATGACCTGAGTGAAAGTCGGATGCTTAACTGACTAAGCCACCCAGGTGCTCCAGCATCTCACAATTTTCACTTCATTTCCACCAAATGGAATGGAAGCATGATGTTGACCAGTGGGAAGATGTAACCTTAATGTTGACATATTGAAACCTAGTGTGAATTCTGGTCATGGGAACTTCGTCCATGTCTTCATCTTTATTTTCCCTTGGAACTTGTCTGTTGAGCCCAGGGACTCGCTCTCACGCCCCTCTGCCCTGGCTTGTTTCAGCCCAGTTCATCTGTTTCACTGGTTCTCATAAGCGTCCCTGATGCTCTTGTCTCCTTGAGCTTCCATCACCCCCGCCTTCCCATCCTCAGCCACACCACCATTACCCCCTTCAATATCTAGAATGTCAGGTAACACTCAGTAACATCACGAGGTGTCCTTTGACAGCTCTAACGTCCTTGATCCTTCACTGGTTGACCACAAAACATAGTCTGAAAGGACTTCAAACCTATTCTACCTGGATCAAGATGCATGTTTCATCCCTGACGCCAAACCCTACGAAATCATATATGGTGGGAACAAGTCCACCCAGCGTGAGTTTTCTAAAAATTTCTCTTTCTCTGCACCACATTTACATTTATATTTGCCTCTCTCTTCATTTTTTTCTTCTTGCCTCAATAAAGACATTTCCCTTAGCATTATCTAAGACAGTTGACCATGCTGTGAGTCAATAGGAGATGGATATCATACTTGGGAGGGGTGGACTGTATTACTCCGTTGAGAACAGAAGACCTTCCATCTTCACAGACCAAGATCTTGGCCTTGGTGGGCATTTGTAAAGTGCCCATGACCTAATATTTTTTTGTTCTGTTTATTTGTTTCTTTGCCCATTTTCCTACTGACTTATTGTAGTTACCTTTTTATTTTATTTCATTAATGTTTATTTTTGCAGGAATGAGAGACAGAGCATGAGTGGGGGAGGGGCAGAGAAAGAGGGAGACACAGAATCTGAAGCAGGCTCCAGGCTCTGAGCTGTCAGCACAGAACCCAATGCAGGGCTCGAACTCATGAACCGTGAGATCATGACCTGAGCAGACCCAACTGACTGAGTTGCCCCTATGCGTACCTTTTTAGAGCTTCTCTTGATTTATCAAGGGGAGGAGATGGCAGAGAGGACCATGCTAATTCCACATGCCCCTTTCCTTCAAAATCTCAATCTCCCCCTTCATAAACACAGACATGAGGCACTGTTTCGTGGAGCTTAGAGTTTAGTGGGAAAGGCAGTGTGAAACACAGTAAAATACAATACAGCCAAAGTGCAATAATGGATGTCTACTCAAGGTACACTTGGGAATCAAAGAAACAATGAACTCATCTGGGGGTAAAAGCAGGAAAGCATTATAGACAAGGAACCGCTGAGCCAGGTCTTAAAGAACTAGTTGTTCAGTGGATAGGTGGGGAGGAACACATTAACTATTTGTTAGGTTAGTAAATGAAGGGAATATCACACAGAGAAAAGAACATGTGCAGAAAGGCTGACAAAATTTAAACTCTTCAGGAAATGTGCAGACTCAATCCAGCTAATCAGTTTAGAGGAAGAATGGTGGCGAATGGGCCTGAGGGCTCAAAAAATAAACTGAAGAATTTACCAAAGAAAAAGTAGTTGAAGGAGGGGGATCCAGCTGGCTCAGTCTGAAGAATTTTTGACTCTTGATGTTGGAGTTGTAAGTTCAAACCCCATATGGAATGTAGAGATTATTAAAAATAAATAGGGGCACCTGAGTGGCTCAGTTAGTTGGCTGCCTGACTCCTGATTTCGGCTCTGGTCATGATTGAAGGGTTTGTGAGATCAAGCCCTGTGTTGGGCTCCATGCTGACAGCATGGAGCCTGCTTGGGATTCCCTCTGTCTCCCTCTCTCTCTCTCTGGCTCTCCCCCATCTCTCTCTCTCTCTCTCTCTCTCTCTCTTAAAATAAATACATAAACATAAAATAAATAAATAAACATAAAAAGAAGTTAGATTAAGGAAATCATATTGATAAAATCAAAAAATATATATTGGTTTAAAAATCTTAACAATACAGTTGGAGCACCTGGGTGGCTCAGTTGGTTAAGTGTCTGACTCTTGGTTTTGGCTCCGGTCATGATTTAATCGTTTGTGGGTTCAAGCCCCACATTAGGCTCCAAGGTGACAGCGGGGAGCCTGCTTGGGATTCTCTTCTCTCTTTCTCTCTCTCTCTCTCTTAATAAATAAATAAACTTAGAGGAAAAAAGAACAGTAGAATTAAGAAATTATTCCAAGAGTTGTTTCTTTAAAAGAGAACGAACAGGAAAGGAGAGTAGGGAGAAGGAAGGGAAGGAAGCAAGGATGGAGGGAGAGAGAATAGACAAGGTCTTGCAAGTTCATTCAAGGGGACAAGGAACATACATAGAAAGTAAATTTATTGATGTTATATTTATCGAGTGCTTAATACTTACCAGGGATGGGGCTATATACTGGGGACAATGGTAGCTGTAATCAGCACAGGCATGGGGAGGATGGAGAAAACCTAGTGGATTCAAGAAACATTAGAAGGAAATTAACAGAGGGCACTTGGATGGCTCAGTTGGTTAAATAGCTGACTCTTGGTTTCGACTCAGGTCGTGATCTCGTGGCTTCGTGGGTTCAAGCCCCGTGTTGAACTTCCCGCGGAGAGCTTGCTTGAGATTCTCTCTGTCTCCCTCTGTCTCTGCCCCTCCCCTACTCATGCTGTCTCTACCTCAAAATAAATAAGTAAACAAAAAAAATGTTTAAAAAGTCATGCTTTATATATTAAAAAAAGAAGAAGTAAATTGACATATTTTGATGACTAAATCATAGCTAGGGAAAGGGAGTGAGGTAGGAAGAGTAATTAAGAATGAATGGCAGATCGTTCTGGCTTTGGAAGCAGGGGGGGATGTGCATCAAAATGGAATGAATGCACAGACAAATGACACTATGTTTATTCCTTAGCATCTACTGTCAAATCAGAGCTTTGTATGCAATCACCAGTGAACACGTAGGAATAAATTTTGCTACCCTCCATTTCCTCCATCCATGGGGTGAAGGTAGATGCTAGGCCGGTAAGAAACCTCAATGTGTTCAGGAAAGAATTTGGAAGTCGGTTTTAACCTTTGAAGAAGGGGGATCGGGGTGACTGGGTAGCTTAGTCGGTTGAGCATCAGACTTTGGCTCAGGTCATGATCTCACAGTTGGTGGGTTCAAGCCCTGCATTGGACTCTGTGCTGACAGCTCAGGGCCTGGAGCTTGCTTCACATTCTGTGTGTGTGTCTCTCCCTCTCCTACTTCGCCACTCATGCTCTGTCTCTCTAAAAATAAATAAACATTAAAAATATTTTTAAAAATAGAAGGGGGATGTCCCTCACCCTAATAAGGGAGTATGACTTGACACAGTGAGCAAAAGAAGAACAGGATGCCTTTAATACAGACAGGCTGCATTCATCCTTCATCCAGATGGCAGGTCAAGAAATGCATCGCTCTTGCTCCCCACCCCCAGTTCCCACACTCTAATTTTTAACCCAGAGGAGATTGTAACTGAATTATGAAGTCCTTGCTAAAGTAGACATTTGACATATCAGTTATAGAAACCTTACAAAAGGCACACTGGATGCCTGTAAATTTTATAATTATGTTAATTCAAACTCAAAGACACTCCCATGAATTAAAAAAAAAAAATTTCCAGTTCAAATCACAGAGTGTGTTCTGCCTGCCGTGGAGATGTGGGGAATATTTGCTGTGTGCACTAAATTCTCTCCTTTAGGAGCAGAGGACCAGAATGAAGATGAGACAGGAAGGTGAAGATGAGAGTTTTATTGAACGTGGAGGTTTGATCCGGTTCAGAAGCCCAATTCCAGGGAGACCGGAGGCGGGTGTCTAGACGGATGAGGACTTGCTCGCATCCCAAATGGGAGGATGTGTTTCATGGACTTGGGAGCAGATCGCCAGGGCTGGGCTGGGCCACCAAAATCGATCGGCCCCTCTTCTACCCACACTTTACCATGCGTTCATTTACTCATTCATCTACTTAGTAAATATAGATTGAGCACTCACTGTATATGAGGCACTCTTTTTTTTATTTTAATGTTTACTTGTTTTTTGAGACAGAGACAAAGCATGCATGTGGGAGGGGCAGAGAGAGAGACACACACAGAATCTGAAGCCGGATCCAAGCTCTGAGTCGTCAACACAGAGCCTGGTGTGGGGCTTGGACCCACGAATTGTGAGATCATGACCTGAGCCGTAGTCAGACGCTTAACCTACTGAGCCACCCAGGCGCCCCCATACAAGGCACTCTTCAGGACCTTGGGATATGCTGGTAAACAAAACAGACCCAAAGGCATCCTCTTATTGATTTTATTGATTCCTAAGGGAGGAATCAAGTAACAAACAATAAGAATTAAGCAATAAACCTAATGAATAAGTAAGTTACACGGTAAGGTACCCAAAGAAAAAGGAGGGTGGGCTAACAAAGACCAGAGTAATGGTGAGAAGAGGGGCGGCTTGGGTAGCTTTCACAGTGAAGGTGATGTTTGGACCCACGGGGATCTCCAGGAAGAAAGCTGGTTGACTGTTGTTTTATTTTTCCTGGAGTGATCTAAAATGGGATTTTTAGAAAAGTATGCCATCGGGTATAGAAGCTGGGTTTTGCTTGCGTCCCACCCATAAGTCCTGGGCCCTCGGCAATTTGTTCCATCATAGTCTAAAATTAGCCCACCAGCCTCACCAGGCCGATGCTTCCAGAACCATATCTACTTGAGCCCTTCTGTGTTGTAGCATGTCGGAATTTCATACAATTGTCTTGAGGCATTCATCTCCTGTAGGAGGCGTAGAGAAGCTCAAAGACTGGGGCAAACAGAGTCCAAACCTGACTCTGACACTAAACGCTGACTGTCCTTGGGCAAGTTATTTAACCTTTAGGAGTCTCCTTGTCCTTATCTATAAAGATAAGATAGTATTAGGGCTTGGCGCACAATAAGCACTTAGTTAAAAAGCACACTTTTGGGTGATACCTACACTGGCCGGATCTCTTGGGAGGCAAAGTCCCTCTTGTGTCCATCCCTGGACCAGTTCAGCAAGCCTGGCATGGAGCCCCGCACGTGTAAGCATGGTCACGAGTACAGGAACCCAGTGTGTCCAAGAACACCCCAAAACACAGCCAGGGCCCACTGGAGGACTCAGCCTCCATTTCTGGTTGGCAGGTAGCCACCTGTCCATTCACCAAGATGAGAAGTTTATTTATTTATTTATTTTAAAAATTTTTGTTATTTTTCAAGATGAGAAGTTTAAACACACACACACACACACACACATATACACACACACACACACACACAGACACATGTGCGTGGGCCAGAATTGGATTTTATCTCCCTTTTTCCCTGAATTTACTGTCCTGGTAATGGAAGAGTAACCTGGTAAGGCGAACTGTGTGGCCAGGTTCACTTTCCTAGCAATGCTAATAAACAAGACCATTTCTTATCCAAATTCTAGTATGTCCCACCCTTCCTTCTTTCAAAATGAGTTCTTTGTCTAAAATTAAAGCATCATCACCAGCAGCATCATCATCATCATCATCATCATCATCATCATCATCACATGAGCTTAATTCTCCGGTTTCAGGCTACATGATAACAGTAGGATGTGATTCTATACATAGAAGGGCTTCATAAAGAGAATCAAAACTCTGATCCCAAATGCCTTGCTGTATGGACAAAAAGTTAGGTATCAAATTAAAAAAGGTTTTCCTCAATTGCCCCTCTGATTGCATTTTAAAGTTTCAGGACCAGAACGCCAGTGGTGATCAGACCGTTGGTACGTGTGAGTCTCCGGTCGTAAATGCGCAAGGACTACAGTTACCAGCCCCTTCTGGATTGTTCCAGCAGGAACCAAGGGTATGACCTGCAGGCATCTCTGAGCCGCTTAAGGTTGAGAGGCTATGGGAGGAAATCACATTCTGGGCTGTGAAAATTGGCGATCGGATCGTGCTTGCTGTGAGCTGGTTTGGATACAGATGTTAAGCAAAGAGGTCATTGTTGTCTGACACGATTGCATATCCAGAGAAGGCAAACTATGGTTCCCAGACCAAAGCCACCTTATCGCCTGTCTGCATAAATAAAGTTTTATAAATACATTTTACTGTTGGTTTGCTGGAGCAGTGATTCCTCATCTCACAGTCGTGTCCTGGTCTGTCAAGCATGTGTCCACAGCTGAACAGAAATCCTACCAACTTTCTGCTTTCCTGGTGCAGGTCCATGATCTGGAACAAAGGTTAGCAAATTCTAGCTCACTGTTTTTGCCAATAAAGCTTTATTGGAACACATCCATGCCCATTTATTTATATAATGTCTGGGAGTATTTTGAACTGTAAATGCAGAGTTGAATAGTTGCAGCAGGAGCCTGCAAAGCTTATAATATTTATTATCTAATCCTTTACAGAAAATGTTGCCAACTCTCCTCCGATGTGAATGAAGTTTCCTGAAGCTTTGCCACCCAGAGGAGGCTGTGAGGGAAGTAAGTCAGCACCCGGACATGGCAGTAGACACTTGCACTTACACTCGGAAGAAACTGGGGACTAGCCTTGGAGCTTAAAGTAGCAATCTTGTAGCAGCAGGAAAACATCATCTCTCACATTAAATTAAGGATGCTAATGTGAAGGGCACCGGGGTGGCTCAGTGGGTTAGAAGTCCGGCTTCAGCTTAGGTCATGGTCTCCAGGTTCGTGGGTTCGAGCCCCGCATCAGGATCTGTGCTGACAGCTCAGAGCTTGGAGCCTGCTTCAGATTCTGTGTCTCCCTCTCTCTGATCCTCTCCTGCTCATTCTCTCTCTCTCTCAGAAATAAATTTAAAAACATTTTTTAAAAAAGATGCTTAATATGAAATTGACTGGTTTTGCTTCCTTTGTATTTAATTTTTAGGTTTCTTTTGGTTTTAGAGTTTATAAGAACAAAAAGAATGAGGAAGTTTTACCAAGATGTCTGTTTGTAAAGGTTTAATTTACATTTGAATAAAAATAATTTGAGCAACGTTGGAACTCCTGGAGGAGTTTTGTGAGGTGTTCTGTATATCACTTGTGTTTGAGAAACACTGGTGAGATGTCTTTTTCCTCAGACCTTCACACTGGCTTGCCTGCCCTCTGTTTTCTCTCTGCTTTGATTGACTGATTGACTGATTGATTGGCTTTTTATTTTTTTTAATTTTTTTAATGTTTTATTTATTTCTAGGAGAGAGAGAGAGACAGCGTGAGCAGGGGAGGGTCAGAGAGAGAGGGAGTCACAGACTCTGAAACAGGCTCCAGGCTCTGGGCCCCCTGATTGGCTTTTTAAAAATCATTTTGTTGGGGCGCCTGGGTGGCTTAGTCGGTTAAGTGTCCGACTTTCGCTTAGGTCATGATCTTGCGGTTCGTGGGTTCGAGCCCCCCGTCGGGCTCTGTGCTGACTGCCAGCTCAGAGCCTGGAACCTGTTTCAGAGTCTGTGACTCCTCTCTCTGACCCTCCCCTGCTCACGCTGTCTCTCTCTCTCCTAGAAATAAATAAAACATTAAAAAAAAATCATTTTGTTTATTTATTTGAAGCAATCTCTATGCCCAACATGGGGCTCTAACTCAGGACCCTGAGATCAAGAGTCACATGCTCTGCCCCCTGAGCCAGCCAGGCCCCCCTCTGCTTTGAATTATATCTTTTAACCAGGGGCCAGAAAACTTTTTCTGTAAAGTGTAGATAATAAATATTTTAGATGATCTCTGTTTAGCACAAGGCATAAACAATGGGTGTGGCTGTGTTCCACTAAGACTTTATTTTTAGACACTGAAATTTGAAGTTCACGTAATTTTCATGTGCCGTGAAACATTCTTCTTTTGGATGATTTTCAACCATCTAAAATTTTTTTAAAAATCTTATCTCAGGAGACATAAAATAAGATGACGAGAGACCAGATTTGGTCCACAGGCCATGGCTTGCCATCCCCTGTCTTTGTTATCAGTAAATGTTTCTTTCTTTCTTTCTTTCTTTCTTTCTTTCTTTCTTTCTTTCTTTCTTTCTTTCTTCCTTCCTTCCTTCCTTCCTTCCTTCCTTCCTTCCTTCCTTCCTCCTTCCTTCCTTTCTTTCTTTCTTTCTTTCTTTCTTTCTTTCTTTCTTTCAGTTTATGTATTTATTTTTGAGACAGAGAGAGAGAGAGAAAGAGAGAGGCAGAATGAGCAGGGGAGACGAAGAGACAGAGGGAGAGAGAGAATTCCCAACAGGCTCTGAGCTGGCAGCACAGAGCCCGACGCAGGGCTTAAACTCATGACGCTGTGAGACGGTGATCTGAGCTGAAACCAAGAGTCAGACCCTTAACCGACTGAGCCACCCAGGTGCTCCGCTTTCTTTCTTTTTTAAAGGTAGGTTCCATGGCCAGCACAGAGCCCAACGTGGGGCTTGAACTCAGAGCCCTGAGATCAAGAACTGAGCTGAGATCGTGAGTCAGACTCTCAACTCACTGAGCCATCCAGGCACCCCAATGAATAAAAAGTAAGTTTTGTTGTGTTCCTGTTTAGAAATCTGCAGTTGGTTTCTTGATGTTTTGCTTTTGTTTTTGTTTTAAAATAAGATTACGTCCATCCACCTGGGCAGAGCATTCCAGCCTTCAGGACATTTTTCCAATCCTATTTTCTTCTCCCTCCTCCATAAAGTCTATGCTCTGCAAACACTGAACTTACTCCTTTTTCCATGTTGCTTGGTTTTTTTCTTCTTTCCTCATATCATCGTGCCTTTTCCGTGGTCTTATCAGCCCCTCATTCTTCACCTGGCAAAGTCGTCCACGTTTTTCCCCCACAGCTCAGCTAGCTACTCCCTTACCACTGTCATGTAACACTCAGCGTCCCTGTTAAAGGAGCACTTGGCAGTGTTCCATGTTCATGCTTTCTCTGAGGAATGCATCGCCTTGATCACATGAGCCTTTTGAGACCAGGGATCATGACCATTCAACCTTGTATCTTTAATGTCTAACACAGTACCCAAGATGTTCAACAAGAAATTTCCTAGTGAATGCTCCACCAATTATTAGTAAGAGACATACCAGCTACTACTATCGGTTGAGTCTTTTTTATGCTCCAGACACTGCATTGAGTACTTGGCATGCATGATCTGAGTTGGTATATCAGGTTCAATGTGTTTTCCCGTCCCACTCAGTTTTTTTTTTATTAGGTCACAAGCCCTTAATTGCCTAAGATATTCACTATTCATTCAACAGTGAGTTTTAAACATCAGACACGAGACTGATAGAGGAAACATGTCAGTTTTCCCAATCCCATTGGCTCTGCTTCGCAATTAAGGCGAGCCTATTTACCCTATAGCAGCCCTGAGCCCTACAAGAGAGAAACATTCCCACACACACAAAAAAAGAGAAACATTCCCAAGTTCTTAGTAAAGAACAGATAAAAATAAACTGTTGGCATTTCAGCAGAATTCCTCTTCATCTTTGTCACTGGGCAAAATCAGGGGTATGCCCTCTTTTACTGGAGTCGATAGAACATAAATGAAGCCCGAGTTGAGTCAAAGAGGGCCCCAGGGACCTGATTGTGCATTCTCCTCCCCGCGGAGGCGAGAAGAGAGTCCCTTTGTCTGGCGGTGGATGCTTTCCAAATTTAGAGAGTCCTTAATGACTCTTCAACTGCATTACATCCTGAAGATAATTAGTAATGTTGCTGCTCAGCTGTTCAGCACCAATCAATCAAAGAAGATACACACAACATGCAATAAATCCAGAATCTGAATCCATTCCAGGGGAGGAAAAGACATCCCCTTCAAGGTTCAATAAAAGAAGTCCATCCCTCTGGGGAATATATTCAGAGGGGCTAAGACTAAGTAAGTAAGTGGACATGGTTAGCTTTTTGCAATCCTGACTCCTTTTTGTCTCGTTCGTCAATGGTGGGAGATAAATGGCCGAGAGGTGTTTTTGAGGAAACATTATAAAGCACAAAGCAGGTGAGATACTAGATTTTTCTGAAAACTTGGGATAGCTCCCCCTTTTCTAGTGACCGGGTTCCAAAGCTACTTTTCAGAAATGGTCAAGAGTCTTTGTCCACGGGGCAACCAGAAGGTGGACTGAGCATGGTGCCTGCCTTTGCTGTGTCTTGGCAGGGAAAGCTAAATGATGACATGGGACATGCAAGTTTTGGAGGGTGCTGGCGAGTGAGAAGGATGAGTATCCAATGGACTGGGTAACATGAAAGCAGGGGTGAAGCAGTGGTGAAGTTGGCTGAAAGGACGATGGAATGAAAGGCGGTAGAAAAAAATGAATACAGACAATTTTTTAGTTTATTTATTTATTTTTGAGGTAGAAAGAGGAGAGGGAGGGGCAGAGAGAGAGAGAGAGGATCCCAAGTGGGCACTGTCACTGCGGCCGCTAAAATTGGAGGAGGGTGGATTAAATAAAGAGGCAAGTCCAGAACGTCATTAGGTGGAGGGGATATGGAAGGAATTAAGTGTCAGAACTGAATGATCTAAGCTCCAGAAGAATAGTTGTTTTTTTTTGGTTTGGGGGGTGTTTTTATTTAATGAGATGAGGTTATGAAATTTTACTGAAAGGTCTGCAAAGATTCAAACAAGTGAAAAATAAACATTTACATCCCGAATAGAAAGACTCACTCATTTCCAATTATCTCCTCTCTTAATCCTATTATCCTTAAAAACAGAACTTCCCATTATTTTACTAGCCAAAAATTGGGTTTATTTGGAAACAGCTGAGAAGTGCAACCCAAAACAACCAAACCTCCCCAAATCCATAAGCAAGTCTGGAGACCAAAGCAGGGAACTTTGCTGTGCTCTTTCAAAGGGGAAGGGGAGGGAGAGCAGGAGGGACTGGTGTAAACTGAAAGTCCATTGGATGAAATTGGGAGTTCAAACTGTAGTGGCTTCTCATTGGCTGAGCTGTGACTGTCTCCCATTGGCTGGGCTGTTGCCAGGTGAGGAAGAAGACTTCCTTCCTCCTGCTGAAGTAATAAAATAGTGTCCGTTCCGTGGTCCAAATTTCCTCTCTTCTTGTGCAGTCTGCAGTTGGTTCTGCGTGTGAAAAGTCCCCGTGCTAGCCTCCCAAATTCATTCTGGATGAGGTTTCCTTTTATTAATTGTCACAATCTCAATTGGATTTCTTTAGACCTTGATGCTAAATTTCTAATAGAATATCATGCCAGAAACAGAATAGAATTTCAGGGGGGGGGGCGGGTAGGGGGAGAACGAGCATTCAACAGATATTAATGTGTAGTATAAAGCTAAATTATAAAACAGTAACTTGATGACAATGGAATACATGATCAATGGGACAGACCAGAGCCTAGAAATACCCCAAGGAAAACTACATGGAAATGTAGAATATGATAAAAGTGGCATTTCACATTTGTGGGGATAATAATTTGGAGATAATTGCTTAACCGTTTGAAAAAAATGTATTGGACTTATATCGCTGAATAAATAAGCGAAAAACCTTCCTTATTAAGTTATGAAAGTAAAGTTAATAATCAGCAGGAAATGACTCAGTCTTGCTGCCTTGAGTCTGATATTTCCTGTACCCTGGGGTGGGGGACTTGACTATGGGAATAATATCCAAAGGCAGTCACTTGGGTCAGGGTCTTAAAGTTGGAAATGACAGAAAACTAAACTCCAGCTGGCTTTAAAAAATTTATTTTTATTTTTATTTATTTTTGAGAGAAAAAGACAGCACAAGAGCTGTGGAGACGCAGAGAGAGAGAGAGAGAGAGAGAGAGAGAGAGTAATGCACAGAATTTGAAGCAGGTTCCAGGCTCTGAGCTGTCAGCACAGAGCCCAATGAAGGGCTCAAACTCATGAACTGTGAAATCATGACCTGAGCTGAAGTAGGACCCTTAACCCACTGAGCCACCCAGGCGCCCCGTCAGATTGGCTTAAGACAAAAAGAGAATTTGGCATATCTAACTAAAAAGCTCAGAGATACTTAGAGATACACTTCCTGAAGAGTCTACAATTGTGTCCTGAGAACTCTGTTTCATAGTCTTTCCAATCTCTGACTTCCACTCTGCTAACTTCATTCTTAGATTCTACCCCTTGATGCCAAGCAAGATGCTAGCACCTCTGAAGTCAACTGCCAGCAGGTTCCAGGGCACCAGGAAAGACGTAAAGTTCTCTCCCAGTAGTAGCTGCAAAAGTCTCTCTGATTCTCATTGGCTCTGAGTCACTTGCCCATTCCTGAACCAGTCACTGTTACTAGCAGATGCAGAGCTTCTATTGGCCAGGTTCAGGATGCATGTCCCTCCCAGGATCCAGGTGTAGAGAGCTGACTCCATCCAAAAAGTATTACCAGAAGGGCGGTTCACCAGTGGATCTCAGGGGACTATTACTAAAATAAGAAGAAACTAACAGATAGCTGAAAATAATAATAGTTACAGGTGTCTCCTACATCAACTGATATGGTTGGGGGTCTTCTCTTATTTGTATTTTACTTCCTTGAACCCTTTCCCAGTGTCTACTCATGGTAGGATGTGCCTGCCCTTGACCTCCTGTGGGTGGAGTCCTTCTTTACCTATAAAGCTCCTCTTAAATGAGACCCAATTCCTTATCTCTGTAGGAATAGCCTGGAGAGTTTGGGTGTCATGAATATTAAAATTATCTTCTACACCAACAATCTTTTGTTCAGTAAATATGTATCAAATATATTCAATGTGCAGGAACTGAGCACATAGTGGAGAGCAGGATAGAAAGAGGAAGGAATTCAAACGTTACCTAGAGACTATAGCTCAGAGTGATGGGCATCACCCTTGGTGGCCGGCCTTAGCTTACCCCCCGGAACATCCCTATCTCTGGCTTATTGCCCCGTCAATGCTGGCCTGCCAGGAAAGTTCTGGTGTGCATTATTCCTGAGTCTACACAGGTGTGAATCATTCCATACCACTGTGGTGAAAGCTTCCGACTGGTGCTTTCAACTAATTTGCCTCTTGGGTCTCAATCTATCCTGCTCACAGACGTCGTACTCCAAGCCAGAGACAAGAAGACAGCACATTGGCTGAAATTGAATAAAAGTCAATCCATCAGCCATGTAGTTTCAGAGTGGGCTGCTTTTATCCCACAAACATTTATGGGGCTCCTGCAGTGACCAAACGATTGTATGCAAGGAGAAAGAAGAATACAATGTGAGCCCAGCTTCCCAGGGGCTTGCCATCTAGTTGGGAAGAAAATCCTGTCCAGTAATGGCTGCAAAGCAAGGGGTGATATAATAGAAGTTATATAGTGGCATTGACAAGAAGTTCTAGAAATGGAAGTATTTTCTGACTAGGTGTGGGAAGGGTCTGGATTGGAGAAGTAGACAGTTGGTTTTGGGAAGTAGGCTCTGTGAGCATGAGCTTACAGATCAACTGTAGTGTTTTATAATTTATCCTAGAAGCTTTTGTGGTTCTCTGTAAACTCTGAGCTTCAGCATCCCGGATACTGGCCGCCTAGGTACAGTGGAGACACAAAGCATTCTCATTAGTTAGTATCAGTCATCTGGTGCTGTGTAACAAATAACCCCAATACTTGATGGCTTAAAACAACCCACGTTTATTTTCTCAAAGTATCTGTGGGTCAGGAGTTCTGAGCAGCTTAGTTGAGTCGTTCTGATTCAGGGTCTATCAGAAGGTTGTAGTTAAAGATGTCAGCCGAGGCCATGGTCTCTAAAGGCTTGATGGACACTGGAGAATCTGCTTCCAAACTCACCCACATGGCTGTTAGTGGGAGCCCTCAGGTCCTTGCTGGCTGTTGGCTGGATGCTTTGGATCCTCACCATGTGGATGTCTCCATTGGATTTCTTGAGTCTCCTTACAACATGTCAGCTGGCTCTCCCTGGGGTGAGTGATCTGAGAGGAAGGAAGGCTGTAACCATGGTGCTTTCTATAACTGAGTCCTCAAAAGCCACACACCATCACTTCCACTTAATTGTAGTCATTAGAGGCAAGTCCGTAAGTCCAGCACATACTGAAGGACAGGGAAGTTAAGACCCCACCATGTGTGAGAAGGACATAGTCTCATTTTATGAGACTCATTTATTTATTTATTTATTTATTTATTTATTTATTTATTTATTTATTGAAAATGTGAGTAGGGGGAGGAGGAGAGAGAGATGGACAGAGAGAGAATCCCAAGCACAGAGCCTTACATGGGGCTCGAACCCATGAACTGTGAGATCATGGCCTGAGCTGAAGTCAGATGCTTAACTGATTGAGCCCCCAGGTGTCCCAAGGCAAGGACATTTTTAGAAAATGTTTTTAATATTTGTTTTTGAGAGAGAGAGCATGAGCAGGGAAGGGCAGAGAGAAGGAGACACAGAATCCAAAGCAGGCTCCACGCTCTAAGCTGTCAGCACAGAGCCCGATACAGGACTTGAATTCACAAGCTATGAGATCATGACCTCAGCAGATGCTTAGACATGGACTGAGCCACCGAGGCCCCCCAAGGGAAGGATATATTTTTAAATCACCACAATGCCTCCATGCCTTTCATCACATTGTTCCTATGCTCATTCAGGTAACATGGCTCCAGGGTCCAAATGCCTGGGTTGGAATCTCAGGTCTACCACATACTTTCAGTATAACTTGAAGCAAATAGCCTCTCCAGCCTGAATCTTCTTATCTGTGAAATGGGGTTAATATTAACACCCACTTCTTATGGTTGTTGTAAGAATCCAGTGAGATCGTACATGCAAATGCTGTACGGGAGGGACATGTAATGCACATAAACACACGTAAACACCTAGAACAGCGACTGGGACGCATTGGGCACCCCACAAATGTTAGCTTGGTTTTTATTTTTTAACTGTTACCCACTCTCATCTCTGCTTGGCAAACTCCTGTCCTTTCAGGGCTGGATTTGAGCTCTTCCTCTTTTGCTAAGATCTCTAGATCTCCTGGGCACATTTTGTTCATCTCATTCTAAGGTACTCCAGCATTCTGACCGTCCTTATAATTAGCACTTCTCAAACTGTGTCACCTTGGCTTAATTACATGCCTGTGCCCCCCACTAAATGGTGAGGCCCAGGAGGATGGATGTGAAGCCTCCTGAGAGGCAGATCCTGTGGAAGGGGGAAGAGAAGCAGGTGATGAGCAGCTGTAGGAGGCTCATTTCTCACCCCAGAGTTGGGGCCACGAGGCAAGAGAAGATAGAGATTTTATAGAAAGCGGTTTCCCAGCCACAGTGGCCCGGAGTTAACACGGACTGCTCCCTGGGGTCGCCTCGTGGAGGTTCTGAGAAGGAGTGCTGCCTGGGGGAGAGCATCCTCTCCATCAGAGCTCTGACACCAGGAGCCTGGGCCCTCGTTACATGCACAGATACTCCTCGGGGGAGCTGTTAGCAGGTTTCACACACAAGGAAGTACATTTTCAGGAGCACGTGATATGAAAATGCCTTTATGCAGGAGAAAAGCAAATCAGGAGGAGGGATGGCTTCGAATTTCCCAAGCATCTGGGGATGGTTGTTTTTGCTTAGCAAGATAGATAGTCGAAGGGCCTGAATTCAATCAAACCTGGTGCCCCGCCCTCCACTATGCCACCGGGGAGGGCTGAGGGGAGGGGGCGCTTGCTCCGCTCAGGTGGACCCAGGCTGCCCTCAGCAGAAAGCCCCTGGGTGTTGCACCATAGAAAAGGGTGTTTCCCAAGCTTTCCCTCCCCCCAGAGTAGCAGATTATTATGCTGTTATTTAAAATGATGCTTTGGGGCCCCTGGGGGCTCAGTCAGTTAAGTGTCTGACTCTTGATTTCAGCTCAGTTCATGATCTCATGCTTTGTGAGATTGAACTGAGAGGCTTTGCACTGACAGTGCGGAGCCTGCTTGGGGTTCTCTCTCTCCCTCTGTCACCACCCCACTCATGCTCTCTCTTGTTCTCAAAACCAATAAATAAACCTGAAAATGATGCTTCAAAGGACTTTCCATGCATTGTACTTACGGCTGTTCCAGGCGTAGACTTCTATCTCTGTTGACTCCGCATCCCGGATATGACAAGACAGGTACATACCTTCTTTCCGCAGGCTGTAGCCTTGTCACGTTGAAAATTATAGCATTATGCTCTAGGTTTTAGAACATGTCCAAGATGGACGTAACTGATAGGACGGTCCAAGCCATCCCGAACATCTTCAAAAGCTGCTTCTGCCCACGGGGGAGGGTGTCTTGAAGCCTCCATGTCCGTGAAGATGGGCCTTGTGGATGTATGCCTGGACTTGCCAACTCCTCCTGATTCAAAGCCATAGATGTCTCAAGTTATGTAGCTTGGACTGCAGGGGGGGAGCCAGTCTGATTCCACTCACCTCTGGCTCTAAGAGTAGGCACATGCCACGGGCCTAATTTGGCCAATCAGAGCGGTCAACCCCCAGAGTTGAGGTAGAAGGTAGAAGTAGATATGACTCACATGCGTGGTGCTGGGTGGTAACTAGTCTCACAATGGCGCTCACTCTGTAGTGTGTATAATGTTGAATCACAGTGTTATACAGTTATATATTCCATTTTACCTCAACACAAAGCAAAGGAAAGAAGGACGTGCTATCAGCCCTCATGAAGTTAAAATCTCAAGAGGACTAAAGTTAAGGATAGGAAAACTACCACGTAGGGCAGAATATGTTAATTACTCACACAAAGACAGTAGGGAATGGAGCCAGCAGAAGACAGAAGACATGCCTAACAGGGAAGGTCGCATTTGGCTAAGGCCTGGATGGACTAGATTTAAGTATATGGGAAGAACTACACTTTTCAGAAGAAAGCAATGAAGCCAAAAGCAAGAATAGGAAAGAAACAACTGTTGACAAGCCACTTGGATTGGTTGGGACACTTGATACCTGAAACGGCACAAACTGCAAAGGCTGTTTGGTACCCACAGTGGAAGGTCTTAAGTGGCGAGTTGTAAGTTTGGATTACTTCTGACGGCAAGTGGATCTGTTCACGGTTCTTATTGTGGACTGTGTATCTACGGGAGGGTAGATGAGACCTAACACTTCTTGAAATATTGTCTTCTACCTCGAGATATTAAATCCTAAAACAAAGAAGTAAGCAAACACAAGGTGAGCTTCTTGTAAAGAGTCATAAGATTTGTAAGCTAAGCTTCACTTTAAGGAAGAGCTGATTCGGTGAACGTACAACGTTAATAAATTGAACACCACCTAAAAGAAAACAAAACAAAGCAACAACAGCAAAAAAGGGTAAATATGGTTGTCCTGACTGACATCAAACTCCTGGATCCAGCCATACCTGAAAGCTACCACATGACTTTCTAAGCCATGTGCTCCTATACATCATTTTGTTGAAGTAAGGCAGGTTCAACTGAATCGGATCCTTTCTCTTGAAACTCCCGAAGAATTCTGGCTTGCATGGTAGAGACACACAGGCAGAATGGCAAGTATCAATCTCCTTTGCCCTCTCACTCTACACATCAAGCATCTATCTGAAATATTGCACTGGAAATTCCTCCCGACAGATGGCAACACTAATAGCTTTCAGTCCCCTTTAAAACCTTGTATCTTTAAGAATACATTTTATGGGGCGCCTAGGTGACTCAGTAGGTTAAGCGGCAGACTTCGGCTCAGGTCATGACCTCGCGGTTGGTGAGTTTGAGCCCCAAATTGGGCTCTGTGCTGACAGAGCAGAGCCTGGAGCCTGCTTCGGATCCTGTGTCTCCCCCTCTCTCTGTCCCTGCCCCCCCAACTTGCACTCAGTCCCCTCCTTCTCTCTCTCAAAAATAAACATTAAAACAAATTTTAAAAAAAGAATGCATTTTTTTTCTCTTCATAAAATTTCTTTCTTTCTTTTTTTTTTTTTTTTTTAGTTTATTGTCAAATTAGTTTCCACATAACACTCAGTGCTCATCCCCACAAGTGTCCTCCTCCATGCCCATCCCCCCTCCTCCCCACATCCATCAGTCCTCAGTTTTTGTCAGCATTCAAGAGTCTCTCATGGTTTGCCTCTCTCCCTTTCCCCCACCATTTCTGCCCTTCTTCTCCCCCTTGGTCCTCCGTCAAGTTCCTCCTAATCCTCCTATACGTGCAAACTTATGATATTTGTCATTCTCTGCCTGACTTATTTTGCTCAGCATAACACCCTCAAGGTCCATCCATGTTGCTACACATGGCCAGATTTCATTGTTTCTCATTGCCATGGAGTATTCCATTGTATAGATAAACCACATCTTCTTGATCCATTCGTCCGTTGATGGACACTTAGGCTCTTTCCATGTTTTGGCTATTGTGGAGAGTGCTGCTTATGAACATTGGGGTACAATGTGCTCCTATGCATCAGCACTCCTGTGTCCCTTGGGTAAATCTTAGCAGTGCTATTGCTGGGTCCTAGGGGAGTTCTACTGTTAATTTTTTGAGGAGCCTCCACACTGTTTTCCAGAGGGGCTGCACCAGGTAACATTCCCACCAACAGTGTAGGAGGGTGCCCGTTTCTCCACATCCTCGCCAGCTAAAAAGAATGCATTTTTATGAGTACTTTGACTAGAAGGTGGGAAAGAACAAATTTATTCATCATTTTTGAAAAGCAATTTCACAATACGTATCAAGAACCTTAAAACACAAGCTTGTATACTGTATCTTGAGAATTTCTCTTTTTAGGCATCCAACCAAGAGAAATAACGTGTGGTATAGGTTTATGATAAGAATGCCTGGAAAATTAGGAAAGACAAGAATCTCTGTTTCCAAACCGCTGGTTCTCAGAGACTCTACAATGCTGTTCAGGGTTTGGCTGTTCAGGATTCAGTGCACCCGCGTGTCCTGGGCCTCTTCGACAGCTCTGGGAAGCGCAGTGCTCCCCACCCTACCAGGATGCTGACTTACTTACTCTCTACACGTCATTGATAATACTGTTGTTAAGCGCTCTCTACTTAGCTCCTTGCTTCTCTGTAGTTTCTGCCTAATTATGGCTTCCGATCTCCTTTGGCATCGAGGCTTCACGTCTGGTGCTGCCCTCTTTCTATGCATCGCATAGTCTCTGCCCACCACCCACTGGTGCCTCTGTCGGCCGACTGTGGCTCTTGCTGACCCTGGTGTGTGAGGAACAAAAGCTCCTACTGACCCATGTCTCCTGTTGACCTGTGGCCTCTGCTGCTAACTGAAGGCTTCTGCGGATCCAGATTTTTCCACCCACAGCTTCTGTCCACGCCCTGTGCCTCCTGACCCATGGTTCCTGCTGACCTTTGGCCCCTGTCCGTCTGTGGCTCCAGGTTCCTTGTCTTCTGCCGGAACACAGTGCCCGCTAAGCCATGCCTTCCAGCCCTTAAGAAGATCCAGGGCTCCAGAACACTAGGCCTCAGTTCAGGCTAGACCAGCAATTCTCACCAAAGATCTGTAGCACCGGGGCTGCCTGGGTGGCTCAGTCAGTTAAGTGTGGGGCTTCGGCTCAGGTCACGATCTCGCAGTTCGTGGGTTTGAGTCCCGCATCGGGCTCTGTGCTGACTGCTTGGAGTCAGGAGCCTGCTTCAGATTCTGTGTCTCCCTCTCTCTCTGCCCCTCCCCTGTTCAGGCTCTGTCTCCTCTCTCTCAGAAATAAACATAGAAAAAACTTTTCAAAAGAACTGTAGCACTAATTATGGAACCTGCCTAAGAGTTCAGTATCCTTACATGCACACATCCCTGCTCATGGCCATGCGTGTGTGTGTGCGTACACACACACACACACACACACACACACACACACACACACACACTGTGTCTTCCCCTCCCCTCTACTGAACTTGCCCCCACACTTGTGTCAACCCTACGGTACCTGAGAGAGATCAGGAAGAATCTTCTAGCTCTAAGCTAGTGGAAGCCGAGTTCATTCGTTTTTGCAGAAAATCCCTGACTCAACTTGTTAAAAGCACGATCTCTCTGCGGAGCCCTGAGAAGCCAGTTTGGGCAGTTTGTGTGATGATTTTTTAGTTCTCTGGAAAAGTTTGTCTTCTGTTTTAAAAGGAATAAGTTCCTCTAGCGGAAAATACTCCTGAATATAAAATATTTAAAAAGGAAGACAGCAAGAAACACAGATTTATAGACTTTCAGGGATAGAAGAAACCCTTACACTTTGAATCCCTCATCCTTTCTATCAGCGCCTGTACCACATCCAGTGTGAGAACAATCCAGTCTCTCCTTGAGAGCCTCCAATGAACACGAGCTCATTAATGCTGCAGTTGGGCCATTCCATTTTTGCCTGGTTTTCATTGTAACAACGATTTCTCATCCAAATCCCAATATCTTTCTCCCTGTGATTAACTGAGCTGCATTGACCAACAGAAGGAGGGTAAAAAAGGTGAATTTCTCATCTCACAATTCTTCAACATTTGAAATGCAAGCTCTTGGATCATTCATTCATTCTTTAGTCTCTAACTAAGACCCCGAAATGCCGTTAGTGCAAGATTGGGAAATACTGGCCCCAGCCCATTCCAATATAGAGAAAGAAATGTTATTGTCCCTGAAGAAGGGGTTTGCCTGAGATGAGGGAGTATTTTTCCTCGAAAGGCAATATGCTTGCGGATTGAGGGGAGAAAATGTCAGGGCTCAAAGCAGTTTTCTTTTCTCTAAATTTCCCAAAAAGGTATGAAAATGAAGTTCTTACCAGTGTTCAATTTCATAGACTTCTAAATAAAGTTTTCATTGCATTGTTTTTCACCTCCTTGTACTCATTTGGAAGAAGGACGAGGTAGTCGGTGCCTCGTGGCTGTACATAGGACAAAGGCCCTTGGCTCAGTGCTCACAACCCATCTCAAAAGCTGGTCTCTTCTCCTGGTTGCGTCTTCTCTGCACCAATTCTACCCTGAGGGAACACGTCCCAGGGCACAGCCCAGCGAGTCTGTGGTCTAGATCAGAAATCTGGGAGTTACGGCTGAGCCCCGCTGCTTAGAATGTCCAGCCACCTGGCAAATTCTACCTGAAGAAATATTTGTTGTTACTACTCTTCCTGCTGGATATGTTATATGCTAACGACCTGAGTCTCCTTTGTTATGAATAAGATGGCGAGTAGAGAAATAGAGATGGGTTCGTTTTCCTTTTATTTTTTATTTTTATTAAAAAATTTTAAAAACTGTTTTATTTCTTTTTGAGAGAGAAAGAGACAGTGTGAGCAAGGGAGGGTCAGAGAGAGAGGGAGACAGAATCTGAAACAGACTCCAGGCTCCGAGCTAGCTGTCAGCACAGAGCCCGATGCGGGGCTCGAACCCACCAACCGTGAGATCATGACCTGAGCTGAAGTCAGACGCTTAACCAACTGAGCCACCCAGGCACCCCCATTTTCCTTTTAAAGGCAAATAAAAACCAGGGAGTAGTATTTGCCAGAAAGAAGAAAAAAAACCAATCCATTAATGTCCTTAATATATAAAGAACTCTGACACGTCAATAAGAAAATCCAAAAGGTACTTAATAAAGATCAAAGTCAAACTGTAACATTTTAATCCACAAACATTTCAAATAAAAAAAAATAATCTAGGGGCGCCTGGGTGGCTCAGTCAGTTAAGCATCTGATTCTTGATTTCAGTTCAGGTCACGATCTCACGGTTCGTGAGTTTGAGCCCAGTACCGGGCTCTGTGCTGACAGCACAGAGCCTGCTTGGGATTCTCTCTCTCCCTCTCTACCCCCTCCTACTCATGTTCTCTCTCTCTCTCTCTCTCAAAAAAAAAAGTCATTGCTGATTTGGGATTAGGTATATCTGACCTAAGGGAATAAAAACCAGCATATATTTCTAAATAGTTCAATCAGGAATTATGTATAAAGAACTTCAAAAATAGTTAATAGTCTTTAGAGCAATAATTCTCCTTCTAGAAATTTACCCTGGGGACATGATTGGAGATTCAGACAATAATGTATGCACAATAATGTAATCAAAGCATTTATAATAGAGAAAAATAGAAAGTATTTAAAATGTTAACAATATGTGATATCCTATGATGGAAAAAATTTGCAATCATTAAAATGGTGATTTTATTAAAATTTTATAACGCAATCCTCCCAATCTTATGTGCTAAGTAACAAATACATCAAATATTTGTTGATATTTTGTATGTAACTGTCTGGGAGAATGAGCATGGACAATGGTTGGGGGGAAGGCATCAGACTGGTACCCGATGGGATGGTGTATCACGGGTGATACTTTGTTATCATCTGTATCGTTATGCCCCAACTCTTATGTAACAGACGCTATGAGAAATCAAAAACTGTGAGAGAAAGATTTTTAAACTCTGAAAGTAATGGGTCTGGAGGGAAGATCACTGAACTTCATTCCGGAGAGAATGGAGTCTGACGGCGAGCACAGCTTCTCACTTGAGGTGGACCATGGGGATCCTACCGCATCCTCTGGGAAGCTCAGACTCTAGCTGGGGAAAGCAGTAGCTACTTCATGCCGCTTTCCTGATGGTGAAATGAGACCGCGTGCCCTGGTTAGTATCTTGAGACCATCTCACGGTTGTTAAATAATGAAGAACTGTATCTGGGACGTGGGCGTCTAGAATGATGAACTCCTCTGGAATGAAAGGGTTCACCCAGACATGAGAGTGTAGGTAATTTTTCAGTTGGAATCCTGAATCGACCACTTCCTGCTTTGGGACTTCATGCAATGAGTTTATCCTTCTAAGACTCAGTGTTGTTATCTGTAAAATGGAAACAGTAAAAACACCTACTTTGCATTGTCATGAGGGTCAATGAGGTAATGCAGGAGCTAGCAAACTATAGCTTGTTTGCCAAATCCGGCCCACCACCTGTTTTTGTAAATAAAGCTTTATGAAAACCCATCCCCACATAATGGCATCCCCATTTGTTTACTTACTGTCTCTGGCTGCTTTTGTGCTTAAGAGCAGACTTGGGTTCTAGTGCCAGAGACAATGTATCTCACAACACCTAACATATTTACCGCCTGGCAGAAGTTTGCTGACCCCTGAGATAATGTATAGAAACTACCAACGTCTTATCTATCATTCAAAAGATGATAAAGGCTATTATTATGATTAATATCATTATTATCATTATTGACCGATTGCTCTGCTTAGAAGTAATTCCAAAAACTTACATAGTCCAATCGTGTTTTCATCAGCGTTCAACCTAATGAATCCCACGTGACTGAGTAATTCTTGCTGACTTCCTCTTTAAAAACTGTCAGAGTGAGAGCTCCTAAGGAATCTTTCTGTGATCCGGCCCAGTATACCTGGGTCATCACGCTTAGGAAGATATTTCCTCTCCTGGCCTTCCCTTTCCCTTCTGTTTCCAGGCGTGTTCAATTCCCAACCAACAGAAAGAAGTTTTTGGTGTGAACTTTATGTATAGACACTTCTCTTGCTTTACTATTAGTGTATCACTTCACAGTTTCTTCGCCGGAAAGTTGTAGGACTCCAGTTCTCTGCTATTCCTCAGGCAGGCTTTGGTCAGATGCATCCTGGGACTCCAGGGATTCAGCCAGTGTAGACAAGGAGAGGGGCAGGGGTCAAGGAAACTGTCCGCACCATAGAGCTGCCCCTGTCCCAGCTATACAATGTCTACAATGGGGCAGCAGCTCCAGGGCTAAGACGTGTGAGATCTGGGGTGCTCGGTCCAGTAGAGGTGGCTACGGCATTGGCTGTAGTCTGTCTATTCGGTTCTCAGGTGTCTGCTAGGGAAACTGAGGCAGAAGATGCTTTATCTGCACTGGGCCAGTGTGGTGAAAGCAGGAGTGGTCTGTCTTAGGAGTCTGTGAGAGCCCAGGCTCGGGTACATTACCCAGATGCTAAGTCTCGGCCCAGCTCATTGGCTCAAGATGGTAGCTGAGGTGAGATCTCAGGTGGAGATGTCCGGGATTCCAGAGCAAAGGAGCCTCAGAGGCGCCTTTCTACACATATTCACCTGTTCCCTTAGTCCCCCTCACCTGCAAAATTTTAGCCACCTGTGAGCCTTTTTTTTTTTTTTGAGGGAGAGAGAGAGCAAGCACTAGCTGCTGGAGGACAGAGAGAGGGAGACACAGAATCCGAAGCAGGTTCCAGGCTCCGAGCTGTCAGCACAGAGCCCGACATGGTGCTCGAACTCATACACTGCAAGATCATGACCTGAGCCAAAGTAGGACACTTAACCAACTGAGCCACCCAGGCGCCCCTTCTAGAGCTCATTTTAAAACATGCATTCTTTGCGTTTTTTTTTTTTCTAGGAGAGAGAGAGAGACAGCGCGAGCAGGGGAGGGTCAGAGAGAGAGGGAGTCACAGGCTGAAACAGGCTCCAGGCTCTGAGCTGGCAGTCAGCACAGAGCCCGACGCGGGGCCGGAACCCATGAACCGCGAGATCATGACCTAAGCGAAAGTCGGACGCTTAACCGACTAAGCCACCCAGGCGCCCCACATTCTTTGTGTTTTGGGTGTTGAGTTTGGTAAGTCTTTATAAACTTTGGATACTAACCCTTTATCTGATATGTAATTTACAAATATCTTTTCCCATTTCATTGGTTGCTTTTAGTTTTGTTGATTGTTTCCTTTGTCATACATAAGCTTTGATCTTGATGAGGTTCCAATAGTTCATTTTTGTTTTTATTTCCCTTGCCTTTGGAGACGTGTCAAGCAGAAAGTTGCTCCAGCTGAGGTCAAGAGGTTGCTGCCTGTTTTTTCCACTAGGGTCTTGATGGTTTCCTGTCTCACATTTAGGTCTTTCATCCATTTTGAGGTAATTTTTGTGTGTGGTGTAAGAAAGTGGTCCACTTTCATTCTTCTGCATGCTGCTGTCCAGCTCTCCCAGCGCCATTTGCTAAAGAGACTTTTTTTCCATTGGATATTCTTTCTTGCTTTGCCAAAGATTAGTTGGCCATACGTTTGTGGGTCTATTTCTGGGTTCTCTATTCTATTCCATTGGTCTATGTATCTGTTTTTGTGCCAACACCATACTGTCTCGATGATGACAGCTTTGTAGTAGAGGCTAAAGTTCGGGATTGTGATGACTCCTACTTTGGTCTTCTTTTTCAACATTATGTTGGCTATGCAGGGTGTCAACACCTGAGAAACAAAGAATTCAGTGAAGAAATGAGCAGAAGACATGAATGGACATTTTTCCAAGGAGGACATCCAGATGGCCAACAGACACATGGAAAGAGGCTCAACGTCGCTCATAGTCAGGGGAATACAAATCAAAACCATTGAGATAACACCTCACACTGGTCAGAATGGCTAAAATGAACAGCTCAGGAAACAACAGGTGTTGGTGGGGATGTGGAGAAACGGGTACCCTCCTGAACTATTGGTGGGAATGAAAACTGGTGCAGCTGCTCTGGAAAACAGTCTGGAATTACCTCAAAAAATTAAAAATAGAATTACCATAGGACCCAGCGATAGCACTACTAGGAATTTATCCAAAGGATACAGGAGTGCTGATGTATAGGGGCCCATGTACCCCAATGTTTATAACAGCACTTTCAACAATAGCCAGATTATGGAAGAGCTCAAATGTCCGTCAATGGATAAATGGATCAAGAAGATGTGGTTTATCTATACAATGGAACACTACTTGTCAATGAGAAAGAATGAAATCTTGCCATTTGCAACAACGTGGATGAAACTGGAGGGTGTTATACTAAGTGAAATAAGTCAGGCAGAGAAAGACAGATATCCTATGTCTTCACTCTTATGTGGAATTTGAGAAACTTAACAAGACCATGGGGAAAGGAAGGGAAAAAATAGTTGTAAACAGAGAGGGAGGCAAACCATAAGAGACTCCTAAGTACAGAGGACAAACTGAGCGTTGATGAGGGTGAGGGGGAGAGGGGGAAATGGGTGATGGGCACTGAGGAGGACACTTGTTGGGAGGAGCACTGGGTGTTGTACGGAAGGAATGAATCATGGGAATCTACTCCCGAAGTCAAGAGCACACTGTACACACTCTATGTTAGCTAACTTGACAGTAAATTATATTTTTAAAAAATAAATACAAAAAAATTAAATGAAACATGGATTCTGATATAATGGGTCTGGGATGGGCTTGAGATTTGTAACTTCCAACAAGCTCTTGGAAGATGTCCAGGCTCCTGCTCCATGATCTGCATGCACTGAGTAGCAAAGCTCTAGAACACAGCTCCTCAGTGCATGGCTTGTGGATACGTAGCAATAGGATCACTGGCAAGCTTGGTAACATGCATACTCCTGGGCTCAACCCTAGAAATGCTGAATCCAGGTTTTCTGGGGCTGGGGCTTGGGAATCTGTGCTCTAATACATCCTACGGATGACCCATTATGTACACTAAAGTTTGAGATCAGTGGTTCCCCATCTTGCTGTGCACTGAAATCACTTGCAGAGTTTTAAAAACACTGATGCCTGGAGACTCCTGTAGCTGCTCTGGAACGGAACTAGGCTGCAGTATTTTTTACACTTCTCAACCGGTTCTAATATGCAGTGAAGGTTGAAGACCACTGCTCTGGAAAGTCATAGCAGATTCTTCTGTGTTTTTAGTTCAAACTGGATAAACCAGAATGTGTTTTTTGAAAAGGAGAGGTGATTTTAGCTAAAGCCTGGGCAGGACTCGCATAGACTTGATGCCCACTGTGCTTGCACAGAAGCCCGCGTGCCCAGGAGGAAAGTGCCAAGAAGCTATGTGGGCTGGGGGGCCCAGCACTATCTCGGGTCCCAAGAAGCCAAGAAGCCCTGCCTGGCAGTTCCCAATTCTTTACACAGCCAAGACCTTGCTGGAAAATGAAGCCACCATCACATTTGGCCATTTGGAGGATGATAACCAGCCAACGCCTGGAGCAGCCAATGGCCAAAGTAACTGATCCACAAACAGCCCATCTGGTCTGGCATACAGGCCTGGCTTTAGTGCTCTGTCTGGTTGTTTAGTTATGATGTGGGCCACTCTGTTTCCTGAGTTTATAAATTAATTCATGACTAGTAAAATGTCCAGCATAGCAATATTAATCACAGCAGATAATGACCATCTGACATCCCCTTCTCGGTGACGCCTTTCTCTAAAGATCAGTTGAGCAAGAAAATGGGATGAGCCCAAGGCTTCAGAACACGGAGAAGAGAGTTGAGGTCAGATTTCCAGAGTAGGTTGTATTTGTTTCCCGTGGCAGAGTGTGGCGTAGAGGAAAGAGCAACAGTATCATGAAGCCCACCGAGCACACAAAGAGAAAGGTTGAGGACTAAAGCAGATAATCAGCAGTAGAGAGAAAGCAAAACAAAGCAAGTGGTTTCTGGAGGCAGAATCTGGAAAGCATCCCAGAGAACCATAGGATGCAGGTGGAGGCAGACGTTTCTGGGATGCCTGTGGCTGAGTTGATGAACGGGAAAGGAGATACTGAGGGCAATAAGCCTGTTTGGACAACATCTCTTGTTACCTCCTTCCACATTTGTCAGTCGGTCAACAAATATTTATTGAGCCCCTACTGTGCGCCAGACAATGAGTCGAGTTGGATTGGCATTCCCCAATTTCATTGAGAAGTGATTTTAACTCAAACAAGAGTGTGCTAAAGGTTCATTCATGCATTCTGCAGATATTTGTTGAGTACCTTTTGTATTCTTAGTGTTTAAGACTAGAAATATAGTAGCAAAGAAAGCACCCTATACAGTTACTTCCTTCATGGAGACCAGATGCTAGTGGTGAAGGCAGATTCTAAACAAACAAAAGAACAATGCCAATAAATCTACTTGACTGCTGTGAAGAAAAACTATAAGGCACTAACCAGAAAATGTCTCTTAAAGAAAACTTTTATTTCAAGGGGATGGAAAAGCTCCCCAGGAGGAGTGCATTTGAGTTGATGTCTGAAGGGAGAATCAGAGCTAATCAAGCCTGAGCTACTGTGAGCCCCTGGCAAAGGGCACGGAGTGTGCAAAGGCTTGGAGGCAGAGAGGATCACCACGTGTTTCAGAGATGGAAAGGAGGCTAATGTGGCTGGACATAGTAAGCAAGGAAAAGGAACCAACTCTTGTCAGGTCTCATATGCGATGCAAGGGGTTTGGGTTTTTTTTGGAGGGGGAGGGGGACAACTTGGAGTTCCATCCAAGAGGAGCAGGATACCATTTAAAGGCTTTAGACAATCGAGATTGCCTGATGAATCAAGCTGGACACGTTCTTCAGGTTGTCAGCTAGTAATTATGCTGCATTAATTAATTACCCCTCCGATAATTAATTGCCACCTCCGATTAAAGGAGTTTTGCCCAAACTCAAAATCCCACCCAATCGGGAATTCTCAAGATTTCCAAGCGATGGAAGCTGTCATTTCCCATTATTCCCCCTGGCTGGCAATGAACTTCAGATTTCTTAGCATCTGATCCCTACATGTTTAAAGGGTTCATGTACCTCTAATCCTCCTACTCAAGAGATACAGCCAAGATCAAGTTCTTGACTTGGCTGTGACATTATCCAGCTTTGTGTTTTTTGTGGGATCCCCCATGCTACTGTGTAGAGAATGGACTAGAAGTTCAAGAGTGTACATGCATCAGTGTGCTATCTCTGTGTATTTGTATATTAACAGTGGTTGAAGTAGACCCAGCATCTCTTAGTGTGCTCTCTTTATATATGTATATTTGTCTACTAGAATGGTTGGATGCACTCTCTTGACAGATAGATAGATAGATAGATAGTAGATAGAATAATGTTTATTACATATTTAAATAAATTGGATTAAGTCTGTCAATCTATTAAATTAAATAAATTGAGGGGCGCCTGGGTGGCTTAGTCGGTTGAGTGTCCAACTTTCGCTTAGGTCATGATCTCGTGGTTCATGGATTCGAGACCCGCGACGGACTCTGTTCTGACTGCCAGCTCAGAGCCTGGAGCCAATTTCAGAGTCTGTATCTCCCTCTCTCTCTGACCCTCCCCTGCTCATGCTGTCTCTCTCTCTCTCTCCTAGAAATAAATAAAAAATATTTTTAAAAAAGTAAATAAATTGGATCTAGGATCTCCTTAGTATGTGCTCTCTCCATAGTTGTATACTAGAATGGTTGAATTGAATGCAACATCTCTGCAGTGTGTGTTCTTTCTATACACTTGTCTTCTAGAATAATCATAGGTTGATGGAATTAGATCTAGCATCTTCTTTTTTTTTTTTTTTTTAATGTTTTATTTTTTTCCAGGAGAGAGAGAGAGACAGCGTGAGCAGGGGAGGGTCAGAGAGAGAGGGAGTCACAGACTGAAACAGGCTCCAGGCTCTGAGCTGGCAGTCAGCACAGAGCCCGACGCGGGGCTCGAACCACGGACCGCGAGATCATGACCTAAGCGAAAGTCAGACGCTTAACCGACTAAGCCACTCAGGCGCCCCAGATCTAGCATCTTCTTAAACACAAACCACGACTTGGCTTCCTATAGCAGTCTGGTTCTCAGTGGTTGGGTTGATGGATCTGGAAACGCTGAAGGGTGGGTAGATTCCAATGGCGAGAAGCATCTGGAGACTGAAAACCACAGGATTGGAGATGTTCATCATTTGTAACTTTCTCAAATAGAATATCAGCCAAGTAGTGAAACAATCACAACTTTTGGTGGGCAGCCCACCCATTGGGGCTTACAGTGCCCTAGCTCAAATGCTGGGCTTCTTACCTAGAAGGAAGCCTTGATAAAACTCTATTCTCATTACTAAGCAGAATAATTAACTTACTGCCTTTAAAGAGGTTTGCATATGAAATTGGATGATCTGTAGGAAATTTCCAGATAGAGTGTCCTCCTGGGAAATATTGGCACCTACGATCAAGCAAAAGGCATTGGACTCCTCTATTTAAAGCTGGACTGGATAAGCCAGGTGTGGAAAGAGAAAGTAAGACTGACAGCTGCTGGAGTGTTTTGTTTGGGGACCAGATAGCACCAAACCTCTTTTTCTAGAATAGGTCAAAATGGAAACCTGGGAGCCAGCTACAAGGCGGTTCACGAGCTGACTCTCTCCATCCCATCTCATATCAACCCCCATGTGCTCAGAGCACTCCCTCTTCTCTGTGTCTGGAACACAGCAAGTTCATCCTCACCTTAGAAATTCCACACCCGGGGCGCCTGGGTGGCTTAGTCGGTTAAGCGTCCGACTTTCACTTAGGTCATGATCTCGCGGTCCGTGGGTTCGAGCCCCGCGTCGGGCTCTGTGCTGACTGCCAGCTCAGAGCCTGGAGCCTGTTTCAGTCTGTGACTCCCTCTCTCTCTGACCCTCCCCTGCTCACACTGTCTTTCTATCTCTCTCCTAGAAAAAAAAAAGAAAAAAAAAAAAAGAAATTCCACACCTGCGGTCTCCCCTTGAAATTCTCCCCCACCTGCATTCTGTTATCATCTGTCCTCTCTCATTATTCAAATCTCTGCCCAAATATCACCTCCTCTGAGAGGGTTCCTTGATTGTCCTCATATCAGCCCGTTTTAACTCCTTCATAGCACTGACCATTGTCCCAGATGAGTTGGGTGTGGGAGTAAGTGCCTACATGTTCCACTTTCTCTTCCACACCAAGGAAAAGTCAGCTCCAAGAAGGCAGGGTCATTGGTGCCTAGAACAATGTGCGGGAACGTGGTGGCTGTTTAGTAACGACCTGAATAGATAAATAAAACTTTGGATGTGTGAAGTGGTCAGAAAACAAAAAACCAGGTCTGAAAGGAAGGGTTGTGACTGACAATTTAGAAAGAAGAGGAGGAGGAAGACAATAAGAGAAAGAAAAATGATTAGGCATCTTTTGGCAGCGGAGCCTGGAACGCTCTCTGAAGACATCAGGATCCGCAAAGAAGCTCCGGAGGGCATCAAAATGGTTCCAACCTTGACCTCATCTACTGCAAATGGAATAAAAGAACCTATCTTGCAGGGTAGTTGAGGGGATTAGGCGAGTTAATATGCATCATTTGCCTGGAACAGTGCTTGGCATAGAATAGGAATATTGCATACATGTTTGCTGGACAAAAATAAAACAGTTTTCTGTTTTCCATTTCTTTGCGTGAAACACCCTGTCTTCTGTTTGCCCTTGGAACACCTTCTATATCAAAATCATGGGTGCAGTGGGAGTCCACTGGCCCAGGAGGGCATCTTCAGCCATTGTGCTGAACAGACAGAGAGAATGGGCTTGACTAAGGCAGGAGAGAAGGTGTCAGGCTTCAGAGAATGGGGCGGGCAGCCTTGCGTGACCACCAGTGATATCACCCTGGAGGTTGGGGCTCGTCCAGGCCATGAGCCAGCAGCTGCTTGATCTGTCAGTGTAGAATCAGGCCCAGAGGCTAAAGCTGGGGAGCCTCAAACTCCCACACTCTCTGAGCTTGGGTGCTGGTTCCCATAATTCTGCCCTGATTCCTATGCACATTTCCCATGGAACTGAAGTCTTATCCCAGAGCCCCTAGAAGCTGGACTGAACTCCTCAGTAGTTCTCTCTGACCCATGTTCCCAGATGTAGGAACAGGCTACCAGCCATGACCCAGACACATAATCCAACTTTGCCGTTTTGCAACTTACTTGAATCCTGTCTTACTTTCCAGCTCAACAACCTAGGAGAGTGGAAAGAAGTTGAGGGTCTCCAGATTTAAACCCTCATTATTACCTTTATTACCATTATTACCATTATTCTGTCCTGGACTCAGGAACCGGCCTTGGCTTAAATTCTACCTCTACCACATTCTAGATAAGAGAATATGGGCACCTCTCTCTACCTCAGTTTCCCCACCTAGATGAGCTGGAGATAATAATGGTTCCTAACCCAGAGTATTGTTGTAAACCAGTATATCGAAAAACCCTTGAAGTATTACCTGGCATGTAGCAAAAACTGTAAGTGTTGACAACTATTTCATGTGCCTTATCTGATTTAATCCTCATAAATTGAAGGTGGTGGAAAATACCATCCCCATTTTACAAATGAGGATACCTAGGTTCAGAAATATTAAATAACGTTCCCAAGGTCGACCTCACTAGGCTGCCCCAACCCATCGCTGCTGTGCCTTCCCTTCCTGTTCCTCTATATTGGGCCCTTGAATCCCAAAGCCATTCTCCACAAAAAATTAATTTTGCATTGAACTTGCCAAGTCAGATTTTAGACTCCATCCTGTGTTGGCCTGTACACCCTCTTGCCATCTACCCAGCATGCCCTTGGGAATACCAGGTCACAGTGGAATTAAACCCAAGAAAGAGCCGAGCAGACCTTTGGTGCCCAAATCATGGTAGGTCATGTACGTCCTCACATCAACAGGAACCATCAAGGTCAAAGTCCCTGCTCTCTTGGTGCTTAGCCTCTATGGAGAGAGACAGATAAACAAGTGACTAGGTAATATAGCAGGTACTAATAAGTACTATAAAGAAAGATAAAGCCGAGTAAAAGAGAGCACCATCAAATTCTTCAACTTCCCTTAAGCCCTTCCTCTCTGTCTTAAATCCACCATCTTTTGTGACCTGCCACCTGACATGCGTGAGCTTTCCAAGTGGCCAAGACATTTCAGAGCAGACGAGAGAGTAACACTTAAAAGATCAACTCCACGGAACAGATGGCTTCTTATTTCATGTCAATTAAATCAACCGTTCAGCTGTCTGATCCATTGCTCACAGATCGAGCTGCAAAGAGCCTCTTGCGTCGGTGCAGATATCTGTAAAAGACGCTAATGGGGACAGACGCGAGGGTCGTGCAGACAACCGAGTAAATATTGAGATAAAGAAATTACACAATGGCATGGAGGGGGGGAAGGCAAAGGAGCAAATGGAGATTGTGGAATGCGTGATAAGGCTCAAAAGCCTTATGTAATTAGGATGACATTGGGGAGAATGTGTGACAATGCTAATTATCCAATCCATTGAGACAAATGTTATTGTGATATTGTACTCGCTTTGTGCCAGACTTTGTGCTAAACACTGGAACATAGAACCAGGAAATTCAAAGGTACGTAAAATGCTATCCCTACCTCACAAGAGCTCATAGCAGAACTAGAGGTTCAGAAACAAAAAGCTGTACTATGAAGCCCAGTGATAAATGGGCAGTGGTACAGTCTGGGTGAGACCAGACGCCATGTTTATTTTTATTCAACTCTTGATAAAAAATTGAATGGTAATGAAATGGAGTTGGCACATTTCCACCTGGGCTGTGGCATCACCCATGATATAATTTAATACCAGACACTCAGACACTCTGAAGTAGCTGACACTGAACCATAGTGTCCTATATGATGGAGGTCATCAGGTACATGGGGGTCATGTACCTGAAGGTCACATGGTCACATGCTTCAGGTGGAGGTGGCCCATAGGTGGACAGTCATCCTGAGAAGGGCTAAACCCTAGGATAGGACATGAGGAATTGAAAGGTAGTCCTAGACAGAGAGGCCAGCAGGAATTTTCTCTCTTATTTCTGGGAGTATTAGCAAATTTAAGCCAATTACTGAGCTATGGAAAAGCCAGAAGCTCTTCCAATGGTGAGCACAAGCTTCTTTCTCCTAGCCTCAGGATGGAGGAAAGGAGTGAGTCAGAGTTCCCGAGGAGAGCTCTAGCGTATGTGAGAGAGGTCAGTCATTGTCTTAATTACATGTTTCATGATTCCTTTCTAGTACCAAAGCTCCAGGAAAGCCTCCTTAAAAGCTGCAACCTATCACAATGTGTTCTAGTATGAAGATAGCCAAAGAGATCAATGGAGTAGAACAGAAAGCCCAGAAGAGTCTCATGTAGGCATGGGAGTTTACTATATTATCAAAGCAGCATTTTCAAAATGGCAGAGAAGAATGAGTTATCCAACAAAGAGGACTTTGGAAAGAAATAAATTAGATACCTACCTTTCCCCATACCTGAAAGGTAAATTCTGGATGAATTGAAAAGCTACACCTATCTGGAAAAGCTTTCCTCCAGGAATGGAGAGGTAAAGACTTTCCTGGACAAACAAAAGCTGAGGGAATTCATTACTACTTGCAAGTCATACCTTACAAAAATGCTGAAAGCAGAGAGCTCTTGAAGATGAAATGAAAGAGTCACTAATTGGTTACATGAAAACATATGAAAATATGTAATGGTGATGTTAGCTAATTATCCAGTCCATTGAGACAAATGTTATTGTGATATTATACTCACTTTGTGCCAGACTTTGTGCTGAACACTGGAAAATAGAACCAGGGAATTCAAAAGTATGTAAAATGCTATCCTGGCTTCACAGGAGCTCATAGCAGAGCCAGAGGCAGACTCAGGAACAAAAAGCTGTACTATGAAGCCCAGTGATAGATGGACAGCAGTACAGTCTGAGTGAGACAGTAATCATGTTGTGATACCTAAGTGCATCAAGTCAACAGGATGCACACCTGAAACTTACACTAGGTCATGTGTCAATCATATCTCAACACAGCTGGAGAAAAAGAACTAAAGGATTGATATCCAAGCATGTCAAGCTTTCTCAAAAATCAATAAGACACCAACACTAAAACTTAACAGAAAATTGGGCAGACAATATAAGCAGACAATGCACAAAAAGAAAGACGTAACTGGAAAGACGTTTAGTCTTACTAGTAACCAAGTAAATGAAAGATAAAACAATGGCATTTCGTGGTTGGGTTTTCTCCCCCGACAATAGGATGGTAAAACTGAGGCAATACCAAGCGTATGTTACGGTTTGTGAGTTGGAGCCCCGTGTCTGGCTCTGTGCCGACAGCATGGGGTTCTCTCTCTCCCTCTCTCTCTGCTCCTCCCCTGATCACTCACACTCTCTCTGCCTCTCAAAAATCAATAAACTTTAAAAAAAAAAAAAGTAAGTGCACGCTGAAAAGCCTTCCCATGCACTGTTGGTAGAAGATCAATTTGGTCAAACTTTTCTAGAAGGCAATTCAACAGTATATAATTTTTTTTCTTTTTAAGAAATGCATCTCACTCTCTCCCAAGAAACCTGGGTAGATATCTAGAGAAATAAATACATGGCACAAAGTGGTACATATAAATAGAGATCAATGAAATGTACAGCAGTAGTAGAACAGTTAAATACATAATGTAATATCTGTGTAATAGAATGCCATGCGGCTATCAAACAAATAAAGTAGATTTATATGTGTCTATCTGGGAATATCTTTTACATGTACTGTAGAAGTAAGTTGCAGTAATGTCATATGTACAGTATGATGCTATTTCTGTTAAAAGAAAAATGTCTGGGAATGCAAACTGGTGCAGCCACTCTGGAAAACAGTATGGAGTTTGCTCAAAAAATTAAAAATAGAACTACCCAATGACCCCACAATTGCACTACTAGGTATTTATCCAAGGGATACAGGTGTGCTGTTTCAAAGAGGTGCATGTACCCCAATGTTTATAGCAATACTATGGACAATAGCCAAAGTATGGAAAAAGCCCAAATGTCCATTGATGGATGAATGGATAAAGAAGATGTGGTATAAATATACAATGGAGTACTACTCGGCAATCAAAAAGAATGAAATCTTGCCATTTGCAACTATGTGGATGGAACTAGAATGTATTATGCTAAGCGAAATTAGTCAGTCAGAGAAAGATAAATATCAAATGACTTCACTCATATGAGGAACTTAAGATACAAAACAGATGAACATAAGGGAAAGGAGGCAAAAATAATATAAAAACATTGAGAGGGAAAAGACATAAGAGACTCTTAAATATGGAAAACAAACAGAGGGTTGCTGGAGGGGCTGGGGGGGGGGATGGGCTAATGGGTAAGAGGCTTAAGGAATCTACTCCTGAAATCATTGTGGCACTATATGCTAACTAACTTGGATGTAAATTAAAATATTAATTAATTTATTTATTAAAAATAAATGGGAAGAAAAATCCCAAAATGCTCATCATCTTTATTTAACTAAAAAGTGGTCCATATGACTGTTCCACATTATTGGAGGAAAAAAAGTATATACTGTTAGAAAAGCAGGATCACCACAAATTATCAGTAGTTTTCTCCAGGTGAATAAAATTAAGGTCATTTTTTTCCCACCACATCTACAAACTGGAGATAACATCTACCAACTTCTGGTTAATTGTGGAAATTAAATGAAATAATCATTTTAAGTACTTGATATAATATCTGGCAAATATATGGTAAGCTCTCAAGTACTAATTTTTCCTATTATCATTTCTCCACTTTACAGAAAATCCTATTGTTTTAATGTACATTCATTTTTGTAGTCTTGTATTTCAATAAATAACTTTTAAAAAGAAAAATGTCACACACATGCAAAAGTCACCTGTGTTTTTATTTTTATTCAAAGGCATTTTTTTATTAAAGAAATTTTAAAGTTGATTTCTTTTTGAGAGAGGCAGAGACAGAGCATGAGTGGGAGAGGAGCAAAGAGGGAGAAACAGAATCCAAAGCAGGCTCCAGGCTCTAGGCTCCGAGCTGTCAACACAGAGCCTGATGCAGGGCTTGAACTCACAAATGTGAGATCGTAGCCTGAGCCAAAGTCGGAGGGTTAACCGACTGAACCACCCAAGTGCCACAAAGTCACCTGTATTTTTTTTTTAATGTTTTTAATTTATTTCTAGGAGAGAGAGAGACAGCATGAGCAGGGGAGGGTCAGAGAGAGAGGGAGACACAGACTCTGAAACAGGCTCCAGGCTCCGAGCTGGCAGTCAGCACAGAGCCCGATGCGGGGCTCGAACCCACGAACTGCGAGATCATGACCTAAGCGAAAGTCGGACGCTCAACCCACTAAGCCACCCGGGGGCCCCAAGTCACCTGTATTTTTAAAAGAATACACAAACACTCATGAATAGATACACAGATACAGATTTAAAGGTAGACTGTGTAGACACAGATACAGGATACAGATACAGATATATATATATATATATATATATATATATATATATATATATATATATATATATATATATATATACATACATAAAATATGGTTAATTTTATGTGTCACTTTGACTGGGCTATAGGGTGCCTCAGACCTCGCAAAACGTGTCACTGTGTCCGTGGGAGTGTTTTTGGAAGAGATTACATCCAAATCAATAGACTGAGTAAAGTAGATCTCTCCTCACCGATGTGGGTGATTTTCACCCAATCCATTGGGGGCCTGAGTAGAACAGAAAGGCGATGAAGGGGGAATTTGCTCTCTGCTTGAGCTGGGACCTCCTGCCCTCAGACATCGGTTCTCCTGGCTCCTGGGCCTTCAGACTCAGACTGAGACTTTGTACCATTGGCTCCCTGGTCCCTGAGGCTTTCAGCTGGGACTACACACCACCGGCTTCCCTGAGCCTCCAGACTGCAGGTGACAGATCGAGTTACTTCTTGGCCTTTGTAACTGTGTACACTGACCCCTTGTAATAAATCTGTTTCTATACATCTTTACATACCATGTCTGTGTCTGTTTCTCTGGAGAGCCCTGATGGATACAGGGTTCATGGCATCAATAGGCAGGTGGGAACCTCACTCTGAGCATGAAAACAGAGAAGCAACAAGCCCCTGAATTCAAAGGACCCCAAGGGAAGACACGATGGAAGGCTCAGAAACGTGTTGTGAAGACCAGAAACAGAAAGCCTAAACTGTATCCACTAATGTCTCCTTGTAGCACAGCATCAAAACCACACCCAGGGAGGGCGTACATTACAGGAAGAATTGGAGTTCGTTAGGTTTTCTGATGCCACCAGGGGCCTGGAGTCTTGGGGAGACAGACTGCTTTAGATCACAAAGAAAGGTAATTTCTTGCATTTTCAAGGTTTTTTTCTTAGGCTGAGATCTTTACCCACTGCACTTAAAGGGACTATGCTTCTCGCTTATTCTTGACCAAGATAGTCCACACGAAAAGTAAATTAGCCACAGCCCAGCACACCTTTGTCAATACTCTTTTCTTGTGTCTCTGGCTGGTTCATTCGGTGCTTATGGCAAAGTCCTAAATTTAGGTGCCTTTTCCTTGCTAGTGCAGGTTAGTTAACATCAGTGTGTTTTATGTCACCGAAATCACATCTAACTCTGATCAATTTTCTCCCAAAGACGCGTCCTGAACATTGTGCCAACTGGGCAGCTGACGTCCACAGAGTCCCAATCTTACCCCTGGCTATTCTCAGCGTGGCCCCTCACGGTTCAAGGCCGTATCAGGGCTCCAGATGAGCTGCGGGCTGAGCCCTCTGACTTAGGCCTCCTTTCAGGTGACATGGGCTCTTAATCCTCAGGGTGTGGGTTGCAAAAGAATCAGTTCATATGACCAAAACTCTCCCACCCAATTGACTCTGTGCTCTGCCCTGTACCTGTGCTTTCACTGTGGGGTTCTCTCATCGTTGGTGGTACCAACACTTTCCCAAATAGCACCCTCAGACTCTTTACATAGTCACCACATTGCATTACAGTGTCACTCATACAAGAATCAGCCACACAACCAGAGGCATTTCTGTGCCCCAAAAACTAAGGTCCTAGAATGTCTTGTCCCAAAGCCTGCCCCATTTTATATTTTTACATTTTTATTTCTTTAAAAAGTTTATTTATTTATTTTGAGAGAGAGAGAGAGAGAGGGATAAAGAAAGAATCCCAAGCAGGCTCTGCACCATCAGCGTGGAGCCCAACGTGGGGCTCGAACCCATGAACTGTGAGATCATGACCTGAGCTGAAATCAAGAGTCGGATGTTTTTTTGTTTTTGTTTTTGTTTTTTAAAAAAAATTTTTTTTAATGTTTTATTTATTTCTAGGAGAGAGAGAGAGAGACAGCGTGAGCAGGAGAGGGTCAGAGAGAGAGGGAGTCACAGACTGAAACAGGCTCCAGGCTCCGAGCTGGCAGTCAGCACAGAGCCCTACGCGGGGCTCGAACCCACGAACCGCGAGATCATGACCTAAGCGAAAGTCGGACGCTTAACCGACTAAGCCACCCAGGCGCCCCAAGAGTCGGATGTTTAACTGACTGAACCACCCAGGTGCCTCAACCCTACCCCATTTTAAATATCCAACTACTTGGAAAGCAGCTGTGAGCGTAGATCTAGTGAACAGTGCTATGGTTGGGATCCACTTCCTTTAACTCTTTTTCACTGGTCTTTGTTTTAATATGAATGGGGGAGGGGAAGAATACATGGCCTGGATTAAGAAAGAAAAAACATTCTCTCCATGCTGTGTTCAATTTAATTTCTCTCAAGCCACGGCGACAGTGGCAGTCAAGGGCGGGGTTCCCATAGAATTGTCTCCCTTCGACTCCCGCTAGAGTCGAAGCTTCTCTGGACCCAAGGGGAAGGCGCAGAGCACCAGCTCTGTGAGGTCTCTTGGACGGACAGCTCCGGAACTTTTGGGATTTTATTTGCAGATCGGCCTCAGCAGGGCCTCCTCTGAGCTCCATTCTCCTACCGCAAGTTAAACCAAATGTATTCAGTAGCAGGAGTGACAGAATATATACTGGCCTGAATCACCATGAACAAATTACCCAAGGCTGTTGCACACTTCATCATCTATCCACGCCATTCTCGGGAACTCGGTTTTGTGTTTGGGAGATGGTAAGGGCGTGACTTTGCATAATAAAGGGCCACACATTGCGTCGTCTTAGCCACAAACTTCGGTGAGTCATTTGTTAGCAGGGTTGGTGCATCAGAGAACAAGAAACACCGAACCTGATTAGAAGGAGAATTTATCACCCTGCCTCTAAGAGTAAACAAAACACAGGAGCTGTCCATCACAGTGGGGCTGGGCATCACCTTGGCAGCCAACATCTGCTCTACTGGCTGAGGGTTTACCTCAGAAAGGGAAGAACAGACTGATAGCTTCTAGAAAAACTCTCGGTCTTACTGGGTCTGGGGCCAGAGGGCAGTTTCCCCAGAGAACTGGGAATATCTAGGATCCTGTAGAGTATAGGGCAAGAAGAAGGGCTTTGAGAAAATGGGTGTGTAGAGTGGATTATGGACCCACCAAATGTCCCTCTGTCTTCCCAGGGATACCTCGCCTCATGGGAGGGTGATACTTGCTCATTCCGTTGACATCAGGCTTCGTCATATGGCTTACTCCAGCCAGTGAAAGGTAAGCCAAAATGTCGCCTCCAAAGGAAGACTTGAACGACTGTGTGGTTTACCATGTTTCTTTTTTCCGTGCCATCAGAACTGCAGTGACCCCCATGGGGGCTGCTCTATGAGTCTGACTCTTGGATAAAGATGTTGTGTACCCACAGCCGAGCAATGATGGACATATCACGAGAGTGAGAAATAAACATTTGTCACTATAAGTCATCGAGCTTTGGCATCATTTATTATTGTAGCTTCCTCTAGCTGTGCCTGACTGAAAACATAGCTATCAATTCCCCACTACACACATCCATTTTGTGTTTCATTCTGTCGTAAACAGTTCCAAATATGGTGGCTGGTGCCATATTATTTTGTAAGTTTTGGTGCAACAGACTCTTCCAGTTTTCATGCACAGGTGTCTCTACTCAAACCCTAGTAACTAGTCCACATGGCTAGACAGGGACAAAATCTGGTGATGGCCATTGTGCTGGATCCCAAGCGATCCAAACTCTAATCACTGCATCTGGATACTGGGTCACGCTGATCATGCTTGACATTTTCCCAATGATTGAATCACTTTCTGGGGAGCTTCTCAGACCCTCACAAATAGTCTTCTGAAATGTAGCCTAACCAGGTCACCAACCCCCTCAACTATATGTGAATTAGTAGTAATATTCAAACTATTTAACAGCTGGAAAAAAAAATAACAACAAAACAAAAAACAAAACCCAAAATATCTAACAGGTGGCATGGAGGTATTATCAGTGTACTGATAAAGTGCCATACTCAGGACCATCCCTAACTAATTTTATATTGCATATTTACTAACACTCTCTTCACACAGCTTTATGGCTTTATGTTTTCACTTTGTTCACTTAATCCCTTAATCTATCTGGGATTTATTTTGGGGCACGGTATTCATTAGGAATTGAAGCGTTGTTTACAAATAGTCAATTATTTGCCTCAGTCATTTGTTGAATGATCTATCGTCTTGTTACTCATGTTAAATGCTAACATCCTTGGGGCGCCTGTGTGGCTCGGTCGGTTAAGTGTCTGATATAGGCTCAGGTCATGATCTCACAGCTCATGAGTTTGAGCCTCGAGTCAGGCTTTGCACTGGTGGTGCAGAGACTGGGATTCCCCCTCTCCCTCTCTCTCTCTGCCCCTTTCCCACTTGCACACACTCTCTCTCTCAAAATAAATAAGTAAACTTTAAAAAAATGCTAACACCCTTTTGTAATACGTATGTATCTGTACATAAATCTATTTTTAGGCTTTCTGTTCTGTTCCAAAGACCTGTGGCTCTCAATACGCACAACACTGTTTCCATTCCGTGTGTCTTCACAGTATGTTTTAATACCTAAGTTATATCATGTTGCATTTCTTAAGATATTCTTGGCTATGGTCCCACGTCTCCCTACAAATGAACTATTGAATTGTTTTGTCATTCTCCTAGGCTCTAGAAACTATTTTGGTATTTGTATCAGGATAGCCCTAGACTTTAGATCAATTTCAGGAAATAAGAAATCTTTATGAAATTCCATCTTTCGACTCAAGAACTTGGTAGGTCTCTTCATTATCTGAGTCTGTTTATTTTGGTCGTCTTCTGTGTCCTCTGGTCAAGTTGTTATTTTGCTTCCTAAGAATTCTACTCTTAATGTGTTCAATCTATTCCTGGACTTTTTATTTTTAGGTCATCATATGAATGGCACCGTTCCATTTTCTCACTACTTTTTTTCAGACATACACAAAAGTCATTATTTTTTAAATATATTTCTCTTGTGTTTGGCCACATTATTGAACTTTCATATTAATCCTACTGTATTCTTAAATGTTTATTTTTTTGAGAGAGAGAGAGCGAGAGAGTGTGAGCAGAGGGAGAGGCAGAGAGAGAGGGAGAGAGAAAATCCCAAGCAGGCTTTGGAGTCCAATGTGGGGCTTGATCTCGAGACCGTGAGATCATGACCTGGGCCGAAACTGAGTTGGACACTTAACCGACTGAGCCACCACACAGGTGCCCCAATCCTATTATTTTTGAAGTTGATTTTCATGGGGTTTTAAGGTAGACTTGTTTTTTATTTAAAAATAATAACTTTGTCTCTGTGTTTCCAAATGTAAACTGATAATTTCTGTTTTCTTGTTTTATTATGTTGGAGAGAAGTTCTAGAATAACGTTCACTATGCTTTCCTATACCTGAAATCTTTTGTTTTAAACCCATTGAGAAATTTCAAAACTGCATTGTAAATGTAAATTCCATTGGAAAAAAAAAAAGCAATCCTGGAGCTAGAGAGTTTTAGATTTACAACATCTTTTGTCCTTCAGAGATTTAAAGAATAATGCTTTGAGTGTATTTTTGTTATTATAAGCAAAAATGCCAAATCAAAAGTGACACAAACAGACCTCAACACTTCCTTATATGTGTTTCATTCTACATACTCAGCTCTTTCTTGTGCTCCTCTGTCATCCTTGACCTTGAGTTTGAAGTTTTGATTGATGTACGACAACGAAACATAAACAAAATAAGGCCACTTGTAAAGCACAGCCAACGTCCAAAGCAAAGCAAGTGTGTGTCTCTGTTCTACACAACAGTTTTTATCCCTGGGAGTTTGTAGAAAATTGCGATTTTGTTATAACTCTAGTGGACCACATGGTACAAACTATCTTCCCTAATTAATTACTCGTGTATGTCTAATTCTTGTTTTGATAACTCAGTCTGTTGTGGAAATGCTTGTAATCGTGATAATTGCTGCCATTTTTGTAGTCCCTTACTGCAATGGAATATCCTCTATTATCTCAGCACAGTCTCAGTAATAACCTGTCTTAACATGGTGAGTGGCTAACAGCTTCAGGTATTGTCTCTCCTTCAGTCTTTCTAAAAACTACCAAAAGACCCCCCAAAAAACAAACAAACAAAAAAGCCTTGAAGATGGATATTTACAGGAAAAAGAAAGAGAGAGAGAACTGGCAAAATCTGCAATGCGCCAAATCTGGAGAGAATTTAATTCATTTATGGGGTAGACGGACCGTAATCAACAAGACATAAGAACTGCTTGGATTTCTGTTTCCATTGATTCATGAAAGCAAGAACACCAGAAAAGGGTAAAATAACATTTTTGTCAGCCCAGCATTTCCCCTGGCTCAGACACGGCTGGCTGTATCGATCAGACAACTGGTCAACCACCCTTCAAGGTCTGCCCAATGTATCTCCACGTTCAGATACAGTGGGTACACCTGAGAGGAAGACTGAAGTGGGTTGAACTTGTGGACGCGTTGACTCCAGGACAAAAGCTGCAGGGGTGAAGAAAGTAAGAATTAGTAGCAACACTTGACAGCAGCCATTGCTTTATAAAAAGAAATTCAGTTCAGAGGCGTGTGGAATCCGGCAGTGGGACTAGGAGGAGGATGTCACTTTAGACGATAGCAGTTCCTGAGGAAGGAGCTGAAAAGAAACCAAAGATTTGATGGAAGCAGTGCACTCTGCCTTTAGTAGGAGGTTTGGGAAGATCTCATCAGCTGCCACCCTCCGTTATCGCCCTCCTGGACCCTTGCAATGGCTCCCTAATGGTCTCCTTTTGGCTCCCCTTGCCTGCCTCCCATATCTTTTACATCAGTTGTGGATGGTCCTCAAAAGTGTAGGTCAGATCATGTTACTCCTCTGCTCCAAAGGCTATAGTTGGTCCCCATCTCACTCAGCTGCAAAATTCACCCTCCTTACATTGTCTCATAGCCCTGTGACCCAACCTTTACCTCTGCCTGTGTGTCTGAGCTCCTTTCCTAAGCCCTTTCCCCTCGCTCACTCTGCTTCAACCAAACTGGTCTCTTGCTTTTCCACAAACGCCTCAGATGAACACACTTCTAGTTCAAATCATCGGTACTTACAGTTCCTTCTTCCCCAAGATATCCACCTTGGCTGTTCCCTCAATTCATTGGGGTTCCTCTGCAAAGGCCAACTTAGAAAGGACCCCTCTTCCACTCTGTTCTTTTAGTATGCTTTGTTATTCTTCAATAGCACTTAATCACACAGGATATATTGTATTTGTTATTTTCCTTGGTCTCTTTTCTTTGCAGATATATCTGCACTGTCTAGAACAGTACTGGGCACCCAGGGGGTATTCAATAAACATTTGTTGAATGGATGGATGGATGGGTTTAGATATCACAAGAGTAAATAGGAAAAAAAAATTTTTTATGTAGTATTTTTATGAATTTCTGAGCCTGGATAGATGTCTTCTTTTTTAAGAATGAGGGAAGGAAAGGGAACATGAGGGACACATAAAAAAAAAAAAATAATCTGCCAACCCAAAGACCTACCTTTGTAGGTAACCATTTTTATACAAACTTTACACTCCTAGAATTCTTTCTTTATCCTTAAGTTTAAAAAAAAAAAAAATATATATATATATATGAAGATAGTTCAGAGTTCATTTCTTTCCGTGAAATCTACCCATAACTAGCTGAACCCTGTATGCTCGTAGGTTTGGTTCTTTCTTCAGTTCAGGGGTGATGTATTCAATTTTGCCTTTGATTATTATATAACACTTATTCCCCTCTCTTTCTTCCAACACCTAATGCTTTATATCATGAATCTCTATTCTCTCTCCTGTAGACATACACTGTAAAATTCTCTCTCGTTTTCACTGCCTTTTCCTGGATTCTGCGTTCTAGAGCTTCCCAAGCTTATGAGTCACATACCAATGACTTACTTTTCTAATGTAACTTAAAATTCTGCATTATTGGTTTTCTTATATCTTGCCTTTTATCTCATGTTACAACTTTTCATCATAGACTACTATGATATCATCCTATTTTTCTATTTGACTTCATAGCGAGTAGAAAACATATGTTATCTAAAATGTACTTCTATTTTTTTCTAAAATATCTTCTTTTGAATCTATATTTTCTTTCCTCTTTTTTGTTGAAATATCTTTCCATGGGACTCGAGTTGTTTCTTTGCCTTATTTTTAAGCCTTGATGGGAGATATTTCTATCCTCACTTAATATTTGTGAAAGATGGTGTGAGGGATCCCCGTGAGTTCTTTACTGTCCATCTGGATGCTTCTATAGCATTGATTTTTTTCCTCACGGGATCTAAAGGACTGTATGAATTGAATTGGACTAGATAAGAATCCAGGGGCTCTCTTCCTTGTTTTTTCTTTCTATTTGGTAAAACTAGTGAGCAAGGCACCAATGATCTTTATTTTATATTCTATGAAACTTGACTTCTGTTTCAAGTAGATACTGGGGCTCTACTGACCTTCCCAGTGATACTCTCAATCAGGGGACATCATATCATGTCATGGAGGAGGCTTGTTTTCCAGCTTCCTGTTGGATGCTACCATTTTTGACCAGGGAAGCAACCGTCTCTTGATTAATGAATGAAAGTCACGTGTAGCACTCCCCCCACGTGCCGTGACTTATCCTTCCACCTAAACATCACCTCTCCACATTTGAAGAGCAGTGTAGCGGCCTTCTAAATTTCCACATCTGTTGTGGCCTTCTCTGCCTTCCTATATTAGGTTCTCTAGAGAAACAGAACCAATAAGATATATAGAGAGATATATGAGGAGATTTATTATGGGAATTGGCTCACACGATTATGAAGGCTGAGAAGCTCCACGATACACCATCTGCAAGTTGGAAAACCAAGAAAACTAGTGTAATTCAGTCAGAGCCTTAAGGCCTGAGAAAGGGGGTCAACTGGTGTAAATCCCAGGATCCGAAAGCCTGAGAACCACGAACTCAGATGGCCAAGGCCTGGAGAAGAGGATGTCTCCGTTCAAGAAAGGAGAGAAAGAATTCACCCTTCCTCTGCTTTTTTGCTGTATTTGGACCCTCAACAGATTGGATGAGGCCCACCCACATTGGTAAGGGTGGATCTTCTCTACTTAGTCTACTGATTCAAATGTGAATCTCCTTTAGAGAAACCATCCCAGGCACACCCAGAAATAATGTTTTACTAGCAATCTAGGCATCGCTTAGCTCGATCAAGTTGACACATAAAATTAACCACCACGCTTGTTTTAATGTGCTTCTACTTCTCTAACTCTAGGAGAAGTCCTCTGAGGTTGGTAGCATATGCATACGATCTTCCCTACTTGCCCTTAGAGATGTCTTTGTGTACTTCCTGGGTCATTTCAGCAAAGACTTTGGAAATTAAGAGAAGAAAGAGGAAAAAAGCGAAACCACTGTGTTTGGAGCTCCATAATCCCGTGCCAAAGAAAATGAACAAATCTTTGCTAGATGAATGGATAGGTACATGTAGAACATCTAAGACATTGGGTTATTTTCCCAAGTTTCTACAGATCATGTGGAATCTGTGACTCCAATCCCTTTCATAGGGTTCTTGTTCAGATTCTATTCATGCTTCAAAGCCTGGATTAAATACCTCTTTTTTCTGTAAAGCTTTTTCTGTTCCCTGAGTCTAAAGTAGTTTTTCCCACACTGAGCTCCCAAAGTCCTTTTCTCTGTCTCTCTCTTACTACTTTGATCTTTGTGTTACAGTTATTTATGGACCTGTCTTATTTCACCTATACCTTCAACAAGATAAAAAAATTAAAAAAACTCTTTAGATGGAGCAGACTTTAATACCCCCCGGCATATTTATAGGGTTTTAGATGAAAAAAGGAGAAGTAAGTTTGAAAAGTCAGCCCATGGCAAAAACAGGCAGTGGCCCTTGGGCCCTAGTTTATCAACCCTCTATTCTACATCCTGGACTTCTCTACCAGGAAAATGGAAAACAGGGTGGATTTTCTGCTCTGTTGTGGCCATGCCCTTGATGGGCCAGCTGGCCACTGAGAAAGGTGGAAAGGTCTCTTCTCCAACCGACTGGTATCACCTTCGTACTAGAGTAGCAGTTTCCTTCAACCAACAGCAGAGTAGGGTCTATTGAGAATCTGGTGGTGACATCAAGAAGAAACTGTGCACGTCCACTCTGATTATTATCAAACGTTGTAGGCAACATGGCCTGATTTCTCTGTAAGTCAGTATGGAAACATCTTGTAAAAACAATCTTTAAAGATTTCACTAGCAAGCACCCCTCTGTGGACTATTTTAAAGAGGTCCCATCTGTGATTTTCCTCTAGCAAACCTAGGTTCCAGCTCGGGCAGCTGTTTGCAGAATCTTACGGCAGCTAACTCTGCAAACTGACCTACTTCTTCCAAAGTCAGCTCTTGCAAATTGCGTGGTTAGAACAAGCCCTGTGTGTGACAGGTTTCCTTTTCAGATCCCGCAACCTGGCTGCTATTTCCTCCTTGCCAACTCTGAGATTCGCCTTGATGGTTTCCCAGGTTTTACAGAAGCTCGCTCTCAAGGGAAAAAAAATAGGCAATCAATTAAAAAAAAAAGTAGTCACATGCTGAGCACAAGTGAGGTTTTTCTGGGTTCCAATCATAGCCTCCCAGGTTATGTCCTCTTTTAGGGCCAGATGCATGCCTCATTCATTCATCTTGCTATCATCCAGATCTCAGTATGATGTCACTCATGGATTAGCTGCTTAATCAATATCTGAATATCCGTGCAGTGAATATGTACATGTACAAGTGGTGGAGGTGGGGGGGAGGGTGACAAGGAATGAGCCTCCTCAAATAAGGAATGCGTGGGCAGGAGAGAATGTTTCCCTTTGTTTATTTCTCTGCTAGATCAGCTTCATTCATTCATTCACTCATTCACTCATGGATGAATATTTACTGATCACCTTCTCTGTGCCAAATACTCATATAGTTATCGGACATTCCCAATCACCATCAGATGTAGAGAATCTGTTGGGTCAACACGGGAAATAATTACATGAAGGCCTTACGTGGGACTTGATTCTTAAGCTAAAGGTGAATATTCAAATTCTGAATATGATTCTTACTCCTACCCCTGTCTTCATCACTAATAGAAATCACAGCTGTTTTCATATCATTTTACTGTTGTTGCAGTTGTGTAAACATATTACTTATGTTCTTCTTCACTTTGAAATTAAGGTAGTTAGTAGACTCACTGTTGGATCATTATTATTTAATGCGTTAATTAAAAGCACATATATTACCATATTACAGATTTGGGGTTTTTTGGTGTCTTGATGACTATTTCAATATAGTTCCCTTTATATATTTTATGTTATGCCTTTAAAAACATTATTTTGAGAAGGACTTTACAGGTTTCACCAAGCTTGTAAAGGGGCCCATGGCGCACGCATGCGCATGCGCGCGTGCGCACACACACACACACACACACACACACACACACACACAACGATGAAGGATCTCTGCTTTAGGACCCTATAACATTTTTGCTGTAAGAATCTCAAAACACAGAACACGTTAATCTTCATTAGCCCTGAATGGAATAGGGAATGATTAATAATTATTTTTCCCATTAGCTTCCTTTCCAGTTTTATTGAAGTATAACTGACAAATTAGAAGAATATGTATTTAAGATGAACAACTCTATGTTTTGATATATGTATACATTGTGAAATAATCGTGACAATCAAGCTAAGAAACATATCCATCACCTCACATAATTGTCTTTTTCCCTTTCTCTCTTTCTCTCTCTCTTTCTTTCTTTCAGATTTTTTATTATAAAGTTTATTTCTTTATCTTGAGAGAGAGAAAGAGAGAGAGAGAGTGAGAGAGAGAGAGAGCAGGGGAGGAGCAGAGAGAGAGGGATAGAGAGAGAAACCCAAATAAGCTCTGCACTATCAGCACAGAGTCTGAGTCGGGGCTCAAACTCACGAACCATGAGATCACGACCTGAGCCAAAGTCAGATGCTTAACTACTGAGCCACCCAGTGTCCCCATAGTTGCCTTTTTCTTTTTCTTTTCTTTCTTTCTTTTCATTTTCTTGTGTGTGCGCACACACACACACTGAGAACGCTTAAAATCTACCATCTTAGCAAATTTCAAGTATACAATACAGGTTTGAAGACCATAGTCGTATTACTGTACATTAAATGGGGGAGATATTGGTCCAAGAGTACAAAGTTTTGGTTATGCAAGATGGATAAGTTCTGGAGTTCTATTCCAGTTCATTTTGAACATTTTTTGAGATCTTTGAAATCTTGGATCATGATCACTGGGAACCAGAGTCCATACACCACCAACAATATGTAGTTTAGTCCAAGTTCCTTGGTCTCCATCTCCTCCCTCCACCAAAGGCAAATTGTTTCTTAACACAACCCTGGACAGGCTTGCAGACCTTTCCCAAGTTTTCCTCTCATAATGGCCAACACTTACCAAGCACTTACAATTTTCCAGTAAAGGTGTAAACAACTTACAGATTTAATACATTCAACCTCCGTAAAAGAATTACCAAGAAGATGCTATCAGTTCTCTCCATTTTCAAGATGAAGAGACGGAGGCACAGAAAAGATAAATGACTTGATCAAGGTCCTGTAGCTGGGAACTCCATGAAGGCTCGTTCCCAAGGCCAAGCACTTACCCTTTCTGTTATGCTGATTTACCTGAGTTAGGTACATAATTCCAGCCCCTTGGCCCACATCCATCTCCTACAGGAAGGTATATCCCTGTCCCTTCCAAGGCGTAAGGCTCCGTGTAAGAGGTGCAAGTGGTCTCCACTTAATACTGTGCATTTCCTCTGTACTTTTGATCCAAGGAAGTCTTTTGGAGGGAGATTTAGAAGGGAGAGATTTTTGCCTTTTATTTTTGCTTATTGGTTGTACACCTGTCTATTTGTTTTTTTATTTTCAAAGCATTTGACTGCTCATTTCTATGTGTTTGGTTTGGAGGGTAGAGATCTCTGATGTACTCACCCTGCCATCTTGCTTAGAATCTTCAACCCATTTTGACTCTGTTGCTGGAAAGAGGTTTCTGTTGCCAGAAACACGTCTCTAAGAAATGGGTTGAATGGCTCCCCAATTCCTGTAGAATGAAGTACAAATTCTTCAACATGGCAAACAGATTTGGTTGCCTCCAGCCTTTCTACTTCAATGGCTGACCCTTCCCTTCCCTCACCCCACATTCCAATCATAGCAGATGATTTGCTTTCTTCTCACAAAGTCTGATCAGTTAATGCCATGAGTTAATACTCAAGGCCCAGTTAAAAAATCATTTTCTCTTGGTTGCTTTCCCTGAGGCAGATTAATTACCCTTCATCTATATTTCCAAGCACTTTAAGCAATGGTCTATTACAGCATTTAATCACACTGTACCCTAGATTAAGTGCCTTCCTTCCCTACTTGACTTTGAGTCCCTCTAACATGTGATGATCCGTTCTTTCTCTTCAGAGTCTCAGGGCCTAGTATCCAGTGTGTGCTCAAATATGTGTAGTCTGTTGGATTATAACTGATACTAATCTGTCACTCTTTCTGAATGCTTATTTCTGATATATATCCCAGGTCATTCCCTTGGAGCAGCTGATCAAAATACACACAGGACCAGAGTCTAGAACTTGAATATAGAGTGAATAAACTTAGGTTTGATTCATACAATCACATATTCTCAGTTTAAGAAGACACGTTAAGAGTTGTGTAGTCCAACATCCCAATACTCTCTGCAACTTCTCAACCTAGCAATCGCCTAGAAGTTGACTTCTGTTTTGCGTGTCTTCATCCCATGCAAGTAGTGTGATAACAGCTGCCTTTTTTTTTTTTTCTGGTGCTATATCTACGCTCACTCTCTGGAGCTTCCAAGCGCTACAGTGTTCAAAAGCAATGGAAAAAGATTCAGAGTCCAGTGTTTCTCGGATGTCTTCCAGCCTCTGGCCATTGCCCTTCCAAACCAGCTACTGCTGATTGAGCTCTGGCAAGATCCCTTCTATTTCTTTTCTACCATAATTTTAGGAAGGAGAGTTGGACTGGCTTCTCTTGTGCCCGTTCTCTTTGATTCCTTCTGTGCTCTATCTAGGAGAAATGCCTTGACTCTCTTGCCCATGGATGGCACTCTCTCTTAGGTCTGCTGCGAATGCAGAGTCTTCTCCTCTTTTTCTATGCCTTTGATGATGTCAGTGAGGACTTGGAAAAGGGGGCCAAGCATAAGACTTAAATGCTTGGTCAGGTAGGGTAGTGGAAGCAGATACCCTCTTCTACCCCAACCCCATTCTTCCCCAGAAAAGAGAAATGCTAATCATGTATGGTTAAAGTCAAGGATACTGACTAGGTCATGTTTTCTGATGAGCAGAGGTCACAGACGATGAAGGTCATACATGTGTTTATGGTTCTCTCTCCTTCTTTATGCCTCTGAGGCTGAAACAGCAAGTTTACTCTGGGCATCTCTGACCTTCCCCAGCATCCTTCACTCTGTCCTCCTTGCCACCTGAGTATGTTTGTGCATTTTCAACTCATTGGTCAGAATAGGTAAACTTTGAGATGTGAGTTCGGGGCTTCATAGGAGAGAGAAAAACCCTGTGGGCAGCAGTATTGTAACCCAGCTTGTTGGAAAGATGTGCCGAAGGTGGAGCATGTGCCCCAACGGTAAGATTTTAATGACATTGGATTCCACAGGCCCCTGTCCCTTGTGTGTACAATGCTGTCCAGAAGAACCCACCACGCAGCCTGTTCTGCCCAAATCAGGCCAAAGCAGGTATTATTGCAGCTCTGAAGGCAAGCTTTCCCCTTGGGCAGCCTCAACACGAAGGGCCCTGTGAAGATCTGGCTTCTTCTTCTCTGTGCAATAGGCATCCTTCAGTGCCTCCTGGCCCTCTGGACTCCTGTGGATGAAGAGGCCAAGGAGAAAAATCATTCAGGCTTTCAGCAAAGGCGGAACCTGGGAACCAGCTTCAGGGATGGGACGGCCCTCATGGGACGATCTCGTGCCTTCAGGATAATGCTACTCTCTCCTACACAGAAGAAATGGTGTTTGCTTCAAATTCATCCCCCTCCAGCGTGTCTGCTTTGGAAACCAAGAGAAGTGAGGGTGTTGGGCCCTGCACACAAAAAAACAGACATCTGCCACTCATGGTCACACACCATCAATTCAGCCAAATAACTTCATTCTCCAAATGCATAACACCTCTTACATTTGGACAGCTGTCACCAAACAGACATGGACTCAGGGGCCCTTCCCAGACAAATCCTTCTTCAGCAGAGCTGTGTGGGGGAGGAGGTGGGCCTGCTTGGAGGGCTGAGGTTTTCAGCCAGAGGGAGTTCATTTCAACTTCCAGAAGGCACTGACTGCATGCAGTACCCTCCGTCTTCCCTGGTTTTATGTGGTTTCCCCGGGCAGATAAGAGACAGGAAATGATTGTGCTGAAAAGGAGGCAGCTGTGATATTGTGGAAAAAAAAGATCTAAGTGCCAGAGATAAAATGGTGAGTGTAAACAGACCTGAAACCGACAGTGTAGTGTAAGTCTATTCTCACATCGTCCCACGGATGTTTCAAATGAAGTCTCCAAATTGAAACGGATGCATGCACTTGGTTCTCACCGTGCAAGTTCCTGTATAAGGCACCTCAAGGCAAAATCTCTGAGATGATATAAGATTAAGCCTCTAATCTATAAAAATATAGGTAAAGCCCAGAGACAGAGTCTAAGGTTGATTCACCTCCCAGGGACCGCAATGCCGTCAACCAGCTCCGCACTCAGAAGTGGTGGGGTTCGGCACAGATCACAATATCCCCAGCTCTCACTTTCCTTATGGGTTAAATGAGGATAATAAAACCTATGTGATAAACCTTAGATGAACCAATATTTCCAAATGTAAGTCCAGAGGATTATAAACAAATTGTTCTGTTTTTCAATCGAGAGAGAGAGAGAAAGAGAGAGAGAGAGAGAGAGGGAGAGGCATTAGAAATTCTGCTTGTTAGAGAAAGACAAATATCATATGTGTGCACGTATAGGAGGATTAGGAGGAACTTGACGGAGGAACAAGGGGGAGAAGAAGGGAGGAAATGGTGGGGAAAAGGGAGAGAGGCAAACCATGAGAGACTCTTGAATGCTGACAAAAACTGAGGACTGATGGGTGTGGGAGGGAGGAGGGGTGGGCATGGAGGAAGACACTTGTGGGGATGAGCACTGGGTGTTATGTGGAAACTAATTTGACAATAAACTGTAAAAAAAAAAAAAAAAGAAAAGAAATTCTGCTTGTTGCATTGCTTGAACCCAGTGCTGTATCGTATGCGAGGATTCTCCCTTCCCTGGGGCAAGATATGGACAAGAAAAATAAAAATAAAAATAAAGCATCAAGTAATAAGAAGAAGCCACTTCCCCAAAGACTGTGTGCAGACTCGTCAGCGATCCAACCGTTTGCCCAAGTCCAAGGGCACTCTGGGAAAATGGTGGGGGGCCACAGGCAAGGAGGACAGAGTACTTGGTGGCCTGTTATCTGGGGACTAGCTTCCCTCCCAGCCACGGGAAAAGGAAAAGTGTATCACGAGAAAACATAAAGAGAAACTACCGTAACTCCGACGTCCGTTCCTTCGTCTGGAGCCCGCTGCAGACTTCAATCTTTTCCCCATTGCTTCTGGAATACAAAGCCAGGCATGTGAAAGCTGCTTTCTCAATAAATTCTCTCCCAGTCTGGGGATTAGGAATTACCAATCCCAGTTTGCAGACGAAGAAGCCTGCCAGAGGTTTTGGGGGATTCATGGGAGCTTCTGGGATCCCCACTTAAATAGTGAGCATCGTTGCCTGTGTATCTGCTGCCGTGCAGAACCCAAGCCGGATACTTGTCAATAGTCTCTGTTTCTCCTAATGAAGAGCAAGGGATTCAGAAGCACGATGATGAATGTCCACTTATAGACGAAAATCAATGAAGCTCAGGGAGAGAACCTTCCTTGTCTCTTCTGGTTCCTGGTGGCTCCTGCTACTCCTTGGATAGTGTATGTGTAAGGTCACTTCTGCTTTTGTTTCCCACGGACTTTGCCTCCATGTCTGTGTCATCTCGTCCTCTGCCTTTGTCATTGGATTTAGGTCCCACACGGGTAATCCAAAATGATCTCGTCTCAAGATCTTTAACTTAATTATATCTGCAAAGATTCTTTTCCTAAATAAAGTAACATTCACAGGGTGTGGATATTAAGACTTGGACATATCTTTTTGGGGAGTGGGAGGGAGCCATCATTCGACCCACTACATGGGCTAAACCGAGTTTTGCGTAGGGTGAGGTTAAATTTTCAAGAGGTACATAAATCACTGCTACTTAATGCAAAATGCTCACAGTCTAAATGTTTCCAATCTAATATGGAAGTTAAACATTCATATATAAACAACCATATAAATCTTTTTTTTTTAACATAGAGACTTTAGAAAACTTTTGAATTAATTCTAGGCATAGTGGTAGGTACACATGTGTTCTCAATCTACGGGACCAGCATATGGGAGCTATTATGTCCATTCCATAAAAGGGGGACATGCTAGTGAAAGAGCTGATGTGCTCACCTTGGGTCGCTCCTTCAAGCAGAGTGTGGGGGTGAAAGGTACCTTGAGTTATCAACTTCCTACAACAGGGAGGTAGTATCACCTCCGTCGGAGGTATTTACAAAGATGAAATTACATCAGTGCCTGGAAATCCATCAGTACAATGTCTACTGCATAGTAAGGTGTCCAAACAGGAAGCTTAAAAATTGTTTTAAAGAAGCTAGTCATGGTAAATGGTGGGAATAGTATTCAAACCAGGATATGCCTGGTCCTAAACCCATATTCTTTTTATTATACCATAAGATATAGAACAGGGATGCTGGGACACTTACATGGTCTATTTTCTCTGCACAGAATGCTTCCTCCAAATCCTTAATCCTTCTGTGCCTGGTGGCAGCTGTTTCTGCTTCCTCCTCCTTCTCCTCCTTCTCTTCCTGCTCCTCCTTCCCATAAAGCCTTTATTGATCCACAATTCACATATCACACAATTTTCCTATTTAAGTGTACAATTCGGGCACCTGGGTGGCTCAGTGGGTTAAGCGTCTGACTCTTGATTTCAGCTCAGGTCATGATCTCACTGTTCATGAATTCGAGCCCTGCGTTGGGCTCTGTGCTCAGAGCAGGGAGCCTGCTTGGAATTCTCTCTCCTCTCTCTGCCCTTCCCTTGTTTGCTCTCTCTCTCTCATAAATAAATAAACATTCTAAAAATATGCAATTCAATGGTTGTCAGTATATTCACAAAGTGGTGTGACCCTCACCACAATTTTAGAACATTTTTATCCCTATCCCCCAAAAAGCTCTGTGCCCATTAGCAATCACCCATCTTGTTCCACCTCCTTCTACCATCCCCCAGGCAATCGCTAATCTGCACTTTGTCCCAGCAGATTTGCGTCTCGTCCAGACATTTTTCATAAATGGAGTCACGCAATACAACCCCTTTTGTGAGCATCTTCTTAAGTGTTTGCAAACCTCATCCACCTTGTAATGTGTTTCAGTGCTTCATTGCTTTTCAACACCGACTAAGATTCCATTGTGTGGACATACCACACTGTGTTCGTCCATTCGTCAGTTGATCTACACCTGGGTTGTTTCCATTTTTTGACTTACTGTGAATAATGCCACGGTGAGCGGCCACATCCAAGTTTCTGTGTGCATGTGTGTTTTCCTGTCTCTTGAGCTTAGCCGCACGAGCAGATCTTCTGGGTCACGTGGTAACTGTATAGTTAACTTTTGGGGAACCGCCAGGTTATTTTCCAGAGTATTTTACATTCTTACCAACAGCGAATGAGGGCCACAGTTTTCCCACGTCCTTGCCTATGCTTGTTATCGTCTGTCTTTGATCACAGCCAGCCTAGTGGATGTAAAGTGGCACCTTACTGTGGTTTTGAACTGGGTTTGATTGATGGCTAATGATGTTGAGCCACTTTTCCAGTGCTTATTGGTCATTTGTACATTTTCTTTGGATAAATAGCAATTCATATCCTTGCCCCTTCTTCTTATAAAGCAGAGAGGGGTGTTGTTTCTCTTTTTTACTGCATCACCTCCGCAACAGCAAAATGTTTTTAATTTTGATGAGCTCCAATTTCTTTGTTTTTTCTTTCTCTCTGCCCCCTTTTTATTTATTTTTTTTAAAGATTTTATTTTTTTAATGTTGTATTTATTTCTAGGACAGAGAGAGAGAGAGACAGCGTGAGCAGGGGAGGGTCAGAGAGAGAGGGAGATACAAACTGAAACAGGCTCCAGGTTCTGAGCTGGTATTTAGCACAGAGCCTGATGCGGGCTCGAACCCACGAACTGCGAGATCATGACCTAAGCGAAAGTCAGACGCTCAACCGACTAAGCCACCCAGGCGCCCCTCTCCCCCCTTTTTAAAAATATGTCTTTTATTATATTAGAGAGAGCGTGCGTGTGAATGGGGGAGAGGGGCAGAGGAAGAGAGGGACAAAGAGAGAATTTAAGGAGGCTCCATGCTTAGCATGGAGCTTGGCTCGATCCCACAACCCTGAGATCATGACCTGAGCCAAAATCAAGAGTCTGAAAATCAACTGACTGAGCCATTCAGGCGGCCCTCCTTTACGCCTTTTTTTTTTTTTTTGGTAGGCTCCACGCCCAGTGCAAAGCCCAATGGGGGGCTGGAACTCACAACCCTGAGATCACGACCTGAGTTGAGATCAAGAGTCAGATGATTTTAACTAACTGAGCAACACAGGAACCCCCAATGTCTCTGTTTTCTTCTATTATTGCTTATGCTGACTTCCTCAATATGCAGGTCGCCCTGGGTCATTTTCCTCGTAGCTTTTATGTTACTGAAATTTTATTTATTTGTTAGAATGCCTGCCTATTCTCTGTCTCCACTAGGCTAGAAGCACTCTGAGGGCAGAAGCTTTTCTATTATGCTTGCTGTTCCTTCCCCAGGGGTGGAGAAAAAGAGTCCTTTACCCAAAGTAGACACTTGATAAATATTTTACCTGACTGAAGATAATATTCATAGTATACCGTCCCCCCTGAAAAAAAGCAGGACGGTGAGGGACCACATGGTAGCCATGAGAAACTTGTAGGATCCATGAGGTCCTCGTACCCTGCAGCCTTTCTCGTCCAGAAGCCCTGCGCTGGGCATTCTGGGAGAAGCAAAGGCTTATTGCGCAAAGGTTGCCTGGGGCGGGGAATGGGCTGCTTGTATGGAAATGAGGCTGAGCTACGTTAGGTGACATCTGCTCAGTGAAAGCAGCCAAAGGCACCAGCAGCCTCACACAGCTTCATCCCGAGCACTGACAGCCATTGCGTGTCCCCAGAGAGCTCTAACTTGGATACGGTCAGTGGCAAACCCAATAGTTGCTCAACTCCACAAGCTAATTGATCGTTGTTTGGCCATTAGCACTGCTTACCTCCTGCATCACATTCCAGGCTCAATCCCCTCTCTGCACGTGGGCCATCATTCACAGGGTGTGTTTTCAGATGGTTTCCTTTCCTGGTTAACTTTGTAAAAACAATGTACTTGGCCCATTCCGCTCAAAAGGGAAGGCTCTTAAATGGCTCATTCTGTCTTCTCCAAATCCCGGGTCTGTAGCCTCCTCCTCTTCCAACGACTTAAAGGCTCCTGGAAGGCTGTTACATCAGAGAGTAACACTAAGAATGTAATTTTACTGGGAAGAATGACGCTGACAACATGTTAGCCTCTGACTCATCCAGGCATGGTCAGTGGGCCCTTCACTTCTGAACTCAGTTCGGTCCAGTCCCTTAGCCCAAAATCATGAGGGACCTCTCCTGGAGGTCCACTAGGAACGTCCACTTTATCTATTGGTGGGGAGAGAGATCTGGAGTAGACTGCAGTTGGCGGACCTGGAAGAAATCACCGAGTTTATCTAAGGCCCAGTCTCTATGATTAAGTTTGTCTTCTTTTCCTGCCTTGATTCCATTCCACGCCAGAGCCAGAGCCCTCTACCTAGTGGCCTCTGTCAAACTCTAAATCTTGCCATCTTTAGCATCAGTCCTTGCCCACCGGAATTACCTGGGGAGTTCTTCAAAAGGGCTGATGCCTGGACTGACTCCAGACCAATTAAGTCATAATCTCTGGGTGTGGAGACCAGGCCTCTGACATTTCAAAAGCTCCCTCGGGGATTCCAACATGTTGCCAGAAGGAAAGACCATGTTCAGTCTCAGATGACGGCAGGGGATATCAGAAGACACTGCTCTCTAGGAACTCCATTGCCAAGGCCTGCATGACGTTGAGCATTAGCGAATAGGCTGGCCCAAGTCTGATTGTGTCACTCTGTTGTGGATTTCACTGTAGTGCCAGTCTTCCAACGGGCCTGATATTAGTTTCCTTCTCCTCCCTGTTCACTCAGTTTCTGAGGCACTAAGTATGTCTGAGGGCTCCAGACGGTTAGGTAGGGGCTGAATTGAGGCTAAAGCTGAGTCTACGGCCTTAAGGAGGATCACTGGGAGGATTACCGCATGACCAACCAAGCTGAGGACCCGGTCTCTTGAATGAAATAAATATTGGGTGGATGTATATGCCAGAAGTGCTGCCTTTCAGATCATGTGGGCATTGAGAGTCGCCCTAGAACTGTGAGTCTGATTCCTGGTGTCCGATTACCAGCAACTAACAGCAAGACAGTGTTCAGTGGTGGCTCATTGCATCGGGTTCTTCCAGAAGTTGGTACCCATTCCATTCTGTTGTTGGTCAGTCCAGTCCAATTCTTCCATGTTGGAAGAAATATATTGGATACTGAAGCTGCAGAGACTACATAGAGTCTAAGGGTGTATGACTCTTTCAACGCTAATTTCCGGAGCCAGCTGTGAAGGGTGGGAAAACAATCACTTAGGCCACGGAAGCAAGAGGCCCAACCATCAGAATGTTGAGGACTCTCACAGGTTGAGGTTATAGAATGGAGAGATCTGCTCATCATGGCTGAAGAGTAACCAGGGCTCTGGCCAGTTACACTGGGGTTTGAGCTTGGGGCGAAAGGTGGGTCTAGAGAACTAAGCAGGGTCACTGAGAGGGTGATGGCATGGCCCATCAAGCTGGAAGCCCATTCTCGTGAACGGAGCGAACATTGAGGAGAGCTCCATATTCCAGAAGTTGTCTGCACTCTGTGGGCACTCAGGGATATCCTGGCACTGAGTCCGACGACGGATATGTGATTGCCAGCGACAGAGCCTGGGGAAGAACAGGGATGGGGGAGGCAGCCGGAGGCCCAGCTATTGTACTGGCTCTATTTTCTGAGAGTGAATTCATCCCTATTCCCACTGCTCAGGGGGCGGATACTATTAATAAACTCTGTACCCCCGAGGAAGTCTGCTCTGGAACTGGGGCAGGTTCAACCAGCAGGTGGGAGGTCTCTGTGACACCAAATTTGGAATTTCAGGAAAGGCGGGAGCGAGGCCGGCCAGAGATGGGGAGTCAGAGACAGCCAGCTCCTTCTCAGTGTGTGTGGGGGGTTAACCTTCTGGTGCTTCCCCTTCTGGTCTTTTCCTGTTCCCCACAGTATTCAAATTCCAGCCAACAGCTAGACTCCACAGGGGTGAGAGCACTCTTTAAAGGCAAAAGTAAAGACCTCATTAAATCGAAGAACCCAGAGAATAGGATGAATAGAAATGAAACACTTTCAGCTGCCCCTCAGGAGGCCCCAGCAGAATAGCACTTCTCAGTGGAAAGCATTAGCACCGAGGTAATTCCTTAATGGACTACATCTCTACAGTGCCCCCAGAGGCCCAGTGGCACGGAAGGGGCTGGGAGGGTCCACACCTGGCCCTCCCTGGCCCTGAGATTCGGCCTCAGTCACGCACAGTCCTAGGGCTGCAGCGCTGCAGGCAGGCCCGGCTGTGTCAGGTCAGGAGAATCTGGTCTCAAACGAACCCTCCCAACTTCTTACCTGCTCTCCCCGAGATTTGTGCTGGAGGCCCTCACAGCTGGCCTGGCTTTTCAGTCCGAGGTGCTGGAATTTAAAAAGGGAGAGGAAGGGATGGCAAAAATTTAAATAATTTCCATCGTCTGGGTGACCTGGCAATCCTAAATGAAGGAAGACCTCTTCGTGGGCCAAAAGGCTCCCCTGTGTAAAGAAAGGGAGCTTTTTTAAGTGACCCGGAGTCCAGGTGGCAGAGCTGAGGTCCTGAGCTTCCTAAAACCCAGGCCACTGGGAAAGGCAGCGGGTGGGGTGGGAAGCAAAGGGACTCAGGGAACCTGGGTCTGAATCCTGACTTCAATGCTCAATTGCTGTATGATGTGATGCCTTAAACCTCTGTGGGTTTGGTAAGTTTTGTTATTGGAAGTGGGGCATACTAAGGGGCTACCTCATAGGGTATGTTATAAAGAGGAAATGAAATAAGATACTTGAATGAGGTAGACGGTTTACTCTCATGAAGAGCGGATAGCATCAGTTGTGCAGAAGACCTTCCTGGTAATGATAAGAGTAGATGTTAAAGAAAAGACAACACATCCAACGTGGAGTTGCTCATGCTAAGCCCCGCATCACCAAAAAGAAACTTAGCTTACTTACAATTTCAGCTCTCCCAGAAATAGGATCTTAAACCAGCCAATCAGGACTCGCCCAATCTGTTAGGTCATCTGCTCGACATAACCCTGCCACACTCTACAGGCACAGTGGCCTTGCCATAACCAATCTGCTTTTTGCCTAAGTAGGACTTCCTTGTTCCTGACCCCTTCTGCCTGCAAAATCTCTTGTCTTGGACGGCTCTTAGGAACTCCTTTCCATCTGTCAAATTGCACTCTGCCAGATTCATGAATTGCTGAATAAAGTCAATAAGATCTTTAAAATTCACTCAGTTGAAATATACTCTTTAATGTGGATAATATTTATGAAGCATTTCCTGTGTGCCAGGCCCTGGGCTCTGATCGTGCATGCATTAGAATATTGAATCCTCCTAGAGATGCTGTGGGTAAAGTATTCTTCTTATGCCCATTTTACGTATGAGAATACAAAGGCTCCGGATAGAAAAGCCATCTGCTCAAGACCACACATCTAGTAAGGGGCAGAGTTAGGACCTGAACCTGAATGTGACCGTTGTGCCACGTTGCCACTGAGCTGAATAAGATGCAAGTTGCCCCAAAGTTTCCCATAGTCACGGGGAAGAGAGTAATGCCACAAATGTTTAAGGAGTGGATGGTTTTGGAAACTGGAATTATCTCCAAATCATCTCAGTGCCCATGAACGGGTCACCCAATGTTGAGCACACATATGTGCTAAATGACATTTTGGTGAAATGCATCTGGGATAGATAGACTTTTGGGATGGTCCCAGTGACCCCGTCTCCTTGGGCCATGCCCTTGTGTAACTTTCCCCTTGAGTGCAGGCTGGAGCTGATGATTTACATTTTTTTAATGTTCATTTATTTATTTTGAGAGAGAGAGAAGTAGAGAGAGAGGAGGAGAGAGATAATCTTTTTTTTTAATTTATTTTTATTTTTAATGTTTTATTTATTTCTAGGAGAGAGAGAGAGAGAGAGAGAGAGACAGCGTGAGCAGGGGAAGGTCAGAGAGGGAGTCACAGACTGAAACAGGCTCCAGGCTCTGAGCTGGCAGTCAGCACAGAGCCCGACGTGGGGCTCGAACCCACCAACCGTGAGATCATGACCTAAGTGAAAGTCGGACGCTTAACCGACTAAGCCACTCAGGCGCCCCAGAGGAGAGAGAGAATCTTAAGCAGGCTCTGTGTTATCAGTGCAGAGCCCAATGTGGGGCTCGAACTCATGAACTGTGAGATCATGACCTGAACCGAAATCGAGTTGGACCTCAACCAACAGAGCCAGCCCGGTGCCCCTGGTGACATACTTTTAATGAATATAATGGAATGCCACTGTATCAATTTTCTATCACTGCGTGTGTCAGTCTGTTGAGGCTGCATAAAGATATACCATAGCTGAGTGGCTTGAACAACAGAAAGTTATTTTCTCAGGCTGGAGCCTAGAAGTCCAAGATCGAGGTTCCAGCCAATTTGGTTTGTGCCAGGAGCTCTCTTCCTGGCTTGCAGACAGCTGTCTCCTGGCTTTTCATCCTTTTCCTTGGTGAGTGCACCCAGCGAGAGCAAGGGAGCCACCGGGTCTCTTCTTTAAGGACACTATTTCTATCAGAGCAGGACCCCACACTCATGACCTCACTTAACCTTGATTTCCTGTTTTTTGGCCTTATTTCCAAATACAGTCACATTAGGGGGTAGGATTTCAACATGTGAATTTGGGGGTGGATGGAGACGCAATTTGTAATGAATTACTACAAACATAGCCTCTCATAACAACATAAGAGTGTTATCTTACTCTGTCTGGGAGCCGAGAGTCTGGGGATGGTTTAGCTGGGATTTCTGCTCTACATGTCACAAATCTGAAGTCAAGGTGTTGGTCAGGCTGAGTCCTTGTCTATAGACTTTGGAGAAAATCCACTTCCATCTTTGCTGTTGGCAGAATTCGGTTGTGGTTGTAGAACTGAGGCTCCCGTTTGGTTGCTGGCCCTCATCTGCACGCTGCTTTCAGCTGCCGGGGGCCACCTGCACTCCTTGCCATGTGGCCCCCTCCATTTTCAAATCAGCAATAGCATGTCTAATCCTTCTTGAATTTTGAGTCTCTAACTTGCTTCACCACTAATCTTGAGACCCAGACTCATTAAATATATATGGGGCAGCTAGTCTTCTCAAGGACTTGTGTGGTTAGGTCAGTTCCACATGGATAACCTCTCTATTTTCAGGTCCACTAATTCGAGACCTTAATTGCATTTGCAAATTCCTTTTGGCCATGTAATGTAACACAGTCTTGGGAGTGAGGTCCCGTCCTCTTCACAATCTGGGAATTATACAGGATGTGTACACCACAGGCACGTGTAAGATTAGGTTACAAAACACTGCAATGTCTGTCTGTCTTAGTCCGATGATTGTCTTCTACTTTTCAACTGTCTGCATGAATGCTTATAAATGGAATGGCATGCTGTCTGGCAACTTGTGACTGTGTCCGGCACTGGCCTCCTCATATCGGCAAGACACACACGATGAAGCACCTTTCCCTGGTAGAGAATAACATGACCGGACTTGAGTCGTTCATGAAAGGTAGGAGCACAGCCATCCAGTCCATCTCTGACATTTTTAAGTCCTAGGGCATGAGTAGAAATGGCGGGCCCTAAGCCATGAGTCGATAGTTGTAAAATAAAAACAAATAAAGTGTGTTCTAGCCACCTTCCTTGATAAATATCACTTCTCAACAACTTAGAAGGCCTGGTCTTTATAACGTAGAGTTCTCAGTACTCATTCCACACGCAGGGAGAGTCCACTCAGCCGTTTGCCCCCCATCCTACATCACAACGACTGATGTACAAGAATGTGGATACCCGCCCTGTACAAGAGTAGGGTGGAATGAGAACCAGAATGGGGCCTCTAAAGTACAGGGATCCCTCTCATTCAGCTCAAGAGCGGCACCGTAGCCATTTTCCAAAAGCCTGAGGTGGATTGGTCTTCATGACTGAGGGGAATGAAAGGGCCATGGAGCCAAGACCTTGCTGGAGCCGCTGAATGGGCACCCAACTGCTGGGACTGTGCGGTGAAGGTTGGTTGGACTTTGAGAGAAAACCTAGTCGATGGGGTATGTTTTCCAGTATGGATGTGTCAGTAACAGATGTGGGTGGTTCAGCCTAAGTTCAGTAATGCTGGGCAGGAAGTAATGATAGAAATGAGGATAGGGAGGGCAGAGTAGGGAACACACAAACATCCAGATAGGGAGGTTCTCCTCCCAACCCAGAGACTGGGGCAGCCCAGTGAGATGGATGGATGAGCTTGCTGTGGCCAGGATGGGGTTGTCAGGTCTAAACCAGACGAGCAGCAAAATGAGGTGATATAGTGTTCAGTTTCTTGTACTTTTCATCTCGGGTGGCGGTGTGCCGAATCACCCAGCTCACCCCTCCAGAAATCTTCAAGATGGCAAGTGAAAGAACACTTACCCTGGGAACATTTCCCAAGCCCTTCTCCAGAAGAACCAGCTCCCTTCCTTCTCCTGCTTTCTGGACGCATCTCCTTCAGACCTGGGTGAGGGGGCCGCAGAGTTGGGTTCGGACCCCACCTCCATCCTAGCTTTGTGGACCTCTCTCTGTATCTGTGACCTCAGCCTTAACTGGGGAAAACACCAGTGCCTACTTCATATGGTTATCCTAAGAATTTAAGAGATAAGATGCATAAAGTGTTTGGTGTGGTGCTTGGGAAACAGTAAGAGCTTGATAAACATCGGCCATTATTGCACGAGAGTTAGCTGGTCACACCATGGTCTTCCACTTAAATTATGATCTTCTTGAGGCTAGTGGCTCTAGCTTGTGTATCTCCAGAATCTGTCACAGTGTCTCATTAAAAAAAAACTCATTTAGGATCCACTCTATGCCAAACACTGTGTGAGGCCAGTAATAGGCTGTGGCTAAGTATGGATTTGCTGAATCAAATAAAGAAGTCAAGAGATGGTGACATGTAATTAAGAATCCCCTGACTATCCGTTAAGCCCCTAAAGTATCTGCAGCTAATTTTGAACGCTTCTTGCTTAAATGCTCACGTTTTCCCTCCTTTTTGTAACCCTTTAGGGGAAAGGAAAAAAATCTTCCTTTGCTCTCAAGCAAGCTGGCATACTGGATGGATCTACAAGCCAAGATTCTGCCCGTCGCCGTGGAAGCCTTCAGTTTCTCTGATCCCACATGGGGAAACTGTTTGACAGTGATCTGCCGTTGAGTTATTTTATTAGCAAAATACCTCAGATACAGATTCCCAGTGGGTGAGAAACCATTCCTTCTCAGGAGGCAGTGATGAATAGAAGCATATTTTTAAAAAGATCCGCAATACATATTCACCGCATAGCTTCCAACAGTGGCGCCTGTGTGCAGGGTATCTCTACTGATTATCGATGAACCGCAAACCAGAACCGATTCCCCATTTCATTTATAGCATTAATGCAGATGATTGAAAAGTAAAAGACAGGAGGAAAGACATTGCCTATATTATTACCAGTCTCCTCCTTTTGATGTGGCTGGAATGCCTCCTTTCCCAGACTATGTTGATTTCACCACTAGATCCCAAGTTCCTACAAGGAGGATGATGCCTGCCATGGAGTAGGAACTCAATAAGACTTTGTCACATGAATGAGTGAATGAGGACAGAAATGAATGAGTGAATACTGCCTCAGACATTTTTACCCTACCTCACATCACTGCTGATACTTGATCCATAATGAGACGGTCTGCCTGGGTCTCTCGTCGACATTGTTCCAATGGAGCTTGAAAGCATGCTTTTTCAGAATCCCAACCCTAAATTTTCAAAATGCTAGCCAGAGGACAGCAGCTTCTGTAGCTAGATGAGAGCATGACATACCCGTGCAGATATTGTGGAATATTAATTTCCTGTGGTCTGTTTGCAAGACGTTCCTGCTTGAGAGCTTTGAGTGGCGTGTACACTGAACATTGCTTCTTTCATTTCTGGTTCGGATGGAGATGCCCGCAGACGGCCTGTGGGTGGTGTCTGTGGGATAGTGCCCGGGTCCCCCTTCCTATCAGGGATTCCGTGCACCTCTAATCTAGTTCTTCTTATCCTCCCTGCCCCCACCCCCAGAGTGTAGCAAAGGACCTCAGATTAAATGAGAAAAGGTAGAAGTAACAAAATTCTGAAATCCTCAGGTCTGCCAAGAAGTATATCAAAATGTGTTCTAAGGCTTTAAGTATAAGATTTTGACCTTGGGAGGCATCTGACTCACATCAGGAAGAAATAAAGTCCCGTGAGAAAGAAATAAAAATCAGGGAGCACCCACAGTGGCGAAGTATTTGTCAAGCTGGAAGGGTAGGAGGAAACTCAGAGGTAAATGGAAAAAGTCTTAGCAGAAGATCAGGCTCCCATTGCCCAGGGGATCACAGGGTGAGGGTGAGGATATAACCCATGGCCCGGAAGCCATCCTTTCTGGCGACTACTCCCAGCTCAGAGTGACAAGAGCAGAAACCTGTGTGAACTACAGAAGAAAAACCAGACACAAAATCATCTTCAAGAGTCAGAGATCAGACGTCCAGATAGCTGACAGGTACATACATGAAAAGGGGCTCAACATCGCTCATCATCAGGGAAACGCAAATCAAAACCACAAGGAGATATCACCTCACACCTGTCAGAATGGCCATTGTCAAAAAGATGAGACACAGCAAATGTTGGTGACAGTGTGGAGAAAAAGGAACCCTCGCGCACTGTTGGTAGGAATGTAAATTGGAGGGGCCGTTGTGGAAAATGATATGGAGGTTCCTCAAAAAAATTAAAAACAGAGCTACCATTCAATCCAGCAATTCCACTTTGGGGGATATATCCAAAAGAAGTGAAAACAAGATCTCAAAAAGGTATGGTTAATTCCAAGTTCACTGTAACACTATTCTCAATAGCCAAGGTGTAGAAACCACCCAAATGTCTGTCAGCTGATGAAAGGGTAAAGAAGATATGGTGTATGTGTGATATGAGGAACAAAGGCAGAAGGAAATGTAGATAAAATTAAATTTCCTTATAAGCTGCAGCCCGTTGGTAAATACTTGAGGCAAATACTAGAACAAAGTAGAACTCCCAACTGTTTTAAGGTTAGTGCTTTGCTACAGGGAAAAACAACCTTAACTTGGACAAGAGGTAGGCTTCCAGGATCCTGAGAGTCTTCTTCAGCATGTGAAAGACCTTTTGGAAACTTCCCCTTGCCTTTACCTCCCCCATCTCCCAAGTATATAACCAGTCACTCCTCACAACCCCAGGGCAGCTCTTTCTGCCCACGGGTTCTGTCCCTGTGCTTTAATAAGACCATCTTTCTGCACCAAAATGTCCCAAGAATTCTTTCCGGGATGTTAGCTTCGAACCTCACCACTTCAAACCGCATCATGTATACAGTGGAATATTGCTGAGCCACGAGAAGGAAGGAAAACCTGGCATTTGCAACAGCTTGGTTGGACTGTAGGGGCATTATGCTAAATGAAATAAGCCAGACAGAAAGTTATCACTTATATGTGGAATCTAAAAAAAGGCAAAATAATGAAAACAGAAATTAGAAAAATGATGGCCAGGACCTGGGAGATGGAAAAAATCAAGAGAGGTTGGTAAAAAGGTACAAACTTCCAGCTCTAAGATGAGTAAGGTCTGGACGCTTGGGTGGCTCAGTCGGTTGGTTTTCAGACTCCTGATTTTGGCTCAAGTTATGAACATGGGGTCGTGGGATTGAGCCCCCATTGGGTTCTGCTCTGGGTGTGGAGCCTGTTTAAGATTCTCTGTCACCCTCTGTCCCTCTCCCCAACTCACTCTTTCTTTAAAAAAAAGAAAATTTAAAAAAAAAGATGAATAAGGTCTGAGGACCTAATGTAAAACATGGTGACTATAGTTGATAACCTTAAACTGTATAATTGAAATTTGCTCGGAGAATAGAACTTAAATGTTCTCAGCGCCCCTGAAAAAGATAAATATGTGGGCTGACGGATGAGTTAATTAACTAGATGGGGGAAATCCTTTCACAATGTACATGCGTATCAGATCAGAGGATGTGCACCTTAAATACCTTATAATTTTTAAAAATTTTTTTAATGTTTATTTAGTTTTGAGAGAAAGAGAGCACACACATGCAAGTGAGGGAGGGGTGGGGAGAGAAGGAGACAGATAATCTGAAGAAGGTTCAGTGCTGTCAGTACAAAGTCCCATGTGGTGCTTGAACCCGTGAACCACGAACTCAAGACCTGAGCCAAAGTTGAACCCTCCATCGACTGAGCCACCCAGCTGCCCCCCTCTTACAAGTTTATATATCAATTATACTTCAGTAAAGCTGAAATTTAAAAAAACTTTAAAAGTCAGAAATCATTTCAGGAGAATGGGGAGTTGCCTGGGATTGTCATTCTCCTTCCTTTTTATCCCCTCCCCACCCCCCCACCCCCCCAGTCTCTGCTGTTTATCTTTGAACTTGTTTCCTACTGTGAAGCAAGGGGAAAGTGAGAGTGGACCATTCCAGGTATCTGCCCTTGAACTAGAAGCACCCAGAGACCACCAGGAACAGACACATAAACAGATTTTGAAAATACAGTCATTTACACAGTGTGGTACATCTGAACGTAACAGATTAGCATATATACACTCCACGACATGTGAAAATTTAATATATGATAAAGAGGGGAAAAATAAGATTATCAAATAGATTTTATTGGGATAGATGGTTAGCCATGGGAAAAGTCTCTTCAAGGTTATGTCCTGAAACAAATTCCAGACAGATCAAAGAGTTCTTTTTTAATCAAAGCATAAACAAACAATAAAAAAAAGAAATGAATATTAATCAAGCTTCTGGCGAGAAGAGTATCTACGTTAGAAAAGATTTAAAAATCACAAAGGAAAAGATGGGCAGATGTGATTACAAAAAAAATTTTAATCTGTACATAAAGAGCATAATCAAACTTGAAAAGAAAACAACAAACAGGGAAACACATTCGCAGCAAACATAATTAAAAGGAACGACGTATTTATATATTTGAATTAAGGCAAATCTAATAAAAGCAAAGATGCCAAAAGATGAATGGCCAAAGGACAGAAACAGACATTTCCCCAAGAGGAAATGCTACTGTTAAACAAACATGGAAAAATTTTTCAGTATCGCTGCTAATCAAAGTCATGCAAATAAAAACAATAACATTTCATGCCTTTCAAATTAGCTGGTCTTTTAAAATGATAATAGGCATATTAACACAAGTGTAGCAAAATGGGTACTTCGTAACATCACAGATCAGAGTGTAAATTGGCACAGTCTTTTTAAGAGAGTAATTTGTAAATGTGTGTAGAATGCCTTAAAATGGTCCCACCCTTTGATCCAGTAATTACACATTGGAGCTTAAAGCTTAATGATGTAGCCTCAACATTGATGGTGGGCTGGGGTGTAGGAGGGGGTGAATTCGTACAACAAGATTATCATCACAACAGCACAATAGTGAGATAAAGAAAATTTTAATGTAAATGTTTGGTTAAATAATCCATGCCAGAATCCTAGCATGGAACATTATGGAGTCATAAAATGTAATGTTCACAAAGACTGTATAATGTGGAAAATGCCTATGATATAATAGTCACTGGGGGAAAAAAACAAGATAAAAATTGCATATAGAGAATGGATATAATATATATATATATATATATATATATATATATATATAACAACAAACTATGCACACAAACACACACACACACACACACACACACACACACACAAAGAGCCTCAAAGAAAAGATATTAAAATGTAAATGGTGGCTGTGTGTGTATGATAAAATTATGGATGAATTTTTCTTTTCTTTTCTGCTTTTCAGGAATGTTCTACGTTTTGCAATAACATGAGAAGATATGTATTTATGGTCATTTAATATTTCTATATCCTTTGACCACTTGGGTCATTATGGATGTCAAACATTTTGCTTCAGACAAAAGGCACTTGGTGGGGGGGGTGCTTTAACATGTAGTTCACACACAAGGTAATATCCAATAAGACATTGGAAATAAAACCAATGTCTTAGTTCAGGCTGCTATAACAAAGTCCTATAACTGGGTGGCTGATACACAAAAGGAATTTATCGGGGCACCTGGGTGGCTTAGTCGGTTAAGCGTCCGACTTTCGCTTAGGTTGTGATCTCGCGGTTCGTGGGTTCGAGCCCCGCGTCGGGCTTTGTGCTGACTGCCAGCTCAGAGCCTGGAGCCTATTTCAGAGTCTGTATCTCCCTCTCTCTCTGACCCTCCCCTGCTCATGCTGTCTCTCTCTCTCTCCTAGAAATAAATAAAAACATTAAAAAAAATTCAAAAGGAATTTATCTCTCGCAGTTCCAGAGGCCAGAAGGTTAGGGTTTTTCAGGCATATGGATCAGTTCAGCAGTTTTCCAGAAAGGCTAATAGTTTACATTGCTGCTTTTGGAAAGCATCCCATTAAACTAACCATTAGTGTTTCTGGATGTTCCTGTGTTTACTGTATAGCTCCCCACTCCAAAACAGAAGTTCCTAGGGGACCTGGGACCTGTCGTGTGTATCATTGAGGCCCGCTGGCATAGTACATAGTGGGGACCCTGATAGTCAACTGACAGATGGACTCACCTAACCTCGCCCATAGCCTGCATGCAATAGCTGTGAAACAGGGTGAGTGATGCGGCCAAGTGACTGGGGGAAGGTCTCTCTGAGGAGGTGGCTTCTGGTGGAATAATGAGGAGGCGCCAGGAAATGATGTGGGGGTAGAGCTCGGGGCAGATACAAATGTCTCCCAAGAGGGACACCGGTTTAGGGTTTTCGAGGGAAGCAGAGACAGCCTGCGGGAGGGAATGCGGAGTGAAGGAGCCTGGTCAGGTAGGTGGAGACAGAGAGCCACCGGGCTGGTGACCTGGGACCCCAGGGAGGTGACGGGATTGCCCTGTTGCAGCTGTTTGAAGGCTCCAAGCAGGGTAGAGTTTGGGGAGGCTTTAGTTTTGCTTTAGAAAGATTAGAGTCAGTTAATTGGAACTTGTTATCAAAATTCCACGTGGCGCGGGCTTGCTGCTGAGATGTGTCCTCCAATTAAAGATCGCTGTGTGTGCTGTCAGAGCCACCAATGGGGAAGTGGCAAAGTAACGGCAGGTAGAGAGAACCTTCAGCTGCCTTAACGTCCAGGTGGAGGAGGGGATGCACTGAAGAGCCTCTGCTTTGAAACCTGTAGAGTCTGGTGGGGGCTGAGCCGTTTCCCTCCACTTCCAGATGGTGAAGCCCTAACCCCCGAATGTGACTATATTTGGAGATGGGACCCTGGAAGGGGTAATTATGTTTAAATGGGAGGGTAGGAGAGGTGGGGCCCTAATCTGGCATGACTGGGTGTTCTTCTAGGAAGAGGAAGAGGTACCAAGATGGAGGTGCACAGAGAGAGAGTCCATACGGGGACGCAGCGAGCAGATGACCACCTGAAAGCCGAGGCGCATGGTGCGTTTTCAGAACTCTTCTTTCCCTGATGCCTCGGCGTTCCCACACCCACGCTGTGCGCACTCACCCGGGGGGACGGGGAGGCGGGTGCACCAGTGCGACCAGGCCGGTGCCTGCCACAAGCTGTCTTCTTGCCCTCCCCGGGCTGTGACCCAGTGACATTCAAACGCACCAACGAACCCTTTGCCTACCTTTTGCCCCGATCCCTGATAGAGCCACTTCCCGTGGGTCCCCATCCCTTGGGTAAGCCTGCTTCCTGGGCCCTCTGCCCACATGGTCCCCAGAAGGTGTGCTATACCTTCCCCCTCCAGGACCCGTGAGTGTAATAAATTTTTTCATTTCCTCTGCCTCTCCGCTGGCGCGGCGGTGGCTGCGCCCTGAGTGATCCTTAGACACCCAGGCAGGGGCACTTACTCCTCCACTTTCAGTGCACCAGGAGAGAGGCCTCGGGAGAAACCAGCCCCACCAGGGCCTTGATCTTGGGCTTCCAGCCTCCAGACCTGGGTGAAATAACTTTCTGTTGGTAGAGCCAGCCTATCTGTGCCATTTTGTTATGGCAGCTTTAGCAAGCGAGTACAGCCTCCAATCATACCACTTCCCACAAAATCCAGACGCCTGTGTATCCTGCTACTGCTGGCTTGTCGGAGCCCCACGGGGTTCCCAGAACACAGGTCTTGTGGTGCTAACAGCTGGGAAGTTCCAGACAAAGTAGGATGAGCCGGTCACCCTGCACCTCTACAACCGTCCACATCCAGCCCCTGAGAGAGGACGGGAAAGACACATGTAATGGGTGACTTCAAAGACTCACTTTCTTTCTTTTTTTTTTTTTAATGTTTTATTTATTTCTAGGAGAGAGAGAGAGAGAGAGAGAGCGTGAGCAGGGGAGGGTCAGAGAGAGAGGGAGTCACAGACTGAAACAGGCTCCAGGCTCTGAGCTGGCAGTCAGCACAGAGCCCAACGCGGGGCTCGAACCCACGAACCACGAGATCATGACCTAAGCGAAAGTTGGACGCTTAATCGACTAAGCCACCCAGACGCCCCTCAAAGACTCACTTTCTATTGCTGGTCACCAGGACACATCACTGACCCCGACCTGCGGGAGACAGTGCACTGAGAAGATGAGGCCGTTTTGAAAAGGTTTCTGTTAAGGGATCCTTCTACAGCCTTTATTTACCCCATGTGTGTGCTGTGCTGGTGACTCGCGTAATCCTCACACAGCCCTTTGAGGTGGATACCATTATTATCCACAGATTCCTGATGAGGGAACCCACAGTCCCAGAGGACTGTCCTCCAGGTCACACAGCTAGAAAATAGCCACGGAATCAGGATTCACTCTAGTGTGTGAGCTCTTAACCACTGCAGCTGACAACGCTGACTTTGGGTCCAAATGAGTCTCAGGTATCTTTCTTAGCCACTCTGGTCACAATTGGGCGAGTACAATACAGCTGTAAATCTAAGCACCTAATGCAACCTGCAAGCTACGTGAGAAGTTGTCCTGGTTTATTCTCCACAGACACCTGTGGCAATGGCCTTGATATTGGATGGTGACGAGACTCCCGGCAGCAAGTTCTGTCTGGCTGGCCAGATGGGAAGGACTCTCGACAATCTCCCAGAGTTCCTAAGAGGCTTAATGAAGATAACTCCTGCAAAGCACTTAATAGGGTGCTTAATACACAGTAGCCATTCAATAAATGTTCGCCAATACTAACTATAATGATAACAGCTGCTTCTCTTACCCTCTGCTCGAATTCCTCTTAGCATCATTCTCTGCATTAGCTCTAAGATTTCCCGACTTTCCAAGCAGAGGCTCGAGAGCTAAGTAAGTGATCATCCAACTCAATTTCAATTGAATAGATTCAAAAGACAAGGTCAGGGTGCCCTTGTGCCCAGGACCAGCGCGCGGAAGAAAAGCAGTGGCCTGGTGGCCGTGATGGAAGAGCTCTGGGCCTGATCCTGCCCAGCCTGCACGAGAGCCGCCACCTAGGCCATCTCCCATTTCAGAGATAACACCTTCGTGGGCACCGGTTTATTTACAGCGACGTTGGGCTGCTGGCCCTCTCCGGTGTAAGTGAATTTCAAAATACTTGAAATTCAGGGTAAAGCAGTGAAATGGGAAAATCTTTACACTCCAATAAGACACCATTACTGGCAAGCATATTGCACTTTCAGTATCAGACTGAAAACCGCCAGTGCATGAAAGGGAATGAGGGCATCAGCGTGGGCATCGGCCAGCTCGATAGATAGGGCCTTGCAGGGGAGGAAGACATTCTGGGGGACTCCTGATGAAAGATTCCCCTGTCCCCTGCCTTGTGGACCATTAGAGATTTCCCAAGATGGTGGGGTTTGGAGCCCACATTCCGGAGAAGGGGTGGGGTGTGGAGAGCGGCTTCCATTCGCCTCTGCATAGTTATGCCAGCACGGGGTTTGCGCGAACCTATAGAGGAGGGTAGAGGGGCAGGTTAGGCAGGGATCATTAGCATTTAGATTGCACAACTAAGAAACTGATGAGTGGAAAGTACTGGTGGCCGTGACATCGAAGAGGGGAGATCAAGAGCCGACACCAGAAGTCGCGGAAATTGATTAATTGCTCTTAAATGGAGGTCTCGAGTCTGGGCAATGGGAGGGAGAAGGCGAGGGAAGGAGGGACGTAGGGAAGCCAACATGGAAGGAGGAAGGGAAGAGCGCAGAAAGAAAGACAGAAAGGAAGGAGGAGGGGAAAAGAGAAGCAAATACATTGGGAAGGAAGACAAAAAGAAAGGAGGTATACTTATTAGGGATGCAAAGCGCCCGTGGACATTTTCTACTTAATTCTGTGAGGGAAAGACGTATTATTGCCTAAGCTTATGAATAAGGAACAGAACTCAGAGGAGTTCAAGTTCTCTATGGTCAATTCCCAGAGCTCCTTCCAGTATGCTGCTGGCTCTTCCCCAGCTTTCTCTGAGCCCCATGTTCAAGGGGCTCTGCTCATTCAAGGCAGGTAAACAGAACAGGAATGCCTAGCGCTACGAATTTTCTGCTCCATGTCCGACATCGTGCCAGATGCTTTAAAACAGCATCTCATTGGGGTGCCTGGGTGGCTTAGTCGGTTGGGCGTCCGACTTTGGCTTAGGTCATGATCTCGCGGTTGTGGGTTCGAGCCCCGCGTCGGGCTCTGTGCTGATCGCCAGCTCAGAGCCTGGAGCCTGTTTCAGTCTGTGACTCCCTCTCTCTCTGACCCTCCCCTGCTCACGCTGTCTCTCTCTCTCTCTCCTAGAAATAAATAAAACATTTAAAAAAAATAAAAAATAAAACAGCATCTCATTTAATCCGTATAACAGTATTCCCGTTCTACCGATGAAGACACAGAGGCTCAGAGAGGCCTGACTGAGGGCACACAGCCACTCTGCCAAGCAACCAGGATTCTCACTAGGACTGTCTTAATTTAGAACCGTTAGCCTCAGTTCTGAGTGTAGCTCAGTTATTAACTTAAGGAGTGACCAAGGGCCTTTTCCCTTTAGGAGCCTGTGGCAGACTGAATACTGGCCTCTACAAATATGTCCCCATGCCTTAACGCCTGGCACCTGTGAACATGTATGTTATCATATGTGGCAAAACGGATTTTGCCGATGTGATGCCTTTTAGGGTCTTGGGATGGAGAGATTTTCCTGGAATCTCTGGGTGGGCCCTGTGTAATCACAAAGGTCCTTACAAGGAAAGAGGGAGGCAGGAGGGTCAGGATCAGGGTTGAAGAAAGAGTTGAAGATGCTGTGTGCTGGCTTTGAAGATGGAAGGGGGCCCGAGCCAGGAATGCAGGTGGCCTTGTTGCTACTTTGATCTTAGCCCAGTGAGGTTCATTTTGGACATCTGACTACTACCACTGCAAGGTAATACATGTGTGTTGTGTTAAGCCACTAATGTTACGGTAATTTCTTACTAATATGGAGCCTGGGTTTCCTTATCTGTCAAATGGAAGTGATGATCTTGGACCTGCCTATTGTGGGTGGCTTTGATGAGGAAGAAATGTCATATGTTCTTAACATTGGCCTTGAACCCAACCCCTCCTAGGACACCCCGCCTGAATGATGGTGCCTGAACTAGTTTTGCACTGCCCAAGGGGACTCTCATCCAGACTCTCCCCCTCTCAGCATGTACTTTTTTCAGAGCTCTGATCTGTTTGCTCCAAAAATGTTTAGCTGGGCTCAGTGAAAAAATGAAATCAAGCACGGAAGGAAACAGAACCCAAAGATGGTGAGAGACTGAGCCTTAACAACATAATTTGAGTGTCCGGATCCAGCTATGCCTGAAGCTCGTATACTGTTGAGCTCTTTTCAGTTAGATGAGCCAAGAAATTCTCACTTTTGCTTAGGCTGGTTTGGCCGGAGCTGCTGTCCTATATAACCTAAAGCATTTAGGGCATCCCTACTATGAATCAGGCTCTGTGCCACAAATTCTCCTCCCTGTAACAATCCTAAACTGGATTACTTCCTTTAATACCTGTGACAATGGAGGCACAGATTAGTTAAGCAATCTGTCCAAAGTGCAATCGCACGTAAGTGAGTAACAGTGGAATTCAAACCCATGCTTGAGCCCAAGGTCTTTGCTTTTTCTCTAATACGAAGTTTTCACTTTCACTTAATGCGAACACAACTTGGGGGGCCGTAAAGTCAAATTGAAATCACTATTTCTCTCAGGTCTTTACTCGTGCACTAAATATAATGGATCACAGTTGTTAAGTCTTATGATGGATCCTCTTAAAATCTCTGCTGAAAATCTTATTAAGTTTTCTCTTCAGAGTGTAATGCTTGCTAGTAAAAAGATACAAGCTTTTTGTGAAACGGTTTGTATCAGAAAACATGTTGTAAAAGCTGTCGGCTGCCAGGTAGTCACCAAAGGAGCCGTTTTACTTAAATTCAAATAACGTCTTGCACACTAAGCTGGCGGTTTCTGTTTAGAAGTAGTAGTTTGTTTGTTTGTTGGTTTGTTACTGGGTAAGGGAGATGGAAGGTTGTAGCCAGAAGGAGAGCTATCAACATATAACCCTGGATTCCTTCTCATGATTTCTCTCCTCCTTCCCCCCTCCCCCCTCCCCCCCCTTCAGCTTCTAAAGTGTTTTCTGTTTGTCTGATCAACTGGGTTTTTGTTGTGTGGATCCACTGTATGGGGGGGGAGAGAAGGGGTCTTTTTGTTCAGTTAATCTGATCCAGACCCTGCAAACCCATGTGCCAGGAGGAGTAAGGAGATGAGCAAGCAGCCAGGCTTGTATTTCTTCAAAGACCCTCAGTCTTTTATTTAAATCTTTAATCATGGGGTTTACCTCCAGAGTAAAATGTGGAGGCTTCTCTCTACCGTTCATTTTCCCCTTCTTTTAGGAGACTTGGAAACAAACATGAATGGCAGGAAGCTTGAGACGCGGAGACAACGGAGGGAATGGTACAGGGTGTATGCCTGGGCGGCCAGTGATACAGGCCCGCTCTTGATAGATTTTTCCAGAAATCAGGCAAAGGGCAAGCCAGAACTTTGGGAGTCACTCATTTTTCAGTGTTGCCCAGAATTATTTTTAAAATTGTGTCAGCAGAAGAAAGATAAACAGTGGTGACTGAATGCAGCCCGTGGGTCTTTGATTTGGGGTATTTGGCATACAGAAGCAAATTGGGTGGAGAAAGGCTTGATGGGTTTTCATTAGCAAAGGCACAGAGCTACCCTCATGAGGAAAGGGGTAGGAGATCCAGCGAGGAGAGGAAGGGAGAGAGAGCAAGCTGCGGGGAGTTCAGGGGAGAAACCGTAGGTATCAGCCTACTCAGGATGTGTGAAATCTTGGCAGACTGGTGGAGAGAGGGGGTCCTATGAGCCTCCCTTTGTAGCCAGTGATGGAATTCTCTCTGCTGCTCCTAGAGAAGAATTTGATGTCTACTTAAATTGCTTTTTATTCTTAAAATTTTCTGACACAAGGCTGCAGTTGGTTTAAGGCTACATCACACAGGGGATGGTGACCCACTCACCTCTCTGTGCCTCAGTTTCTTTTTCTGTAAAATGGGGATCATAAAGGCACTACCTCGCAGAAGTATGACGGAGACAGTGCTGGTAAAGAATTTGGCAGTGCCTGTCCCGTAGTCAACTCTCCACAGGTGATAGCTAGTATTATTTATTATCCCCTTTACCTTGATATGTTGCCTGAAATATCAGAATTTCACTTTTCTTATATTTCAAAGGAGCTTAACAAACATCCGGCCCTGGAGAGGATTACTGAGTGGCCTGGTGTGCCTGAAGGCTTTAGCACGATGCCAAGCACACAGTGTAGACACTCAGGAAACAGTTCCAATGCGCCTGACTCTCCTCTTCTTCCTGTGCCCCTCCTTCGCCCTCTTCTCTCCCCTTCTTATTCCTTCCCGGGGAAGCCCTCCTGGGGGCTCCTTGCAAATAGGTTCAGAAAGGCAAGCTATGGGGCGCCTGGGTGGCTTAGTCGGTTAAGCGTCCGACTTTCACTTAGGTCATGATCTCGAAGTTCGTGGGTTCGAGCCCCACGTCGGGCTCTGTGATGACTGCCAGCTCAGAGCCTGGAGCCTATTTCAGAGTCTGTATCTCCCTCTCTCTCTGACCCTCCCCTGCTCACGCTCTCTCTCTCTCCTAGAAAAAAAAAAAATATATATATATATATAATAATAATTTTAAAAAAGGCAAGCTAGGAGCAGATCATCCAGCTGAGAGACCGTGTTGGGGGGTTTTATTTCAAGCTGATGGTGGGGAGAGGGGATGGAAGGTTATTATGAAACAAGAATGTTTGCAATGATTTTGAGTGGAAGGGAAACAGATTAAAAGTTGTGCAGGAAGGGGCGCCTGGGTCGGTTAAGCATCCAACTTCGGCTCAAGTCACGATCTCACAGCTTGTGAGTTCGAGCCCCACATCGGGCTCTCTGCTGACAGCTGAGAGCCTGGAGTCTTCTTCCGATTCTGTGTCTTCCTCTCTCTCTGCCCTTCCCCCACTCACACTCTGTCTCTCTCTTCCTTAAGCATAAATAAATGTTTTTTAAAAAGTTGTGTACTCAGTTGTACAAGCAGGGGTGCCTGCGTAGCTCAATCAGCTAAGCATCCAACATCAGCTCAGGTCATGAACTCAGGGTTCCTGAGTTCGAGCCCCACATTGAGCTCTCTGCTGTCAGTGCAGAGCCAGCTTCAGATTCTCTGTCCCCCCCCCCACCGCCCCTCCCACCTGCACATGCTCTCTCTCTTAAAAATAAACACTTAATGGGACGCCTGGGTGGCTTAGTCGGTTAAGCGTCCGACTTTCGCTTAGGTCATGATCTCGCGATTCGTGGGTTCGAGCCCCGCGTCGGGCTCTGTGCTGACTGCCAGCTCAGAGCCTGGAGCCTGTTTCAGTCTGTGACTCCCTCTCTCTCTGACCCTCTCCTGTTCATGCTGTCTCTCTCTCTCTCTCCTAGAAATTAAAAAAAAAAAAACATTAAAAAAAAGAAATAAACACTTAAAAAAAGAAGAAGACAAGGGCTGAACTAAGCAGTAGAGGTGGGGAGGGGATCAAAGCAGAGAGACTAGGAGGCAGAATCAATAAAACCAGGCAGCAGAAGGATGTCCCCCCAATGACAGAGAGACTGTGATGTCTTTAACAGGCATCAGCCAGGCAGGGAGATGGGTTGGATGGACAAATTATGAATCCTGACTGGGACAGGTTTGAGGCGCATTCAAGCTTAAACACTGAAAGGCTAGAATATGGGGCGCCTGGGTGGCTCAGATAAGTGTCCAACTTCATCTTGGGTCATGACCTCATGGTTTGTGGGTTCGAGCCCTGCATTGGGCTCTGTGCTGACACCTCAGAGCCTGGAGCCTGCTTTGGATTCTGTATCTCTGTCTCTCTCTCTGCCCCTACGCCCCTCGTGCGCGCTCTCTCTCTCTCTCAAAATAAATAATAAATATTAAGAGCCAGGATAGAGGTTCTGTGAGGGTTGACTGTCTTATTATTTCCCCAATGCCTAGGGTAGGGCCTGGCATAGCATAGGTGACTCGTAAATGTCTTCTGAACGGATGAATGAATACCAGACCCGAATTGAGGCAAGAAGTTGAGCCTAGGAATGAGTGTTTTGGAGTCTCTTTATAAAGAACCACGAGCTGAAAACATGCAATTTAATGGGAGAGCCCAGGCAGAGACCGAATAGGCAGAGCTCAGAGGAGGACCATGGATGCATCCTCAAGGGGAAAGACACAGAAGGGCGCTGGTGCGTCTTCAGAAGGGCTGGCTGGAGAGCACGGAGGAGTCAGCGAGGTGAACATACAACACACAGATCATATCAAAAAGTGGGTCTTCTATTCTGAGGCTTAGAACCATTACATCAGCCTTCAGCGACGCCACAGCTTGGAATCCAGGAAGGACGAGGGCCCACTGGCACCTGAACAAGAAAAGAATTGCAGAAAAAGCAGCAGAGTGAAAACCTCCCCAGCTTGTTACATCCTGCTTGAGGCAGAAGAAATTCCAGCAGATTCCAGGAGACTGTCAAGAGGAGGGATTGCCCTCCCCGAAACCAGCACTCTGACACCCACCTCCCAGCAGAGCCAGGACGCGGGGCCAGGGTGCCACAGAGCAGGACACACAGATGCAGGGAAGTCAGGTGGCCTCCGGTGGTCACACCTCACCTTCCAAGCAGCTCCTTCGACTCACGCATTCCCCTTGGGTGGGAGCTGTTTGCAACAAAATATCTTCCCACTCAGCAACTGCGATTCTTGCTCCCCTCCTGTGGTCTTTGAGGAAAGCTTTTGCTCAAAATTTGCTCTTCTCCTTGCTCTTTCCTGGGTGGCGCCGGAGTTACTGGCATTGAGGTCGAAGGGACGTTGTACTGCTGTGTGTGGGGCATGGGAGGGGGGAGAGCTGGAGTGGCAGGGCTTGACATTGATCTTCAAAGGATGATGGTGTTATTTCTTTTTAATCGTTTTGTATGCTTTCGTTGTTCTTGAGCAGGGAGGAAGTCTCTTTGTTGGCTCTGTCGGATGAGAGGGAGACATACCTAACACATTCAATTCCAAAGGCTTTCTTGACCTTCACGCCTTACGAGGGCCCAGTGTTAAAACTTAATAAATGTTTGGGCAAGTAAATTCATGCAATCAGAGGACACTTGTTTACAAACAGCTCTCCCCGTGGATGAAATATGAAGACTGAATACTTGAAGGGCAAAAACCAGTCTTCTAGGTGTGCATTGTCTCCTGGACATAAGTCGCTATTCTCTTCCAGCCAAACATTCGAAAACATTGTTGACCTTCTTTCCACTTCTTCATTTAGCCTGTCACCAAGCTCCTGGATGTGATTTCACAGATCCCTTTCAGATCTGCCTTCACCCCCCAGTCTCCCCACTGTCACTGTCTTCTTTGAGGGTAAATCCCCTTGAGCTAGAAAACATGGTAATAACCATTGCTCTCCCCATTCTGGTCAGGAGAGATTTGTTCTAGTAACTGTAGCCCGTACTTCTACAAGGTCTTTGCTAAATAAAATCTGCTCATTATTCTCTCACATAAAAAAAACTTCTTAGGAGGGGCACCTGGGTGGCTCAGTCAGTTAAGCATCCAGCTTCGGCTCAGGTCATGATCTCTCGGTTTGTGGGTTCGAGCCCCGTGCCGGGCTCTGTGCTGATAGCTAGCTTAAAGCCTGGAGCCTGTCTTTGGATTCTGTGTCTCCCTCTCTTTCTGTCCCTCTCTTGCTCACGCTGTCTCTCTCTCTTTCTCTCAAAAATAAATAGAACATAAAAAAAAAAATTTTTTTTTTAAAACCTCTTAGGAATCAAAGTTTTTTCCAGAATAAGGTTTAAATTCCTTTTGGAACTTTCTAGTGGCACTTTCTGCTATGTGCCCTGTTTCAGCCTGTATCCCAGCCCCTCGGAGCTGCTCACTGCTCTTAGAATGTATCAGATTCTAGGATGTTCTTGTAAATTTGCTTCCCTTTCTCCAGAAGTCCTTTCCCCACTTTGCTTGCAGAACAATTTATCGGCTATAATCCTCCTGAGTTTCAGACTTCATTCCACTCACCCTCTCCTGCTCTACCTGTATTCTTAGTGTCAAGGCCAGAGACTCACAAGGAGTTGCAAGGGAAGACACAGTCCTCCGAGATAGAGTTCTATCTGCACTATTTATTTCCCGAGATGTTCCCATTGTGGGAAGGACAAATAGTATCTTGTTTATTGGACACATGGGGAAGTAGAATGGGACCCTGTCAGGTGGAAGGTGCTGGAGCAAAGCTAAATACAGAAAGCAACACAGAAGTGCTCCCTGGCTCTGCATCTTCCTTTCCCACTTGCTAAGCAACTCACAAGGCACCACGTTGTGCCCAAGACCTGCTCTTACACAGATTTCCAAGGAAAGAACCCTGAGTCTCAGCCGGAGCTCAGGGCGACCTGCTGCTCTTTTCTACCAGCCAGGCAGTCCTGTTGATTCCTTCTAGAAAACTTTACTGTGGGATGTAGATCATGTTCCTAGAAGGAATGAAGCAAACTCCAGGAGAAAGGAAACTCAGAACTAAGTGCACACAACCACACAACTCAATTTTTATTACTGAAAAAAAAAAATAACATGGTAAAACAAGTGAACAATACAGAAGGATATATAATGAAAATTCTGTCTATCCCTCAACCATTGTCCCCCAGGGTCCCTGTAAAGGCTGTTGCATACCTCCTAAAAATATTCCATCTCATATAAAAATAAGTGACTGCACACTTTTTTTGTTTATTTATTTTGAGAGAGAAAAAGTGCACGTGCACGTGCATGAGTGGGGGGGAAGGGCCGAGAGAGGGAGAGAGAGAATCTCAAGCAAGCTCCACACTGTCAGTGCAGACCCCGGATGCAAGACTCGGTATCACCAACTGCCAGATCATGAACTGAACAAAAGTTAAGAGTTGGATGCTTAACCAATTGAGCCATCCAGGCACCCTTGCACACTTAAAACAATTTTTTTTAACATTTATTTATTTTTGAGAGACTAAGAGACAGAGCATGTGCAGAGGAGGGGCAGATAGAGAGGGAGACAGACTCTGAAGCAGGCTCCAGACTCTGCACTGTCAGCACAGAGTCCAGCGCAGGGCTCGAACTCACAAGCCATGAGGTCATGACCTGAGCTGAAGTCAGATGCTTAACTGACTAAGCAACCCAGGTGCCCCTCACCCCTGCCCCTAAGTTTTTAAATGAAAGGAAACACAGCAAAAACACTAATCAACACCTTGCTATTTTTGCTTGGAATATACTTTAGAGATCATTCCATATAAGCCACAGACACGTCAGTTCTTTCAAAGCTGCATGATACTCAATTGTGTAAATGTGCCACAAACAGGTCAGCTTCCCTACCGGTGACAGGCCCTTCGATTATTTTCACTCTCTAGTTATTAAAGGTGTTGCCATGACAGGTCACGCTTAAGTTGTGGTGCCCATCTGCAATAACCATGACACAAATTCACAAAACAGAAGCACATACGTCAAAGGGTATGAAAGTACAAACTTCTTTTTTAAAAAAGAATAAAATAAGGTCCTTCTGGGGATGGTCGATCCCTGGAGCTGTGAGCCACTCCACGTGGCTCTGTTGGGTGTCACTGGTGGGCAGCTGACTCAAAACACAGGGGCTGCTGTGATACGTCCCTACGCAGAAGACCTTGGGCACTTTGGTGTTTCCAAACCTGTTGTCCATTTATAAAGGCTCAGCATGGCGTTCAAGACCTATGATCTGGTGCACCATATAATGAGGTGAGCTAGGACTTATCTACGAGCCAAACTCCTGCTTAGAAACTTGAACACAGAATATAAGAGAGGCCAAGATGAACTCCAAGTATGGCTAACTTCCCCCAAGGCATATGGAGACAAGGCTCGATGCTACATCCTCCTCGCCTGGTTCCAGGCCACTAACCACCCTCCGCACAGATCTTATAATAGTCATTAGCCACATCCAAAAGGCAGTGGAATGACTTTCAGCACCCGAAGACCTACGCCCTACCAGAAATAAAGCTGGAGATGTGGAGTTACAATCTTGTCTACCTGCCTAGCTCCGCCCCCATCCCCACATGACACACTAGGTGATGGGAAACGCTGAGTGGGGTCTCCCTGCAAAGCTCCGGCTCTGTCCCAAGCAACCCAGCCATTTCTGGGTCCAGCTCCACTCCTTGTCCTTGTGGGAAAGCAGACCTGGTACTGTAAGACTTTACGCAGTTTCCAGACGAATTGGAAATCCAGATTAGTGTGTAAAGCCTCTCGATTTCATACAATTTTGAAAATAATGCTTCCAGGGGCACCTGGGTGGCTTAGTCGATTAAGCGTCCGACTTTCACTTGGGTCACAGTGTCGCGGTTTGTGGGTTCGAGCCCTGCGTCGGGCTCTGTGCTGACTGCCAGCTCAGAGCCTGGAGCCTGTTTCAGTCTGTGACTCCCTCTCTCTCTGACCCTCCCCTGCTCACGCTGTCTCTCTCTCTCTCCTAGAAATAAATAAAAAAAAAAATAAAATAAAAAAGAAAAGAATGCTTCCAAATGTAGATCCTATGCAGGCTGAAAAAAATGTCTGTAATCGGATGAGGTCCCTGTGTCCTCAGATCTCTGTGTTTTAGGTGTGCCCAGGCTGCCAACACACTGCTCTCTCTTCTTTTTCTTTTTTCTAAGTTATTCATTTATTTATTTGGAGTGAGAGGGACAGAGAGAGCGAGAGAAAGAATGCCAAGCAGGCCCTGTGCTGTCAGCCCAGAGCCATACGTGGGGCTCAATCTCACGAATGGGGAGATCATAACCTGAGCCAAAATCAAGAGTCAGATGCTTAATTGACTGAACCACCCCACCGCCCCCTCTTCCTACTTCTTCTCCAAACAAGTTCACTCCAGTGCTCAGCATCCTCGCTTCCAACCCAAGTAATTGAAATATACAAAGGTCTCCAACTCACCGCTAAAACAGGGACTAGAAAGCAAACGCACTCTTGTTGAAAGCAATGTTCCGAAGGCTACTCGGAGCCTCCGTTGTAGCGGCCCAAAGGAGGCAAACACATTATGCATTCTGAGGACCCCACAAGACAACTTACGATTAAGAGCTGAATGATATATGGCCAGCTGGCAAAATGAGTGGGATGGGTCATAATAGCAAACATCAGTCGGATCAGCCTAAGAAAGATCTATTATTTCATCATCGCCACTAGGGCCGCTTCCTTGGCGGAGCCATCTTGACCGTTTCCCACTTCCCAGGTGGTGTTCTTCCCTTGATCCTTTGAAATGAGTCATGTGTTCCTTCCTAAAGTACCTCAGAGGAAGAGCAGAAAATCTGGGGGCTCCTCACACCCCTCCTTGCCGTTCCCCTTTGAGTGGGATGTGCAAATTTGCTTCTCCTTGGAACAGCTCTTGCACATATGGCATGTTCTTGGAGGAGATGTGCCTGCATCTCAGGGAACTCACTCGGGGCAGGGCTTGGCACCAGATTATGGCCTTCCTCATCAGAACCAGGGCAGTAGGGACCCAGGACTTCAGGTCACCAGTCAACAGCAACCCAATCTGACTCCCATTGTGTGTGCAGGAGAACAATGGTGGATTCAGACGCATTTCAACTGAGTCTTTGTTACTATGTTGAAGTGCAAAAGACCGAGAGAGATTTGAAGTTTTCCATGTTTGTTATATAAACCTTTCCGGAAAATCAAAAGCATCTGTCTACATTCCCCTCTCTATTGGGAGCCCCGCACCGTTCAATTCTCTCTTGATATTATCACCCTGATTTCCTTCTGGAAAATTACCTCTTCCCCACTGGCGCTGGGCATAAGGACTATTTTTCCAGATGCTCTATTTTACCCTAGTCTGAGACTGGGAATATTCTGTCATTCTTTCATTGGCTCATTTCACAAATATTCACAGAGGATCTACTTTGTTTCAAGCACTAGTCTTGGTGTTAAAAACATTGATAATTAGTAGTGTCTTCTTCTGACTTAGTGGAGTTTAAAGGGTAGGGTCCAATCCAGCTTCCTGTGATGTAAACTAGGTTAACTGTTGGGCTTCCTCTCTGGAATTAGGATCTTATACAGAATGACACAATTGCTAAAATTGATCAGACACCTCCATTCTGGCTTGGCACCTTTGTGAGATGCAGGGGAAGTCTCTGATTCTTGGACTTCCAGAATAGCTCATACTTCTATCTACAGAAACTCCTGGGTGCTTACCTAGGTTTGTGTCATACTTTCTAGCCTTCCCATTAATGCCACGAGTATCTAATAAACTTCCATTCAACCCCCCTTTTGGGGGCGCCTGGGTGGCTCAGTCCGTTAAGCATCTAATTCTTGATTTCGGCATCTTGCTGTGCTTCTGGATGCTTTTAGCTTTATATTTTGGTACTTCCTTATTCCCTTGCCTTGTTTGGAATTGATAACCTTCTCCTAGATCGACTGGTTTATGGTGTTGCTCTAGGGATTGCCCAAGGCTCGAACCCCCGGGTGCCCTTGGCTTCATTCCAGGCCCAGGGACAGTTGGCCAGGCTTCCAGCCTCTAACCTCTGCTTGAATGCTTCCTGTGACAGAGAACTGAGTACCTCCCATCAGCTAATTCTGTGATATGAAACCATAAATAGAAATGATATGGATTTGGGAGTAAAACAAATAGAAGCTCATCCCAGCTTTGTTTCTTAGCCTGTGCAAGCCACAGTTTCATCTGTTAAATAAATACTTGTTTGGGGAATTGAAAGTGACAACAATGGACAGCATCCAGTCCCTTTCACATGGGGAGATAAGAGGGCCAGTGTAGTAGTCTTCCTTCTTTTTATGATTTCTTGTCCATTGGTCCTGGGAACACATAAGTCAGATTTCACTTTCACATGATGGTCTTTCCAAATTAAGACCCCATGTCATCACTTTTCCAGGCTCGGTAGAACAGGTTGTTTGAAGTGTGAAAGGACCCCACATGGACATGAACCCCAGTCACTCCTGCGATTCGGACAAGATGAGGAGGTGGGTTTGCAGGCATGATAGAGAAGGCCTTCCGGAAGCCTGAGTGAGGGACTGAGGACTCACCTGGGAAAGGGGCCATTTTAGGACAGGAGTGTCAGGGCATTTGTTGCCCTTTGGGGTGAAGTAGGTGAGGTACAATGAGGTCTTTCCAGCACAGCACGTGAGATTTGCGGCACATCATGGGCCCCTGGACGCATGCCTGACTCTCTGAGGAGAAGGTCATGCAGTGAGAAATAAGTACAAGAAAAACAAAGGCCAAGAGCTGCTTTGGCTTTGGAAAACCCTGGAACACAGGGAGGATGGCTTGGGAGCTCGAGAGCAAAACTGAACCGGACTGTGGAGGTGAGAGACAGCACAGCTGTGCCTCACCACTCCCGCCTCCAGCACACAGACCCCTCTTGGGATGGCGGGGAGACGGGCTCTGCGATGCTTTACACATGAGAACTGCAATAATCGCTATTATTCGGTGTGATGGTGTGTGGCTTATAGCGTCTGTGATTTGACAATCAAGTAATGAGCTATTGATGAGGGAAATGAACCTGATGACAGCTGAGGCTGGAGACCATTAACTTATAAGCCTTTCCTGTGGAATGTTCTCACTTGGGACTCTTTGATAATAGCTAATAATAATAGCCACATTTATTGAGATGTTACTCTGTGCCGAGTGCTTTGTACGGATTATTTCCTGCAAGTCTCACAACTCTCTGAGAAAAGTATGTTACTCTTCTGTTACAGAGGAGGAATGTGGGCAGATGGAAACAAATACCACTGAGTCCTGGGAAATGGGGGCTCGGGGCACACTCATCGCTAGAGAGTTTATTAAGAGACACTCGTAGCAAGATGGCAGCGCACACATGTGCTCCCCTGAGCTCTGATTATCCTCAGAGAAGAGATGATCAGACTGGGCAGGAATGGGCTGGAAGAACAGCGGGTGGGGATTCCATAGAGACGGATGTACTTGTTCGCGGTACTAGAGAAGGGTAGGGTCAGTGCCTTCCAGAATTTACGCACCTGTAAATCACCTGGGGATCTAGAGAAAGATGCAGATTCTGATTCGGTAGGTCTGGAATGAGGTCCAAGTTTCTGTATCTCTTAAAATCCACCCCCCCCCCAAGCGGAGGATGCCAGTGCTCCTGGTCCAGAGATCACTTTATGATTGGGGAGGATCTACGCAACTAGGTAACAGTGGGGCCTTTGGGTCGAGAACCCACCTTGTCAGGAAGAGTAACGCTGCGTGACTTCAGTTTGTACTTACCACTGAGCTAACAAACCTGACGAGTCAACCAGAAAATATTGCAAATGGAATGTGAGCAACATAACGAACCTAATAAAATTCAATTTTTAGCGTTATTTTCATATGATGATAATATGTTTAATATTGTGGGAAATGGGCACCCATTAAGTGAACGGAATATAAATTACTACAGCCCCGGTTCTTTTCATTTTAGCCATATCCCTCTAATTTAGCATGAACTAACTTAGTTTTGTACAGCTCACTATGATGATAGTTTGCCTCCCCTTGACTCAATAGCATCCTTCATCTGTTATGCTCATCTCGCTAATTTTTGCATTCGCCTGTGACAGTTGAAGTCATATGTGGCTATTTGCATGAAGACAAATCAAATCTTGATTTAATAATAATATCGGAAGCTACAGTCTTCTTTCATGAAAATAACTTTCAACTGGAAAGAAAGAGAATCTTTGTTTTTCTTCCTGACAAAATAATCTAGACAATACAAGAACCAGAATATGTGAAATTATGTCATTTTGTTGGTTGATTTTTAAAACTAATTTCTTTTAATGTGTTTTCCTTTCCCTCAAAACACTATATTTTGACTTCTTCCTTCCTAATGTGAGAAGATAGGTGCTGATTTCAGTTCTGCTCCTCTAATCCCGAGTTTTTCTGAACTGTTACTTTTACATGTCAAATCTACAATACTTCCATTTTGTTCCCTAATGGTAATTAGTTCTCTAAGCTTTATCCGTAGGTTGATTTGGAAAATTGAAAATCAATAGTGATTTCATTATTATGACTGTTTAAATGTGGTTCACTACACAGCCATAGCTATGATTAAATGTTCTTTCTCATATGACTTTTTGCCTAGAGTTCTATTTTTTTGGAACTAATTACTTTAGACATATTTTTAATTTTGTTCAACCACTTTTCCAGATTTAGGATTCTACTGAATCCTTCCTATTTCCCTGGAGAGTCCCTCCTGGGCTTTGCACATCTGATAATGTCTTTATGCTACCATCTTATTTATTGATACTTTAGTTCTGTATTGAATTGTAAAATGATACAATTTTCCTTAAAGAGCTCCTAATATCTAGAGGTGCTGATAGATAGATGCTTGATGCAGCTTGATGCTGCCCTTGTTTTCATTTTGGACTTTTTTTTTTTCTCTCACTTTTGCTTTTAAGACTTGCTTTTTAACCTTAATATTCTGACATTTGGTGGTCATGCGCTACGTATGTGTTTGTTCGTTTTATTCATTGTTCTGGGAACTAGGTGTACATTTTCCATATGAACACGAAGTCCTCCTGTTCTGGAAAAATTTTCTCATTACTTCTTTTTTTTTTTTTTAATATTTATTTATTTTTGAGAGACAGGGACAGAGCGCGAGTAGGGGAGGAACAGAGAGGAAGGGAGACACATAATCCGAAGCAGGCTCCAGGCTCTGGGCTGTCAGGACAGAGCCCAATGTAGGGCTTGAACTCTCAAACCGTGAGATCATGACCTGAGCCGAAGCCGGCACTCAACCGACTGAGCCACCTAGGTGCCCCAACCTCATTACTTCTTTGATACTTACCCTTGTCATTTGTCTTTTGGTCAGATGTTGAAGGCTCCCACGTTGACCCTCTTGGGTTTCTCTTCTCGTATTTTCTACCTCTTTGTTTTCCTGTTCTACTTCTTAGAGGTTCCCCAGATCGGATTTTCCAACTTTTCTAATGAATTATTTTCCATTCTGACAAACAGATCTTCACTGTCTAGGAGCTATTTCTTGGTAGACGGTCATTTCATTTTTGTGCTGCCCTCCTCTTGTTTGCTGCTGCACCATTTTCTCACATCTCTCAAACATGTACACCAGAGTTCCACTTCCCTGCTGCTCTTTGTGTGATGTCTGTTTCTTCCAGGACCATGTTTTGTGTCTCTTCACTTTGATGTCTCACTTTCATGTTAGAGGGTCTCCCATTAGAAGGCCTTTGAATATTCATGCTCAAGAACTAGTCAGTTAAACCTGATGAGGGCCCCGTAGCATGGGCAGACCTTGCTGATTTTGCCAATTTGCTCCAAGTGAGACCAGTTTGGGGAAATGTGTGAATCAATCCCTGGTGAGCCCCTAAATGGAAAGGATATTCTTCTGGAGACTTCCAGTATCTCTGGAAGAAAATACTCCTTTTTGAAAAGTCTTGGCATAGAAACCTGGCTTCCAAGAATTATGTCCTCCAGGGCGAAGCGGGTTTGGCTGGTTCAAAAACAGGCTGTTGATTAATCACCTTGTTTTGTGCCCCCACATTGTAATCCTACCCTCTTTTGCACATTTCATGGTGCCAAGGCCCATGAATGCATGAAGGGCACACTGCCTCCCTCTTTGCTGGAATCTTTTTCTGTACATATGCTGGGCTGTGACTTCCTGGATTCTGCTTCCTCACTCTCCAGTCATCTGTATCTCATCCATTTTCTGGAGATTTGGTGAGCTCTTCCTTCTGAGGGCTCTCTTTTTATCTTCATATCCCTGAGCATTTAGACATTATTTTTATTCCTATACTATCTTTTATTGAGCATAGTAGCAGAGAGAGGGAACAAACTTATAGAGTCAAGCAGTCAATTTCAACCAGAGGTCATTATTATTACTTGGCATCAGAAATGCCAATCCACTGACAGCATGATCTGCTTATCCAGACCTTTAACTTCTGCCTGTAATTACTTGATGCCAATGGAATTATAAACCACGTGCAAAGACAGTACTTGATCATAAGTTTATGTTTCAAATAAGATGTTTTCACGTATAGGTAATAAGACATCTTGGCTCAATCTTTTTAAACAATAAGGAAACTTATTATCTCACATACCATGAAGTCAAGGGTAGGCAAAGCCCACAGTAAGTAAAACCAGAACTCTGTTTCCATTACTCTGAGATTTTGTTGGCTGCTCTTTGTATGTTGACTCACATTCACTTCCATCGTGGGGACAAGGTGGCTTCCTGCATCTATTTAAGATGGCTTCCTTCCTTCTTTCAAGGAAGTTGACCTTGAAACAACTAGGGAAAATATTTTCCCATTTTCATATCTTGTAAATGGGGAGCGGAGGGGATCCTTTCCCTTCACCATAAAATAAAAGGTCATCTCAGCAATTCTGTCCCTTTAAATCACCAGGAAATTCTAGTTTACTAAATTTGGGTTTCTGAAACAAACACTTGTAAGGGAAGTAGGAATATCATGATTTACGAGAAGAAACCAGAATCTGTCTTTAGAACATGGGTTGATTGGAGGATGGGAATATCTGAAAAAAAAAAAAAAAAGATGACACTTTGAAACAGATGAGTGGGAGAAAGGACACAGGATGGGTAAACAATAGAGTCCACTATTGGTGGTCATGCCAATGATCTAAGACATACTTACATTTTAATTCTCATTAATGCCAGCATGACAATGTTCCATCTAAATGGCCCCATGGAGAACTTTCAGGCACCTGACAACATTTATGAAATACTTCACGTCACCTTACTACACCATTTCTCAGGTGTGGGCTTCCCATCCATCACCCTCTCTGTCCCCTACAGGAAGCATGATCAGTTTTACATTCCCTTGAAGATGAAAGTTGCTTGGAAGATCTTTTTTTTTTAAATTTTAAATGTTTATTTATTTTTGAGACATGGGGAGAGGCAGAGCACAAGTGGGGAGAAGCAGAGAGAGAGAGAGAGGGAGACACAGAATCCAAAGCAAGCTCCAGGCTCTGAGCTGTCAGCACAGAGCCCGATGTGGGGCTCGAACCCAGGAACCGTGAGATCATGACTTAAGACAAAGTCAGAAGCCCAACTGACCACGCCACCCAGGTGCCCCTGCCTAGAGAATCTTAAATGCCAGTCCTGAAAAAGGAGTGCCCAGCAAAGGCTTCAAGTCAGCTTTAAGGGAGGTAAGGATACCATGCTGTCCCCACCACTGTGATGTTTGAAAAGGGGTCCCCATGATTACCATTCTCTAGCACTGCCATTCTGTCCTATGGTCAAACCTCCATTTACAACCTGGGCTCAGTTTGGGATCATGCTGCCGTCTGCATCCTCCTACCACATTAGTACTGTGTGTGCAATAATTCATCTCCAAATGTATTACAAAAGTGTCAGCTGCATCCAAGTCCATCCAGGCAACATTAAACTTCAATTAAAATGGGGATTTGCAAAGTAAGCGAATGGTATCTCACCTAGACGGATTTCTCAGACACTGAAGGTCTAAGTTGTATTTATAAAATCCAAAAAAATGATATAGCTTGGGAAAACGGAGCAGGTTAAAGTCAGGCAACTTGGTTTTTATTGGTGTGTTCATTCCACAGGCATTCCAGGAGGTCTACTTTGAGGAGGCAGCTGGATGGGGCTCCCAGGGACACCTGATACTCCCCACCCATGGAGTGGTGTCTCAGAAATTCCCCAGGACACAACCTACTGAGACAAACGTTTGTGAGCAGGAAGTCTATGATAGGTGCTCTTAAAATTAATACCCACAAGGCAGTAAGCAAATTGACAAGCGGAAGAAGAGGTAAGCAATGCAGTTGTGGCAAAGGCCTGGGCGCACCCCACAGGGAGTTAAACCAAGAAGCTCAGGCCTTTGTGTCTCTACTTGACCTGCCAGGGGAATTAAGTTGGTCCTGAGGAAAGACCATAACCTCAGGCAAGGCAGTTCCCTCAGTCCAGAAGCTTCTTGCAGAGTGACTCAGCTGTCAACAGTTAACAGTCAACACTTCCGGAAGCTGGGGAATGAGTGCCCCAGTCCTAAGGGGGAATCCAAGTAGATCACCACCGAATCCACTACAGACAGCAGAGTTGAAGATGTCTAGCTTGACTCTGGTCAAGGGAGAATTAGAAGGTACCCATCTTGAGGGGTGCCTGGTTGGCTCAATTGGGTAAGCATCTGACTTCGGCTCAGGTCATGATCTAGTGGTGCATGAGTTCAAGTCCCAAGCTGGGCTCTGTGCTGACAGCATGGAGCTTGGAGCCTACTTGGGATTCTGTGTCTCCCTCTCTCTCTCTGCCTCTCCCCACTTGTGCTCTGTCTTTCTCTCTCTCTTCTGTTAAAAATAAACAAACATTTTTTTTAAAAAAGCAGAAGTTACTTGTCTTAAAACCCTACTGCTATTTTAAACATAGGACAACAAAAGATAAAATATAATGAGTAATAAGCAAAAAGAGATATGCATATAAGATATAAAAAATAAAAATGAAAAAGATATGTACCTATACTTGAGACGTTGCCCTAATATTAACTTTCTTCACGGTCACACGAGATGGTTCCTTGGGGCAATAAGATGGCTTCCGGGAATGACCAGAGCCACAGGTTTCCTTATTTATATCTAGCCAGAAGGAGAGCGGGAAATTAACCTTTCCTTGAACCACGGAACCAAAGTCCGTCCCTCCTGTCTTGTGCCACACCAGTGCAAAGCCTGCTGGGGACCACAGGTCTGTAGATCAGAAGGCCAAGGTGGTGAACGGGCTGCTGGAACGGAGAAAAGGCAGCCAGGAGTTTGGCTCCTATGAGAAAATGAAGACTAAACATTCCCCACGAAGGGAAGGGGATGAGAGCCAAGATGACTGCGTGAGCCTAGGAGCTAGACAGTCTTTTCCCACTTCTGCAAGAAAGTTGAGAAAGCTGAGATTTTACTACAATGGGATAATGAGGCAGGCGGGAGGGACCAGACACAGCCTCTACTGAAAACTTGGATGAGCAGCCCCCCTGGCTGTATGCAACGTGTTCAACAGTAGCCTTAATCCAACGTGAGAAACCTGGGTTCTGGGCTGGGGGGTCCTGAAGAGCCAGCTGCAAACCTGGCAAACAGGGAGGAGCCAGGACAAAGGAAAACAGGAGTGAAGGAAACACGTTCACTGAAGATGAGCTTATGGCACAAAATCACAAAATATGCAGTGAGAGATAACGTGAAGGGAGAAATCCTATGGAATCAACAGTGAACAACCAGTCATGGGTGATCATTCATTAAAATGACAATAATAAAAATACTAGAATGATCTGAGGTTAACATTTAAGTCGGTAAGGTCTGGAGGGTGAAGCCAGCATCATGATGATAGGAGACCTCCCTCGTCTGTGTCCTCCACCACCACCAAACATTCGTCATGCATCATGGACAAAAGCCCCTTCAGAAAGCAGTGAGACAGGGGCGCCTGGGTGGCTCAGTCGGTTAAGCGTCCGACTTCGGCTCAGGTCATGATCTCACGGTTTGTGAGTTCGAGCACCTTGTCTGGCTCTGAGTCGTCCGGCTCTGCTCTGACAGCTCAAAGCCTGGAGCCTGTTTCAGATTCTGTGTGTCCCTCTCTTTCTGTTCCTTCCCCACTTGCACTCTGCCTTTCTCTCTCTATCAAAAAAAAATAAATAAATAAAAACATAAAAAATAAAAATGTCAAAAAATTAAAAAAAAAAAAAGACTGCAGTGAGATATATCACCATATGCCAAGGAACCTGGTAAGAGTCCTACCCACCCACGCATCAGGTAAATAGGCAGACTGACCTTGGTCCTGGCTATGGACCCTGCAGTGGTCCATGAACTGGCTCCAGCCCCTCGCAGCCAGTCTGGGAGCCCCAGGAAAACACTTTCGACAAAATTTTTGATGTTTTATTTATTTCTGAGAGAGAGACAGACAGACAGCATGAGAAGGGGAGGGTCAGAGAGAGAGGGAGACACAGAATCTGAAACAGACTCCAGGCTCCGAGCTGGCAGTCAGCACAGAGCCCGACTCCGGGGCTCGAACCCACGAGCAGTGAGATCATGACCTGAGCTGAAGCCAGATGGTAACCGACTGAGCCACCCAGGTGCCCCAGGAAAACACTTTCTAAAAATAATCCCCCTCAGATGAGACAGCCTTTGGGAAGTCCAGGGTTCAAGAGGAGAAGAGCCCGCACGCTACTGGAGCAAAAAAATAAAATACAAGTTTGGGCAGTGGGAAGATGTTGGTCAGAGGGTACAAATTTCAATGATAAGATGAATAAGTTCTGGGGATCGAATGTATAGCATATGGATTATAATACTGTATTACACACTTGAACCTTGCTAAAGGAGTCAATATTAAATGCTCTTGCCACAAAAGGAAATGGTAATTTGGGGTGGCTAAGTCAGTTAAGCGTCCAACTTCAACTCAGGTCATGATCTCACAGTTCGTAGGTTTGAGCCCCATGTTGGGCTCTGCGTTGACATCACAATGCCTGCTTGCTATTCTCTTCTCCCCCTCTCTCTCTCTCTGCCCCTCCCCTGCTCTCTCTCTCTTTTTCTCAAAATTAAAAAATGAACCTAAAAAAAGAAATGCTAATTTGGTGATGTAATGGAGATGCTACCAAATGCTATAGTCGTAATCATATTGCAATATACAAATGTACGGTATCAACATACGTTACACCTTCAGCTTACCCAATGGTATGTGTCAATTACATCTCAAAAAAACCTGAAAAAAAGCAAAAATCTAATTATAAATAAAACAGAAAGTTCTGGGGGGTATACAAGCAGTTACTTTTTTAAAAGTAATCTCTACACCCAATGTGAAGCTTGAACTCACAACCCGAGATCAAGAGTCACACGCTCTACCAGCTGAGCCAGCCAGCATCTCACAAGCAGTTATAAAATGTATATTTAAAAAAATGTCTGCTAGAAATGTTGGAAATGAAAAACATGGCCATTAAAAATTTTAAATCAGTAAATGAGACAAACTCGAGAATGGATATAATTAGCAAGAATCAGTGAATTGGAAGCTACGACTTAGAATTCAACAAAAATGCATCATAGGAAGATAAAAATTTTTTTTTCATTAAGTCATAGTTTAAAAACATGGAGGATAAATTGATGGGCTCCAAAATGTATCTAATAGGAATGTTGAAAGTGGAGAATGAAGCAAGTGTCGCAGCAGAGATATTTAGAAAGATAACGGCTGAGAATGTTCCAGATTTGCTGAGAGCTGCAGCAAATCCAGCATAAATGAAAATAAATACACATCTGTTCACATCCTTGTGAAATGTAGACACATGAAGAAAAAAACAATCTCTAGGTTACCGGAAATACAGATCACCCACAAAGGAATGACAATTACATTCTTAGCTGACTCCTCATCCACAACAGTTGATTCCAGAAGGCAATGGAGTGATATATCTTCCCCGCACCAAGGGAAAAGAATCCCATCCTGTAATTTCATATTTGGCTAAATGTAAAGGCAAATTAAAGGCATTTGCAAATATACAAAGATTAAAAGGAGGCACTACCTGCAGACCCTTCTGGACTCACAGAATTATAAGAAGGACATAATGCAGGAAGAAAGATCATTTCTGTGCTGGGTCAGGAAGACAGTAAACAAACATTATTGAGTGTCTACTATCTACACTGCAAGTACATGATCCTGCCCATCCAGAGTTTACGATCTCGCTCCGAGGACTAAGCTGAAGAGTCTCAGGCAGAAGGAACTGAGTGTACAAAGGTCTCTGGGCATGAAAGCACAGAAGTGTTACCAGAATAAGTAAATAAGAGTAATGAGGTCAAATGGCTCAGGGTTTAAAGAGATGTTGCTAAAAAGTTTGATTGAGTCTAGGATGTGCTTGTACAGAATAAAGATCCATTAGGGGCTTTAAAGAGTGATTAAGTGGATTTGAATCCTCGTTATTTCGGTTTGATATCAACACTGTTAAAACTGGGAATATAGGGGTGCCTGGGTGGCTCCGTTGGTTAAGCACCCAACTCTTGGTTTCAGGTCAGGTCATGATCTCCTGGTTCATGAGTTCGAGCCACGTGTCAGGCTCCATGCTGACAGTTGGAGCTTGCTTGGGATTCTCTCTCTCCCTCTCTCTTTCTGACCCTCCCTTGCTCTTTCTTTCTCTCTCTCAAAAATAAACTTTAAAAAATGGGAACATACAGGGTATGAATCTCCAAACCTTCCTCACCGGGAAAATCAAGTTAAAACTCTATGGAGACATTGAAAAATGCCCGCCCTTTTCTGCACACCATCTAATGCATCTGAATCTCTCCCATCCTGGCTATTGACCATATTTATATTTTGATGCTGTGGGTCAGAAAGGAAGAGTGTGAACAGGATAAATTTCAAATGAAACAGCAATAAACTGAAATAAAAAAAATAAACCCCTGACCTTTTAGTCAGTTTCGCTTTCTAAAGAAAGATGTGCGCATGAATTTGTTTCCCTAGCTACCATGCATAAAAATAGAAGATGCAGTATTTGGTAATTTTATGGCTATTAGAATAATAAAGTGTCATGGAAAGTTATTACATTGTAAGACAGTATTCTCCTTTGTGCACAGGCTCTCGGGAGCAAGGAAAGATAAGGAGGGGGGCACATACCATCATACACAGAAATAGTTTGTGTGTCTATAGGTCATTTTAGAAAAGTTTTGTGTACGCAGCAGGCAAAATCCTAGCCTGCAGTGGCTGTACTGGGTGATCTCGGGAATTAGTGACCGGGATAACTCCTCTGAAGGTAAATACAATGTAATGAATGTGACACTGGAATTTCCTCATCCCCAAACACTGACTGGCCAGTTGGATTTTGTGTTGGAGAAGAAAACATGACAACTCACATAGGTCACAAACACCAATGGAGCCATGAACACACCTTTTTGTGGACACACAGTCCCCTTCCTTGAGGCCAGAAAGGACAAAGGAGTGTTTGATATTGTAAATGACTGGGAAATTGGACTGCTTCCCTTTTGTCTACAGAAACCAGTGAGTTCTACATCCTGAATATGATAAATTCTGTCTTTAGAGTTGAACAGGAAGAGATTGAAGGGAAGAGCAGTCTTTTATGAAGCTAAAGTTTTCTTTCTTTCTTTTTTAATATTTTAAAAATGTTTTATTTATTTCTAGGAGAGAGAGAGAGAGAGAGACAGCGTGAGCAGCGGAGGGTCAGAGAGAGAGAGGGAGTCACAGACTGAAACAGGCTCCAGGCTCTGAGCTGGCAGTCAGCACAGAGCCCGACGTGGGGCTCGAACCCACGAACCGCGAGATCATGACCTAAGCGAAAGTCAGACGCTTAACCGACTAAGCCACCCAGGCGCCCCGAAGCTAAAAGTTTTCTTGACAAGTAATCCAATCCAACCCTCAGAGCCCAAATATGTTGCAATTATATCTACAAAAAAGTGAATGGGTTTGTCCACCATTGTGGTGGCCTTCTCCAGGATTCTAGAAGCTTTGGCAATAGAAACTCTTTCCTTGCACTCCCAAGGAACTGGAGTAGATCACCAACCCTCCACCTATCCTTAGGCAATACCATAGTGAAACTTGAGGTGACAGCCTGCCATTTTCAAAAATGTCAACGATGAGAGGCCTGGGTGGCTCAATCAGTTATCTGACCTTGATTTCAGCTCAGGTCATGATCGTGTGGTTTCGTGAGTTGGAGCCCTGCATCAAGCTCTGCACTGACAGCATAGAGCCTGCTTGGGATTCTCTCTCTCTCTTTCTCTCTCTCTGCCCTGCCCCCACTCACACTGTCTCTGTCTCTCTCAAAATAAATAATTCTAATTTTTTAAAATCAAAAACAGAAACAAAAATGTCAACCATGCCGTCTTTTTTTGTAATGTATCTCACTACTGGGAAAGTCTTCCTAACATTCCAACATGTTAAAGCTGCAAATATTCCCCATCCCCTGGTGTATAGGCTTCAAACAAAACCTCCTAGAATGACAAATATCCTCTAGTTCTCTTTCCCCCTGCACACCCCCTTCTCCAGCTTACTCTGGGGATTCATATTCTCCTACTGCTCCAGCATTCTGTGTTTCAGCCATACCAAACCATTCACACTTTTCAAAATACGCCACTCTTCCTTGACATCCGCTCCAGACGGTCCCTGCATCAGCTGAAGAAATAAGGAAGTGTGAACTGGCTTCCCCCATCCCTCGCAGCCGACTGCCACAAATAGAGAAATTAAGTGCTTGCTACTTTCAGTCTCTCCAGATCATCCAGGGGTGATCAAAGAAGAAAATTGCTGCTACACTCAGCCTGAATCCTTCGTCTAAACACTGAAGGTGCTCACTGAGATGGCGGTAAGGGAAGGTAGACCAGATGTTAGCTACTGATTCCTCTTGGAACATGGCTTCACTACGGCCACTGACTTCAGCAGCTTTTTCAAGAAGCGGGCCACAAAATCAGGTCTAGATCTGGTAAGCTGAATAAGTATAATGCACACACAAGTGTGCGTGTGCACACATACACACACACACACACACACATTTATTCCTATGACCAGGAATCTGCTTACCACCCGCTTTTTAACCTCAACCTGTTATCCTTCACTGGTCCAAAGGCTCTAAGATTGATGTATCAGAACATATATCCACCTCCTCAACTCTTAAGTCAAACACATGAGAAGTGGCAGCCTACTTCTCATTGAATCAACTATTTTATCTTGGTAAGTGAAGAACCTTTTAGGAATAATAAAACAAAAGAAAGAAGCCTATGGTACTAAGTGTAAGGCTTTGACTTGCCTCTTTACTCAAGGGGACATTCCCAAACAGAAAAGTTTTCCTTTCTTTTACAATTTCAATTTGTATTTCTGCAAGTCAAATAGGGCAAACGATTCTTTTTTTTTCAATGTTTATTTATTTATTTTTGAGAGAGAGAGAGAGAGAGAGAGCAAGTGGGGGGTGGGCAAAGAGAAGAGTATCTGAGGCCAAGCGTATATATACTTTCTCTAGGCAAATGTCAAATACCAAAAGGCTGGGCAAGTTCGCTAATTTTGATTATTTTTTGGGTGTGCTATGCCTTTCTATCTTTTGAGGAAGAATCTAAGGAAGAAAAAGCATTCACAGGTTTTTCAGGCCTAATTGAAATATTCTCTACATCAAATATGTTCAATGTAGTAGAAACTGCAGATGTTATTGCTTTAATTTTATAACCCAATTATTCTTTTATTTCTAGTTGTCTTCAGGATAAATTAACTCTTATCAGCTATTCAAATAGGTAATTATCATAAAGCTAAATACCACACAACCTCATAATCCATGTCAATTTATAGACTAAACTGGAGTAAAATCGTGCTCTGGAGTTACAGGAAAGGAACTCCAGACTTTTATGATTTCTCAACATTTTTTGCCAGAATACCCAAATGAAATTTAACAAGGAGATGATTTCTTTTTGTGAAGAAAAGGGTCTAGAATTGGCTTTTTTTTTTTAATTTGTAGCAGAATGAATGCTAAACTTGAGACAAAAGATAATGAGTTTGGGTACAAGACCAGTAATTCATCAGCTATGTGACTCTGGCCAAATTATGTTATCCTTTTGAGTTTCATTTTCCTTCTCTCTAAAAAATTGGGATATTTTATCCTAGAATCCTTTCTGTCTATAAAATCCCATGACCTTATGCTTCTGAAGGTGCTATAATAGTCTGGCCAGGACATCTCAGGGCTCAGCGCCTTGTGGTTATAGTACATAAGGTCAAGTTCATGTGGCCTTCAAGAGCAAAACTGCATTCATGTGCATCACCTCAGGGTGAGGCCAGGACTCAGGTAAAGCTAGTGAGACACTCACATCAGTCTAAAATTTAAAGGTGTTTCCCCAAAACTCAGTAAATCAACAGAAATCTTATTTTAACACAATATTTAAAAAAAAATCAAAACCATTGCAAAAATCCACGATGAGCAAATATCAATATTTTAAATAAGGATAGGATCAAGGCTCAGGGAGACGAGGTGTATATTCATCAGAATAGGTTTGTTTATGCCAAAGTTGTCTTTTTTCTAAAGTGTAATTCCCGTATCTTAGAGGTTTAATGGAGGAAACGTTGATTTATTACTCCTGTCACAACTCTGGTGAGGGTCTACATGGGCTCTTCTCCCCGCAGTCACACAGGCTCTCATGGCAGGCAGGCAGCTCCTGTGATTGTTGCCGCAGAAAAAGAGGGAACCAGAGGGTCACTGCACGAGTCAGCGTAGGTTAAGTAATGCTGCAGTAACAAGTGGCCCTGGAATCTCAGTGGTGTACAACAATCAAGACTGATTTCTGGCTCATAGTGCATGTCCATTTATGAGTCAACTACTCTCCATTTACTTCAGCACAGGTGCAAGGCTGAGGAAACAACCCTCATCTGGGACACGCTGCTCTCATGCCAACGAAGAAAGATAATGGTGAAGAATGTTAGGGAGTCTATAAAATTTCTGCTCAAAATGGCATACCCCACTCATAGGAAGGAGGGAGGAGGGAAGTGGCACAGTTTACCCAGTATCAATGGGGTGGAGAAGCATAATCCTCACCCAGAAGAAGGAAGGGCAAATGTTGTGAATAGAATGCTGTGTTCCATGGTCTACTTTCTTTTCCTGAATATTCACCCCCCACCTTTCCACATTAGACACACACAAAACACTCTTCTTCTCCCGAAGGTGGTCAGCTCCAGAGGCCCATTTAGTCATGACATTGATCCACAAACCCACAAACTGAAAAGTGTTTTGCCTCACACACATCTAAGATGCTATGCTAAGAGAACAGTGGAATAACCTTATTAACTATCAATTACTGTATAACAAACTGCCCCAAATGTAGGCGCTTTAAACAATGCATACATCTCTCAGTTTCTGTCAGTCAGGAATCCAGAAGTTGCTGAGTGGTTATGGCTTCATATCCCTCCTGAGGGTGCAGCTGAGATGTGAACCAGGGCTCTGGTCATGTAAGGATCTGACTGAGGGCGAATCTACTTCCAAACTCGTACGCTTGCGTGCGGGACTCAGATATCCACAACCAAGATCACGCACGTAGTTGGCAGCAAGCCACAGTTTCTCACTATGTGGGACTCTCCGCAGGCTGCCGAGTATTCTTCTGACATGGGTCCTCTCTCCGGAGGGCTGTCTCATGACATGGCAGTTGGCCCCAGAGCAAGACAGACATAAGGGATCCAAGATGGAGTTATCCTTCCACATAGGGACCCAATCAGTCCATCCTAGCCGTCTCTAGACATCGGAGCCTCTCCCGTTGAGCTCCCAAGCATTGGAGAGTAGACACAAATAATAATAGTCCCCGTTATGCCCTAACTGAATCTCAAACTCAAATAATTATCAGCATAACGAATGGATTGTTCTTTTTTTTTATGATTTCTTTTTTGTTGTTGTTTTTTTTTTTTGTTTTTTGTTTTTTTACAAATAGTTTATTGTCAAATTAGTTTCCACATAACACTCAGTGCTCATCCCCACAAGTGTCCTCCTCCATGCCCATCCCCTCCTCCCCCCCAAATCCATCAGTCCTCAGTTTTTGTCAGCATTCAAGAGTCTCTCATGGTTTGCCTCTCTCCCTTTCCCCCACCATTTCCGCCCTTCTTCTCCCCCTTGGTCCTCCGTCAAGTTCCTCCTAATCCTCCTATACGTGCATACATATGATATTTGTCCTTCTCTGCCTGACTTATTTCGCTCAGCATAACACCCTCAAGGTCCATCCATGTTGCTACACATGGCCAGATTTCATTGTTTCTCATTGCCATGTAGTATTCCATGGTATAGATAAACCACATCTTCTTGATCCATTCATCTGTTGATGGACACTTAGGCTCTTTCCATGTTTTGGCTATTGTGGAGAGTGCTGCTATGAACATTGGGGTACATGTGCCCTATGCATCAGCATTTCTGTATCCCTTGGGTAAATTCCTAGCAGTGCTATTGCTGGGTCATAGGGGAGTTCTATTGTTAGTTTCCTTAGGAACCTCCACACTGTTTTCCAGAGGGGCTGTACCAGTTTACATTCCCACCAACAGTGTAGGAGGGTGCCCGTTTCTCCACATCCTCGCCAGCATCTAGAGTTCTCTGATTTGCTCACAAATGGATTGTTCTTACATACCTCTAAGTCTTAAAGCAGTTTGTAATACGATAAATGATGACATCATGAACTGGTACTTGGACTAGAGTGCTGCATTAAAACACACACACACACACACACACACAGATACATGACACTGTCCTTCAGATTGAGTTGTAGACAAGAGCAAGAAGAATCTTGAGGAGTCTTTGTGAAAGCTTAGTGTTCAGTAAGGAGCTTGTTATCCAAGACTGGAGTAAAGGGGGATGCGAATCCTTAACAGCTGAAAGATTGGCAGCTTGTTACCTGAGGTAATGTGGAAAACAGGAAATATATAGAAAACATCTGGATCCTGCTAAGGAGATTCCCAGGAGGAATATCAACAGCGCAGGCTGATTTTGCTGAGCTACATATATGAAAATACAGGGGCGCCTGGGTGGCTTAGTCGGTTAAGCGTCCGACTTTCGCTTAGGTCATGATCTCGCGGTTCATGGGTTCGAGCCCCGCATCGGGCTCTGTGCTGACTGCCAGCTCAGAGCCTGGAGCCTGTTTGAGTCTGTGACTCCCTCTCTCTCTGACCCTCCCCTGCTCACTGTCTCTCTCTCTCTCCTAGAAATAAATTAAAAAAAAACATTAAAAAAAAAAAAGAAAGAAAATACAGAGAGAGGGGACCTAAAAAAAAAAAAAAGAATTCTTCAGTTTTCAATTTCAATAAGAACCGAGAGGAATATAAGGGAGTAGAATCCACAGGCCTAAAAAGAAAACCAGTTTTCAATCCCAGACTCTCTAGATAGTGAGAGGGTCTGGAGACAAGAAACGGTCTCAGGGCAAAGATCATCTCAAGGATGAGACTGAGATTTTTTGGTTGATACAACAGAAAGATTTGTGGGCACACCTCACGGACTCTTTCAACTAGACATCTTAAGAGAGTTGTGTCATAGCACTCAGGCTCTAAAAGGACGCCAGAGAGAGCCCATCATGAAAACATCTCTGAGTGTTGTTTTTGTCTAGTGGAATGAAGCCTAAAAAGATTAATAGGAAATTCACATAATATTCAAGAGAATTAAATTGGTATAACTACTGGCAACTTGTAACAGGGACAGAAAAAGCATAAAATTATGGGTCTCCAACTTTCGATGGGAAGAAGGCTGAGAAGGCATAATTGGTCTATTCCTCATGGAATGGAATGGTTCCAGAGCATGTAGCCCAGAGCCATGGGGAATCGTTCCCAGGGGGTAAAACTGGACCCCAGTCACGGAACCAGCAACATGCTTCTGGCTGGGTTTTAGAACTGCTGTAGACTAGCAACTGCTGTGTCCATCCTCTTTCCTCTAGTGTCTGCTATAGTTATCTTATGTCTGTCTTTCTATTGCATGTTGGGTATATTGGGAGATCGATAGCTTAGCCCTTTTGTTTGTAGGTCTTCAGATGAAGAGGAACGAGATACTCAAGGAACTGTATCACATCTAATGAGTCTCATCTGCCAGGACTTGATCTAGATGATAAGCTCCTGGAAGCTAAATGAGTGCCATGATGGGATAAGTCATGGGTGGTTTTGGAAGGGAATGAGCGTTTTTCATGCAAGAGGAACTTATCTGTGTAGATTGTGGCAGATGAAAGATGGCCACAAATTCTTTGACACCCACCCCCTTCTCTACTGATCTGTAGATTCTTTGATCACTAGAGCCTAGTGAAAGTGACACGGTAGCAATTCAGAGCCTGGCCTTAGGTGGACTTGCAACTTCTACCTGGTCTCCTGAGTTATGCCGTGCTTGCAAATGATGCCAAAAATCTGTGATCTGTTCCTTACTCTTCTTTAACTGTCAGCCCACTGAAATTGTGGCCCACATCTTCATCACAGCTCAAAGGATTAATAAAGTACCTCTATCTGGACCGTTATCAGTTTCATGGCAGAAGAAAATAATAAAGCTGAGTAACCGTATATTGGCTTTTGAAGCTTCTCCTTGAACATGTTCCCCTCACATCTGCTTATGGCCTATTGTGAAAATCAGTCACATGGCTCAAACCTAACTACAGAGAAGCTTGGAAATGTGAAAGAGTTCACAAGTATTTGGTAAGCAGTAAGTGTTTTTGTCATAGAGGGTATTATCTAACTCATAGAAACTCCTCTTTCTCTGAAGGCTGTTTAAAAGGTCAACAGCTCTTTGCATCTTAAGTCAGAACATCTTCCACAAGGCTATGACGAACCTCTTCCTTTCTGAAGCACGGGATCCTGGCAGGATTTTTAACTTAATTTGCGGAAATTAAAAAATATGATCAGAGCTACACTCTGAATATCGGAGAGTCATTTAAACTGCTTAAGCTAGTGTTTTCCATGGAAATCTTAGAGAGAAAAATCAAATGGCTGTGCTCAAATAAAAATCTTTCCTGGAAGTCCCCCAGAAGTGGTTGTTAAAAAAAATACTCTAGCAACATCTGGGACTGACTTTGAGAGTTCTCAGATTGGAAGCAGGGAGACTAGATAGGAAAGCTCTTGCGGGAATGTAGGACAAAAATAACCAGTTTTTGGCCAAGGTGAAGAAGTTGGAGGTGGAACAAGGGGAGGCTTTGCAAAGATATGACAGAGACCGAGGAACAAATGTTTGTGGGCGGAAAATCCAAAAAGTCGGAAACGAGGATGTATCAAATGTTTAAAAATAAAAAAATTAAAGTCCCAGAATAAAATATGGGTGAAAGTTATTGCTTTTCTTTTCTTTTTAAGTTTACTCATTTATTTTGAGAAAGAGACAGATTGTGAGCAGGGAAGGGGCAGAGAGAGAGGGAGAGAGAGAATCCCAAGCAGACTCCGTGTTGTCAGTGCAGAGCAGAACGTGGGGCTTGAACCCACAAACTGCGAGGTCATGACCTGTGCTGAAATCAGATGCTCAGCCGACTGAGCCACCCAGGCACCCCTGTGTTTCTTTTTATAAATAGGAAATTTGGGGGGAGGGTAGTTAAATGTGGAGAAATTTGGCTATGGAATCTTTAAAAATGCCTGCACTCTCCCAGTATATATGTATACAAGGTCAGAAATAAAAGAAATATAAAGTGCAGTGGGGGAGGGGGGAAGTTGCAACACGGATAATAGAGAGTAAATGTCCTAACGTGTGAATATTGCTTATAAATCAATGATAAAATATGAACTCTGAAATCAAAAGTGGTCAGAAGTCATGGGGATGCAATTCACAAAATAAGAAATGCAAATCAACAATAAACATGGGATGCTCAGTTTCACTGGTGATCAAATAAATTCAAAATTTAAAATGCGCCGTGAGCTTTGCCATGAGCTTTTCCCACCAGACTGCCAGCACTGAAACTATTTACAAAATCTAATGTTACTAATAGTTTGGGGGAAACACCAGCTCCCCATCACTGTTGATGAAGATGTAAATAAATATCATTTTTCCTGAGGGAAGTATGACAATGTGCAAACAATTTTGAATGAAAATATCTTTTGACCCAGCAATCTGACTAAAGAATTTATGGAAAAAGATATTTTCTAAAAAGTATGTGCAAGGTCGTTCTTTGTGGGAATGAACCTACTGAAATCCTTAATATCCACTGGTAAGGAGACCTTGTTACCAGTGGATAAATAATATATACAAATATAAATAAATAAATCATAGTATGTTCAACAAAAATGAAACGTAGCCTTTTTCGACTGGGATTTATTGGCCTTTCTAGTTGGCTAAATTATTTTGTTTAATAATAAAAAACAAAACTACAGTGTTGTGTGGCCTCATCATAAACATGCAACTTTGTGTTTGCAATGAAACCGGCTTGTGCAGGAAGGGCAGTTTTCCATGAGGGCACAAGGGAATCCCACAGCCCCTAAGAACAGGGGAGCAACCAGAGCCAGCAGCGTGTATGGCCCGAGCTCTCTCTCCGTCTTTCTACTCTCTTTCTTTATATAGGTGCTATCCTTTTTTTTTTTTTTTAATTTATTTCTGAGAGAGACAGAGAGACAGTGTGAGCAGGGGAGGGTCAGAGAGAGGGAGACACAGAATCCAAAACAGGCTCCAGGCTCTAAGCTCGCTGTCAGCAAAGAGCCTGACGCGGGGCTCGAACCCACGAACTGTGAGATCATGACCTGAGCTGAAGTCGGATGCCCAACAGACTGAGCCACCCAGGCGCCCCTATATAGGCGCTATCCTAAAGTGTCAGTTCCCTGTTCCCTTTTCTGTTTTCCAGTCCATATAGCAGAAAAATGGTCATCAATATCATATCTTAGATCTACGATATTTTTAGATCAACCGCGCAGCCAAACTAAACTAGAATATTTTGGTCTCGACTCCAGGTCCTTGAGAATCCACTCTGGTTGACTCAGTACAGGGAACCATCCAATCGTGACCTAATCAACTATCAGCCAGGTAACAGTGTCATACTGTATAAAATTGTTCTCCCCATGCTAACCAAAGGCGGGGTGAAGTGGCTCTGTTTTTCTAGAATGAGAAACTCCAGGGTGGAAGAACTAATCAAATAAGACAATTGGCATCCAGTACATTCTACCCATTTGCTCCCTAGAAAACACAGATGGTCACTTCCTCCCATACATTTCAAAACTACATTTAAGCAAGAAATCCAAACAGGAAACATAGTAGCAACATGGTAGGTGATAGCAAGATACAGTTCTCTGGGTGACATGTGTTTTTTCTCCCAGACCATATCCAAAAAATTCTTACTATCTGATATTACATATATTTTTCAATGGATACAAAACAACAGAGGAAAACAGCATTAAGTGCAATAAAAGTTGCCACTCGAAACTGACAGTAGAGGAGAAACTATGTCTTGGCCACTGGTCCAGAGCACACATTCCATTCAGGGTTTCTCAGCCTTGACATCACTGATATTTTGGGCCAGATGATTTTTTGATACGGCCTCTACCCATTGCATCTAGGCTTTACTCATTAGATGCACTCTCCCCCAGCTATGAAGATCAAAAATGTCTCCAGACAGCGGGGCGCCTGGGTGGCTTAGTCGGTTAAGCGTCCGACTTTCGCTTAGGTCATGATCTCGCGGTTCGTGGGTTCGAGCCCCGCGTCGGGCTCTGTGCTGACTGCCAGCTCAGAGCCTGGAGCCTGTTTCAGTCTGTGACTCCCTCTCTCTCTGACCCTCCCCTGCTCACGCTCTCTCTCTCTCTCTCTCCTAGAAATAAATAAAACATTTAACAACAAAAAAAAATGTCTCCAGACATTACCACAGATACCTCTGGTGACAAAAATCTCCACCTACTGGGAACCACTGGTCTATTAGGACAGAAAGGGATAGTTTGTAACAAGGGGTAAATCCAGGAGACCTCCTGGTAGGAAAATAAATGTCTTCTTCTGAAATTTTGTTACTCCAAAGTCTTCCTGAAGAAAACATCTTCCTTGCCCAGTGATTTTAAGAAACTACCGCCAGGGAAATCCAGGACAATTTCCCTAAGGAGGGAACTATAATAACTGTTCAGTGTGCTCACTACTGGTGTAGGTATTTGAGACCAGGGATTCCTCTGAAGGATACACAAGCCCAGGTCATTATTTTGCAGCCTGATTTTTTTTTTTTTCTGCAGAAAGAATCCCTTATAAGAATCAATAAGCTACCTATCAATCTCTTGTTATGAGCTCCTTTTCCTGAAAGCCCAGGACAGCGATCTCATCAGGCATGCCTTTTGAACCCCCATCCGGGACTTTGCTTCAATGCTGTTGGCCACTTGTTCTTAACCTCGTGGCAAGGCAGGGTCATCCTATGATGTTGCCTGTAACTCAAGTTTTAATGTGCTTCACCATGAGATACACAATCTCCTTCATCCAGCATGAGCTATACTGTAAAAAAATGGTTTCTGGAGGTAAGGAAAAAACTGTCTGTCTCTTCTGAACTTCTCCCTAATATCCCCCATTTGAGTACCAATAGTCGAGTTTTATAATCCTCTCTTGGTATTTATATGAAGAATCGATTACCTGCCATTTAGCAAGACATACTTGATCTTAATTTGCAGCAGAAGGCTGGCTCTATAAGACAGAGAAGATTTCCCTAAAAGATGCTAACCTTGGAGACCAACTCACTATGGACAGATATCGAATATTTCAAACAGAATGCAAAATAACAGTTCCTCTGATAATCCTGGTTGGTAGAATTGCCTCCAAAACTGAGAACAACTCCAAAAAAATAGTCAAATAGAGAAAATGATTTAGAACCATTTTTGAATTCACTGCAGAGAGAAAGTGCCCGGGAAGATAAAGTTTGACCATCAAAACGTGAACCTTAGTTTTCTGTAGGTGACAGATGGAGGGGTAATCTCGTCAGTTGACTTCACACTCTTCTGAATTGCTTTCATTCTTCAACAATGACGTGTCTTTTTTAAAAAGCAGAAAAAGAGCTTCATTATGTTAAAAATGGTAAAAAAGAAACATCCAGAGGATGAGGATTTGTCTGAGAGACCCAAAAAGAAGTAGTCACAGGAAAGAAAGAATCAGGAAAGAGTCAATTAAGAAAGCTAAGAAGATTTTCAATGAAGCTTCTGCACAGCCAAGGAAACAACCCAGAAAATTAATAGGCAACCAACGGAATGGGAAAAGATAGTTGCAAATGACATATCAGATAAAGGGTTGATATCCAGAATCTACAAGGAACTCACCAAACTACATGCCCGAAAAACAAACAACCCAGTGAAGAAATGGGCAGAAGATATGAACAGACACTTCTCCAAAGAGGACATCCAGATGGCCAACAGACACATGAAACGATGCTCAGCATCGCTTCTCATCAGGGAAATACAAATCAAAACCACACTGAGATACCACCTCATGCCAGTCAGAGTGGCTAAAATGAGCAAATCAGAGAACTCTAGATGCTGGCGAGGATGTGGAGAAACGGGCACCCTCCTACACTGTTGGTGGGAATGTAAACTGGTACAGCCCCTCTGGAAAACAGTGTGGAGGTTCCTAAGGAAACTAACAATAGAACTCCCCTATGACCCAGCAATAGCACTGCTAGGAATTTACCCAAGGGATACAGAAATGCTGATGCATAGGAGCACATGTACCCCAATGTTCATAGCAGCACTCTCAACAATAGCTAAAACATGGAAAGAGCCTAAGTGTCCATCAACGGATGAATGGATCAAGAAGATGTGGTTTATCTATACCATGGAATACTACATGGCAATGAGAAACAATGAAATCTGGCCATGTGTAGCAACATGGATGGACCTTGAGGGTGTTATGCTGAGCGAAATAAGTCAGGCAGAGAAGGACAAATATCATATGTGTGCACGTATAGGAGGATTAGGAGGAACTTAACAGAGGACCAAGGGGGAGAAGAAGGGCGGAAATGGTGGGGGAAAGGGGGAGAGGCAAACCATGAGAGACTCTTGAATGCTGACAAAAACTGAGGACTGGTGGATGTGGGGGGGAGGAGGGGTGGGCATGGAGGAGGGCACTTGTGGGGATGAGCACTGGGTGTTATGTGGAAACTGATTTGACAATAAACTATTTGCAAATAAAATAAAATAAAATAAAAGAGGGGTTGAAGTAAAAAAAAAAAAAAAAGAAGATTTTCAATGAGAAAGGGGTAGTCAGGCAACAATGTTGAGTGGAGAAATAATATCCCATTGCATTTAGGGGTTCTCTGATAACCTTGGAAAGTTTTCGTTCAGTGAATCGGGAGGAGGTCTAAATATAGCAGCTAAGGAGTTACCCAGAAGAAGGAAGGAGAGGTGAACTTGGGGAGTGGATGGCTGCAGAGTGGTATACAAGTTAGTACAAGTCAGTACGGCCTATTGGAGAAGAGTATGAAATGATTATAGACCCTGGGTAGCCTTTGGTCAATGGAATGAGCACTTGGACTTTGGATCTGATACTCAGACCTCAGAAAAGACATACATTTGGGGAATTAAGATGATATTTAAAGAGAGTAAGCTTCAGTTTACTTGTAGTTGAAGAGTTCAGGAGTAACTTTATCCTCCGTTAAGTAAAATACTTAAGGAACAGCAGAGTCCCAAGGAAGCCAACGGCTGCTCTGTCCACTGATTCCAGACTCACACAGGACAAATCCTTTTGTTTTGTTTTGTTTTTTACATTTATTTATTATTGAGAGACAGAGAGAGACAGAGCACGAATGGGGCAGAGCAAGAGAGGAAGGAGACACAGAATCCAAAGCAAGCTCCAGGCTCTGAGCAAGCTGTCAGCACAGAGCCTGATGCAGGGCTGGAACTTGTCAACTGTGAGATCATGACCTGAGCCAAAGTCGGTTGCTCAACCAACTGAGCCACCCAGGTGCCCCAGGACAAATCCTTTTGAGTGTCCACAATTACGTCAACATTAATATATCAAAATGAACACACCACTTTAATCCCATACTCACCCTCTTGAGTCCTGATCTTGGATTAAAAGCATCACTCTCCACTTAATTTCTGAAGTTAGAAACATCATGGTGATCCTCAATTTCTCCCACCAAATCTTCTTGATTTCCAACTCCTATGTGGTTCTCAAATTAGTGTTCTTCTTGTCTACCCCCCTGCCATTTCCGGATATTAGTTCTGGGTCTCATCATTTCTCACATGGACCCCCCCAAAAAAAAAAAAAGATTCTACAACTGCTCATTTTGCCTCCAGTGTCCACTCTGTCATTCTCTTCTCCATATGTCTACCCAAGGTCATTCTTACCGAAACCTAAGATCTCATAAAATCCTTTAATTGCTATTGATCACCCACAACAAGGTGAAGTAATACTTTAAAGGTAAAGGATAAGGGTCTTTTACTAATTGGCCCAATTCTAGCTGCTTTACAAACCTGATTTATCATTCCCCTTTCTAACGGTACCTTAAATTCTAACTACATGTGGTCTAACTACCTTAGTGAATTTCCAGCTGGGTCCTAGCACACAAGATTCCATTTCTTGGAATACTTTCTCTTTTTATCTGGAAAACTCCTACTGATCGTTAAATGGGGAGTAAGAATGCCATTGATTTTGTGATGCTTTGGGCTTCTCAGGGGAAAACACCATGTCTTTTTTATTTCTGCATCACTCATGCCTTACATTGTACCTGAAAACCGGTAGGAGATAAAAAATGGAATGTTTATCCTCTGCTCTCGGCCCTTGAAGCAGAGTCAGTGCATCCATGGAATAAGCTCCAGCCAGCTCATAAAAAAGTCACGAACAGTAGATAATGTTTCTCTTAATTCCTAACCTCTCCATTTTAAAACTATGTGATTATTAAGTTAGTCACTATATTAATAAGTAGTTGCTTTCCAGGCACGACACCAGGGGCTGGGGACCCAATGGTTAAAAAATATAGGTATCTTGCTCTACAGATGCTTAGAATCGGGTGAGATTCCCATCTGTACTCAACTTCATCTCCTTGCCTCTGAACTCCTTGCTAAATATAGCAACCTACTCACTCATGCCCCACCTTATGTTTTGGACATTGGCCCTACTGAATGGCTTTAGGTTTTCCACTTTCTCTAGCTTTGGTGCATTCTAGAAGCTCGAGGGAGCACTTTCCTTTTTAGCCCAATGACACTGGCAACACAAATTTTACTCTGATCCCTGCCTGGTGTAGAGGAGGGGGCAATCATTTTCCTCGACCCTTCTCCCATTCTGCAGCTGGTGCTGTGTAGATTAGACTGGCAACAGGCATCAAGAGAAACACAACAGAAGCTTACAAACATGTGCGTGTGCTTGCGTGTGGGAGGACCCGGAGGTGAGCAGCCCAAAGGGGTGGTGAAAACTTGCTATTTCCTTATGCTAAAGAAACAAAAAGGGGTTTGGGGGTTTCTGAGAGAGGGAAGGAAGATCTAGGAAGGAACCCAGAAAATTATGGTGAACAAGGGTTTTCCTTTGTAGTAAACTTTGTTAAGCAGATTTGGTAGGTGACTCCTCCGTAGGTAAGAGCTGTTAAGAATCCTCTTTACAAATTTAAATTTTCATTATAAATGGAAGTTTCCTTTAGGAAAGGAACGCTTGTGCCCTGTGTTTAGAGCTTTCCCTGCATCTGCTGGGTCTCAACGGCCTTTAGCTCCAAATAGTCCATATGCCAAAGAGGCGTATTTTGAGGTGGCATATTGTGGTAACCTTCATGGGTGTCCCAGTTTTACCAAATTTGATCCTTCTGAAAAGATTGTGAGAAAAAAAGGATGCCTTAAAGGTTTTTCAGTCCCTTACCCCTCCTGTGACTTCCTTTGTTACTCTGGACCGCCTTCGTATTTTTCTCCGATTGTGTTAGGGACTATAAGAATGCAAGACAGAGTTGGGTCCAGACAATAAAATTTTCAAGCTGTCCTTTTCAGCTTTGCAAGCAAAAGAGAGACCAAAGCCTGAGAGGGGGGGAATGAGCAGCCAGAGTGAGCTGTCGGATTCACGAAGGTCATGGAGTGGGGTCTGGCTGCCAAGTTCTCAGGATTGTTCCCAAACCCCCACGGTCCTACTGCGCTTTGGCTGCAGCGTCTACGTCACTGACCGGGAAATCTGGCTCGTTCTGTGGAACAGAGCCAGGTTCCTCTGGGTTCTCAGATGCTCCCTGGGTGCTCACGGGGCATCTCACGAAGCCACATTCTTGCTTGGGCATCCTCGTTCAGGTTTTCTGATCAGAACTAAAAGCTGGGGATAGATTATTACACTTTGAGTATATTATTCCATCTAGGGAAGATCACCTAATGTCCATCTTTAATGTTTTTTTTTTTCTAGGAGAGAGAGAGAGTGACAGCGTGAGCAGGGGAGGGTCAGAGAGAGAGGGAGTCACAGACTGAAACAAGCTCCAGGCTCTGAGACGTGGGCTCGAACCCACGAACCGCGAGATCATGACCTAAGCGAAAGTCGGACGCTTAACCGACTAAGCCACCCAGGCGCCCCATCTGATGTCCATCTTTAAAAGCCTCAACATGGCCATGCAGGCAAGACCAGGGGGCACAGCCGACGAAGCCTCCGACTGTGTCCAATGTCCCTCAGGAAGCACTGCCACAAAAATAACAATAAAATGAATAATGCTACCACCGGGACCCCTCTCCTGGAGTCACTGAAGTGTCCTATATATTTTGCACAAGAAAATTATTGAATAGTCTTCATAAGCATATTATTGCAGAATAATAATAATAATAATAATAAATGATGAGGGAGCATGAGGCAGGCTGAGGGCAAAGTATTGGCAGGCACCCTTCCCCCTCCCCCACCCTCCCCACCCCTGCCCCAGGTAGAATACCTGTGATATTCCTCGGAGGATGCTGGCTACCCAAGAACAAAGGAAAGGGGTTTAAGTGCTGGCCACGGTGATGTGGGAAACTAAGGCAAATGAAAAATTCAATTCCCTTACTGCCCACGGTCCATTGACAAGTCCTTGAAACCAGCAGAGTGACCTTCCTCTCGGATGACACTTTGCTGGGGGCAAAAGAGAGCCTTAGCTTAGTATTATCTCAACCTTGAGGATCCTGTAAGTCAAGTTCCTTTATCTCAACTGCCCCAAGATATATGCTGGCCATCATGCTCCAAGCTTATGGCCCCCCATACGCACCTGAGGGGTCTCATGACTGAGGTGTCATTAAACAGCAATAAATGGTGTTTCCCTGGAAATACCTCAAGGTCCCTCAAGGTCCTGGAAACCTCGTTTCCAAAATTCCTTAGAGACTTACTCTATCTCCGCCCCTTCCCAACCTGAGGGTGTATAATGAGTTAGCCATCAGGACCCCAGTGCAGCTCTTCCTGCCCATGGGTCCTGTCCCTGTGCTTTAATAAAGTCACCTTTTTGCACCAAAGATGTCTTCAAGAATTCTTTCTTGGGGTGCCTGGGTGGCTCAGTCGATTGAGTGTCCAATTCTCGGTTTTGGCTCAGGTCATGATCTTGCCCCACGTCAGGCTCTGTGCTGACAGCTCAGAGCCTGAAGCCTGGTTAGGATTCTGTGTCTCCCTCTTGCTCTGTCTTTCCCCTGCTCGCGCTCTGTCTCTCTCTCTCTCTCAAATAAAACATAAATAAATAAAAACATTTAAAAAATTCTTTCTTGGCCATTGGCTCTGGACCCCGCGAACCCCCTTCACGCCAAAACTTCATCAATAAACATTTGTTATTATTATATGCCCATCACTATTTTAAGAATTATACGAATTTCCTATGTATTAGCTCATTTAATTCTCCAAACTATTATTTTATTATTATTATTATTATTATTTGTTTAATTTTATTATTTATTTTTCCCACTGCAAAGAAGAAAGGAAACAGAGGCATGAAGTGTCAAATTTAAGAAAGCCTAAAGCTCCTGATCTACCCCCTCCACTGCCATTAATCAACTTTGGCCACACCCAAGATTTGATGGCTCCTGGAGCTTTCAAAATGTTCTTTTTATCCTCTCTATCCTGAACTTTCTCTACAGAGATTCCACATGTGGGTTTCCTTATCCCTCCATTCTTCTCAGTAATTGGAGGGCCTTTCAACCTGAAGAGAATATTCAACTCCAGAAAGTTTTCTTATACTACCTACCACATTATTTCCATCTCCCCATCCTGAAGCATGTGTTAAATCTATTTGATAGAGTCCAATTCACCTCAAATCTTTTTTTATTAAAAAAAACCTTTTTTAATGTTTATTTATTTTTTTGAGAGACAGAGACCAAGCAGGGGAGAGGCAGAGAGAGGGGGAGACACAGAATCTGAAGCAGGCTCCAGGCTCTGAACTGTCAGCGCAGAGCCCGATGTGGGGCTCGAACCCATGAACTGCAAGATCATGACCTGAGCCGAAGTCGGATACTTAACCAACTGAGCCACCCAGGCGTCCCTCAACTCACCCCAAATCTTAACTGGGGTCTGGAGAAAACACTCTAGTCCTTGGCCCTGAGAACATCAGAGTCTCCTTTTGGAATTTTTGGAGATGCAGGTGTTTGGAATTACCAAGGTTCTGATTCAAGGGGCTTTGAGGAGAGTCCAGACATCTGTATTTTTAAAAATCCATAGGTAATTGCATAGCTTAGAAACTGACAAACGCTGTCTTCATAATAACAAACAATATGATTTTTCTGTTTCATCCACATGTCTTGGCCTGTGACAGTTATGGATAACTGATGAAGAATTCTGGAATTCTGAATTCTTATCATCAATGTCACCAATAAAATATGAAATATTACCGATAAAATGTCACCAATAAAAATGAAAGAGAGATATACTATCATGGATGTAAGAGCTGAAGAGAGTTCTTTGTGTTCTCCCAAGGTCCTTTCCATTTTACTGACTGTAAGATTGGAGTTTTTCTTAAATTGCATCTACTTGGCCACAGTCTACTCCCCCATATGTTGTGAGCTGTTTCCTTCAGTTCTGTTTCTCTGTAAATCTGATCATATCTGCTTCCTGTATATCAGGAATGCATTGATTTCTTTGTCTATGCATGGCTCCCTTTCTTCTCTCTCATGCTGTTGGGGGTTTATTCTTTTTCATAGCCTTTCATCTCTTTAAGAAGTATTGGGGGACACGGGGAGCATGCAGATGCATGGTCTCTGTCCATCCTTGGAGCCCATGCCTCCCTCCACGCACTCCAGAGCTGACCGTGTTATCTCCCACCAGAAAGGACTTTGTTGATTCAGTGCAAGGATGAAAAGAAATACAACTTTTCTCGCTTCGAGGCCAGGGGAAATGACGGGCTCCTTAAGTCAGATCCACCAGCAAGGCTTGGGAAGCCGTTTTCTCTCCCCATGACTCCCCATCTTTCTTCCTCTACATCCATAGGACTGCCCTCACTCTGACATATGGCATATACTCACACTGCTTGTCCTAAAAGAAGTTTCCAGCTGGATTGGGGCTGGAAAGACCCCTGAATCATGCTGATTATATTCCAGTAGAGAGCCAATTTCAAGATTCACCCTGGCTTACAAGCTGGATACTAAAAACTCTCTTAGCATGACATTTTGATGCTGAGTGAAAGATGCCTGTTTTCAGTAGAACAAGGCAAATGTTGAGAGAAAAGCCAGAAAGGACAGTAAAAGCCATAGCTTCCAGGTCCCAGACCAAAATATATGAGAGAGAGAAGAAACTACGGTCTATGAAGAGACGCTTAACGTCTCGCAGGGGGTCATTTAGTCTCTAAATCAAGAAAAATAATACAGATAACTTAAGGACCATAAAGAGTTTAGTTTCGGGACGCCTGGGTGGCTTAGTCGGTTAAGGGTCCGACTGTCGCTTAGGTCATGATCTCACAGTCCGTGGGTTCGAGCCCCGCATCGGGCTCTGTGCTGACTGCCAGCTCAGAGCCTGGAGCCTGTTTCAGACTGTGACTCCCTCTCTCTCTGACCCTCCCCTGCTCACGCTGTCTCTCTCTCTCTCCTGGAAATAAATAAAACATTAAAAAAAAAAAAGAGTTTAGTTTCAACCCCCACATCTGAGTCCCCATGCTCATGGAGACCTGGGCACCTGACCAACCTGGACACTACAGAGGAATTGAAAAAGTGAGGATCACCTCTTGTCAGCAGCTTTATTATGTGGAACCAGAAAGAAGTACTAACTTGAGACCCAGAATGCAAGGTCTCAGTCTTGGCTGCACATTTGAATCATACCAAGGCCCAGGCTTCCCCCAGATCAGTTACATTAAAATTCCCATGGATGAAATGCAGTCATTAACACTTTGAAAAGTCCTTGGATGATTTCAGTGTGTAGCCGAAGTTGCATGGGCCATCCTAAGGTGAATACTGAGAAGAGGTCGACAGTTAAAGGTCTGAGAAAAAGAAGGGCAACAGAGGGTTAGATGTGCACATGGAGATCATCTGTTCTGTTGAAGGGGACAGGATGAAACGAATATTAGTGTTCTGTGAGCTTATTTTTTTTAATTTTTTTTAATTTTTATTTATTTCTAGGAGAGAGAGAGAGAGACAGCGTGAGCAGGGGAGGGTCAGAGAGAGAGGGAGTCACAGACTGAAACAGGCTCCAGGCTCTGAGCTGGCAGTCAGCACAGAGCCCGACGCGGGGCTCGAACCCACGAACCGCGAGATCATGACCTGAGTGAAAGTCGGACGCTCGACCGACTAAGCCACCCAGGCGCCCCTCTGTGAGCTTCTAAGACCCCCATATTATTGTCCCGGTCTTACCTCACTGAAGAGACACCAAGAAGTCCATTTGTAATTCATTCATTCCTTCTCCAAGCAACCATGTACTGATACCTATGACGTGCTCAGCACTGTGATGGACAGTGGAAGCACAGTGATTAATGAGACCTAATCTTGTCTCCCAGAAGTCAACAATGTGGCAGGGAAATATATATAAACAACTAGTTATGCCCATCAGGTAAGTCTTCTAATAGAGAAAATTAAAAATAGCAATTGGAGCAGTGGGGAGGGAATAAACAATTAAAAAAAATTTTTTTAATGTTTTTATTTATTTCTGAGAGAGAGACAGTGTGAGCAGGGGAGGGTCAGAGAGAGAGGGAGACACAGAATCTGAAATAGGCCCCAGGCTCTGAGCTGTTAGCACAGAGCCCAACGTGGGGCTCGAACCCACGAACCGTGAGATCATGACCTGAACTGAAGTCAGACACTTAACTGACTGAGCCACCCAGGTGCTCCATGGGAATGATACAATTATATCCGACTTATGGTTCAGGAGAGCTAGAAACGATTCCAAAGGAAAGGATATAATTGAACCTATACTTTATTTATTTATTTAATTTATTATTTATTTTTTATTATTAAATTTTTTAATGTTTATTTATTTTTGAGAGAAGAGAGGGAGACAGAACATGAGCAAGGGAGAGGCCGAGAAGGAGACGCAGAATCCAAAGCAGGCTCCAGGCTCCGAGCTGTCAGCAGAGTCTGACATGGGGCTTGAACTCATGAACTGTGAGATGGTGACCTGAACCAAAGTCTGACACTCAACTGATTGAGCCACCCAGGTGCCCAGAGCTGATCCTCTATATACGAGTAGTTTCTTGACTGCCCTAGAAAGTGGAACATTCCAGGCAAAGGGACCAGAAAAAAAAAGAGTAATACCTTTGAAGAGTTTATTCTGCAACTGTGTCAGAATGGTCATGACATAGGATTTTCAGGAAAGGGTAGCAAGAGATAAGATTTAAGAAGTAAGATAGCGCTCGATTTTGAAATCTCTTGCATTGAGGAGTTTGAGGGCAATGACAAATCAATTATGGAAAAGTTTTTAAAAGGAGGGTGACAGGATCAGATAGATGCATGTTTAGAAATCTCATTCTATTATAGGATGGAGTTTGAGTGGGGAGATAGATACATGAAGACATGACAATTATACCAGTTGATGGATACATGAAGACATCCAACATACCAATTGGTTTTGGGGGGCTATTCTTATTTTTTACAATAGTCAAGCTCTAAATCTGTGCTAAAGCAGTGGCCAGATGAACAGAATAAAAAGGGACTGACACAGAGGAGATTTCAGAGAAGTTGTAACTTGGGTGTGAAAGAAAGAAGAAAATCCGATCTTTAGGCATCTAGCCTGAGTGAATGGGTGACACCATCGACCGACATGTGTAATAAAGAACAAGAAACAGGGCAGGAGATGAAAGGGTGGGTTCCATTTTGACACGAAATGGCCCATTCACCATCTAACCATTGCAAGAAGATCCTGAGCAAACTTGCTCTCTATAACGAATGTAGAAAAGTAGATCTCCGAGTTGCTCCAGGATGGACACACCAGAGAGCTCCTTGAGAAAGGATCCGGTTACTTTCCATGACAGCAGTTGAAAACTGTGGATGATGATTTTCACGTAATCAAGACCTCTGTATCAAGACCACTTTGAAATCAGTCATTAGGGTTTGTCAAAACCAAGGATTATAAAACTCCCAGGGTTTCAGCAGTGAGGAAGATAGTTCAGGTCAGAGGAGCACTGGGGTCAATCACAAATGTTAAGTCCTGGGGCGCCTGGGTGGTGCAATCTGAGTGGCCATCTCTTGATTTAGGCTCGTGTCATGGTCTCGCAGTTCATGGGTTCAAACTTCACATCAGGACCCACGCTGACAGCGTGGGACCTGCTTGGGATTCTCTCTCTTCCGCTCTCTCTGCCCCTCCCCTGCTTGTGTTCATGTGCATTCTCTCTCTCTCTCTCTCTCAAAAATAAACTTTTTTTTGTAAAGAAAGAAATGTTAGTTCCTACCCAAAGGAGGAAGCTCCCACTCTGCTCCAAATGGCTGTTCTTTCCTTTAATAAAAGACCTGTGTTGTCAGATCTTGGAATGTTATAAAAGAAATCGTATTTTTATGGAAATGAATGCGTATGTAATCTCTTCCATTCTTACATGTTGTCAAGTAACTTATTAAAAAAAAAAAAAACCCTATACTAGCTGGTGAAATTCATCTGTGACCCCTGGGCTTTAAACCTTCTTGAAAGCTAAAAGTTTATGTAATTGGCTTCTGCTATCACTATGGGATAACTTTGTGAGAAGGAGGTCCGAAAGTTTCTTATACAAATAGCTCTTTTCATTGGCCTTAAATCTAATTCTTCCAAGCCTCAGGGTCCTTCTCCACGCTGTTGCAGGAATTTAGGAACAAGGTCCTATTCAATGTATCCATGCCATTTGTCATTTTATTGAGGTCAGCAGAGCCCCTTCAGCCTTTTTGTTTCTGAGCAAATATTACAGATTAGTCTATACTCATAGGACAGTAAGCCTATGGATACAGAAGAGTTTTTACCTAGAATTGAGATTATATGGGGCCATCTACAGTAAGTATAATCTCACATTAGAAGAAACCGAGCCAGATAGACACAGCGTATTCCTCAAGGATCACACTATGAGTTTCTCTCAGAGTGTAACAGCTTGCTTTACTGACCCTCCCTCCACTGTCTCCCACGTGCCTGGCCTGAAGGCTCATTGTGTCTTTGATTCATCTTTTTGTGGCTATATCAGTTAGCTCTTGTCACAAAACAAACAATTACGAAGTATCAGTTGCATACCGTCATAGGTAATTATTTCTCACTCTTGTGCCTACAGGTCAGTTAGGGTTCAGCTGCACTCTCCTGGGCTTGGGTCCACACTTCAGGTCTGGCTCATGTCATCTACAGTCACTCTGTTCCCATTCTGGGGCCCAGGGCACCCTGGAGGAAGAACAGTGGTCCCTGAGGAGCAAGCAAAACCACACCATGTCTTTGAAGCCTGGGCTCAGAATTCATGTGGTGTCATTTCCAAGTACATTCCTCAGGCCAAAGCAAGTCATTTGGCAAAGCCCCACATCTATGGGGCATCAAGTGCACAACCCTGTAGCGATCGCGGCTTCCATTGATTGAGGGCATTTATTGTGCCCAGTGCTTCATCAAGTACTTCACAAATGTCGCTAAATGCAGTCTTCATGAAAACCCTATGTAGCATGTAAAATCACCTCTACTTCACAGGTAAGAAATTGTATTGCAGAGAGATTAAACAAATGGATGGATGCCACACACACTCGTAATCGGCAGAATAAGCTTTTTTTTTTTTTTTTTTTCAGAATAAGCTTTTAAAACAGATCATCTCTCTACCTTGCCACCATCTAACACTGGATCTTTTCTGTCTTCTATGCTCTGGAAGTTATTGCCTATCTTTAGAAGCTTAATGCATTTTTGAGCCTTAGAAATGTGTCGGTTGTATCAATAACTGATCCATGTCTGTGTGTTAGACGGTCATAGTCATGGTCAAACCCTGTAAGGTCAAATGCCTTTGGTTACAAGAACCAAAGGAATAGAGGAGAAAGGCAAACAAGACTGCAGGAGAATGACCGGCTCCTTCCACGGCAGTAACCCCATTCCATATGTTTCTAGACTGAAATTACGACAAAGAATGCAAATGTAACTCTGAGCCAAAATAATGGTGTGCAACTATTGGGTGATGTGTAAGCTGTTCTTATAGCTTAGCCTTCGAGTTAGAACCATAAGTAAGAGTGAACCCTTTTCCCCTTGACACACAGCCCCAGAGACCATATAAATAACTAGAGCCGATTTGACTTGGGAGTTCAGATAGAGCAGACAAGGGGCCATGACATTAAGTCAAATGTCACTCTCTCTCTCTTTTGTCCTAACACAGATTCCTAACCAGAAAGGGCAAGACCTGGCAATAGCACTGGCCATAAAGGGATATGTGATGAATTAGGTCCCGAGTCAGAGATCATTGATACCTCAGATGTTCTTCAGATAATAAGGGAGACTAATGTTTCTATCAGCTTTTACTGTGCCCTCAATCTTGATGCTGCGTTTCTAATTTGGTCTGCACTGAAAATTGTTGCTCTGATAATTTTCAGGCTTACCAGACTGTCTCTTGAGACAGAGGAACTGCCTTAATCTGACAAAGACTTTTCAGGAAAGTGGAGTCCTGGACTTGAATCTTTTCCATCCTCTCTACGAAGCATGGCCCTAAGAGATTCTTCAAGGACCTGCTGATAGCCATAATTTTTGGTGTCCACCAGCCAAGACTGAACAATTACTGTGTTCTAATAGAGGATCCACATTGTCAATCACTAGGAATTGTATTTTTGTGTAAACACACTTTTAGGTAAATTCTCCCAGCTGGTACTCTGATGCTGAGGGAAATTTAGGAGTACCTTCAGACCCGCAATTAACCACTATCAAAGGTCAGTAGAGAAAGGGTCTCAAGCTACCTAAGGCCAGACTTGCCAATATCAGCATCACTGGTTTTGGTATCTACCACTGAGCAGTGCTCCCTCCTTGGCTAGTCTGGAGCTCAGACTAGAGAACCACGGTCTAGTCCAGGAGTCAGCCAACGATGACCTGTGGACCAAGTTTGGCTCACTGCCTGCTTTTATAAATAAAGTTTTATTGAAACATATGCATGCTCGCTTGTTTATGTGTTTTCTACAGCTGTTTCTGTTTGATAACAGCAGAGTCAAGGAGTTGCAACAGAGACCATATGGCCTGCAAAGCCCAAAATATTTACAATCTGGCCCTTTGCAGAAAAAGTTTGCAGTCCTGGGCTAGTCCTTTGGATATCTAACAAAAGATATGTCCAGGTCCTTGAGCTGAGAATTACCTATGGCACAGCTCACTGTGTCTCAATTTTTAGGGACATTCTCTTTCTTATCAGTGGAGTAGAAATATTGTGATTAATGTGTTTAAAGCTTAGATATATCGGTTTCAAGATACATCCACCAATTATATCTTTGTAGTTTATATACATTTATGTATGTTTATATTCTTTGACAATCCTTCCATTAAAAGGGGGAGACTTTGCCCCCACCTCTTGGATCTGGGCAGGCTTATAACTCATGTGTATCCAATAGAATGTGATAGAAGTAATGTGCTATGACTTCTGAAGCCACAAATGAGAAAAAGGTGGTGTAGTTTTCCTCTTGTTCGCTGGAACACTTAGACTGGAGTCTTAAGCCATTTAAAAAGTCTGACCACCTTGAGGCCACCATATTGTGGGGAAGCTTAAGCCATTTTGGGAGGTGAAAAAAAATGTACCCTTGAGCACTGCAGGTGGGAACATAGATTGGTGCAGCCACTGTGGGAAATAGTGTCGAGGTGCCTCAAAAAACTAAAAACAGAACTACCATGTGACCTGGGAATTCCACTTCTGGGTATGTATCTGAAGGAAATGAAATCAACGTCTCAAAAAGATATTTGCAACCCATGTTCATCACAGTGTTACCTGCAATTAGTCAAGACATGAAGACAATCCAAGTGTCCATCAATAGATGAATGGGTAAAGAAAACTGGGCACACACACACACACACACACACACACACACACACGCACACAGGAATTATTATGCAGTCATAACAAAGAAGGAAATCCTGCCATTTGCAACTATCTGGATGAAACTTGAGGGTATTAGGCTAAGTGAAATAAATCAGACAGAGAAAGACAAATATTGCATGATCTCTTATATGTGGAATCTTCTAAAACAAACTCATAAAATCAGAGAGCAGACTGGTGGTTGTCAGGGGCAGGATGCAGGAGTGGGAAGTGGGTGAACATATTCAAAGAGTAGAAACTTCCAGTTTTAAGATGGATACATTCTGGGAACTAGTGTCCAGCATGCTGATTACAGGTAACAATACTGTATTGCATATTTGAAAGTTACTAAGAGAGTACATCTTAAATGTTTTCACTACACACACACACACACACACACACACATGCACGCATGCATATACACACACAATTTGTAACTATGTAAGGAAATGAATGTGTTAACTAACATTATCACAGTAATCGTTTTGCAACATATACAAATATCAAATCATTACATTGTTTACCTTAAACTTACACCATGTTACAAGTGGATTATATCTCAGTAAAGATGAGGGAGAAAAAGAAAAGAATGATTCAATGTGTAGAATCAGAAGCCCAGAGGGCGAAGACAAGGGCCATGAAAATAACTCTCAAGGTCTAATACTGAGTGCTCATCAAGGAACAGACATTTACCTGCCTGGATGTCAGAATAGCTACGGAGGAGTGGCTAACAAACTGTATCTCTTTCCTTCACACATCTTTTTGACCTGCAGGGGCTATTGTAGTGATTTTATCCTTAAATCACCATTGTGTAGTAGTTGTGTGGAGAAGCAGATGACTTATCTAAGTCTTCTTTTTTTTTTTTTTTTTTTTGAGAGAGAGAGAATAAGTAGGGGAGAGGGACAGAGAGAGAGAATCTTAAACAGACTCCATGCTCTGCACAGATCCTGACACAGAGCTGAATCCCACAACCCTGGGATCATGACCTGAGCTGAAACCAAGTGACCTGGCCACTCAACTGATGGAGCCACCCAGGCACCCCTCTAAGTCTAGATTGAAAGAAGCATACTCAAGGGGCCCCACCAAAGAGCCTCACCTACACCTGGACATCATGAGTTAGACAATGAAATCCTAAAATCCAATGTCAAGCCTTAACTGACAGATAGAATCAGTTTCCAGTCACGTGGGGAAGCCAACTTTGCAAAAAACAAACAAACAAACAAACAAACAAACAAACAAAAAAACCCCACAAAGCATTATGAAAAAGAACAAGAATGTTTGAAAGGGGGAATCAAGAAAAATTATTGGGACGTATACAGTCATGGAGATCAGATCCCAATGATGACTTAAAATGGAGATGAGGGAGGTATACTAGACCCCTCTGTAATCCAGCAAACATAAAGGCACATTTTTCTTGCCCACTGCGACACCACTTACTGTTGAAAATAGTAGCCAACAATTTTCCCTGCTGCCTAAGGACCAACGAAAGGCTCACCTCACCACCTCACCTCACTTGTATCACATGCCGAGATTGATCAGTGAGTGAATGGCCCAGATGCCACGTTTGCATTCATTTTTTATAAATGAATGGAACATGGACATTGTTAGTGGCTCTACACCATGAGCTAGAGAACAATATTTGGCTCACCAGCTGGACGGCCTTGTCACAGTCTGCCAGGCTCAGCCTCACTCTGATCTCAGCTTCAGTAGCACAAGAACAGAAGCCATGGAAGAAAGAAATTGCCAGCTTGCCAAGTCTAGCCCAAACCTGGGTCTAGCTGAAAAGGCTCGTACAGATTCCTTTTATAACAAGAATGCTCTTACGCCCAGGTAGCATCTCCTATGGTTAACTACCTGTGGCGGGTAGATAAATTTGTTAGTTTTACTTCCATAAATGAACAAGAGAAAAGACCAAGCCCTTGTGACCTTGGAGGAGAAAGGAAAGGGCAGAGACCAAGATCCAGACTCAATTTGCAGCCAGGTCACGGCCAGAATTAGTTCCTGTTGTCTTTAGGCCATGTTACTTTCAGTCATCAGTTCAAGACCAGAGGTGATTAAAGGCTGAGAATTATAGCATCTTCGGTTCCGAGCCTGTGTTGCGTTCCATCTTGCCAGTCCCTTCTCTCCCCGCTTCATGTAAAGCTGCTGGGACAAAATGGGACATCTGAGCAGGAATAGGATAATAATAGCAAAGAGGAAGTAGGGTGCGGAGGGACATTTGAGGCCCCTGTAAGTAACAAGACAATACTGGAGAACCCATTATTTCCAGCAGCATCTCTGCCAATCCCATTGGCTGCCATGAGCCTGCTTCCCCAGGAGAGCTATGGGGATGAGCGTCTGGCTTGCTGCCGTGAGCACAGGCAGAGCCCCGGAAACCCAGGGGGACTGGGAACTGGAAAATCCAATTGTTGATGATGATCACAATGAACTATGTGTGTCTGCTAAGGAGTGACAGTTCTCTGAAACCTTAACACCTTGTCATTTGCACACCTGAGACACAGGCTACTGTGAGCCCCACACGCAGCATTACTGAAGATCAAATTTCTACATTTCGGGCACCAGCCTCTCAGGGGAGCCCAACCAACATAGGAAACATCAATGCAGACACACGCACGGTTTGATTCAGTGGAAAAGCTTTCCACGGCTACCGCAGAGTTAAGCAGCACTGCCGTACTGGCAGGGCAGGGAACACGGAAACAGAGGCAGGGAACGGAAAAGGTTTTAGCTAAGATGTTAAATAACCCAGGGAATTAATGGAGGAGAAGAAAATGGAGATGAGGGAAGGAGAAGCTCAAGAAGGAAGAGAACAGGGGCGCCTGGGTGGCTCTGTCGGTTGAGTGTCTGACTCCTGGCGTCAGCTCAGCTCATGATCTCCCAGTTTGTGAAGTTTGAGCCCCACATCGGGCTCTGTGCTGACAGTGCAGAGCCTGCTTGGGATTCTCTCTCTCCCTCTCTCTCTCTCTGCTCCTTCCCTGCTCATGCTCTCTTTCTCTCTCTCAAAATAAAAATAAAAATAAACAAGAAGGGAGAAAACAGCTAAGGGAAACAAAAGCAGTTTGTAATAAAGAAATAATGGAAATAAGAAAACCTGCATTTATTTTCTGGGGCCCCTGAGTGGTTCAGTCGGTTAAGTAACTGGCTCTTGATTTTGGCTCAGGTCATGACCTCACGGTTTGTGGCTTCAAGCCCTGCATTGGGCTCTGCACTGACACTGCAGAGCCTTCTTGGGATTCCCTCTCTGTCCTTCCCCTGCTTGACCTCTCTCTTTCTCTCTCAAAAAATAAATAAACATTAAAACATTTAAAAACAGGAAAATCTCTATTTTCTTTTATCAGGTAGTGTCATGATTATTTGTTTATATCTCTCATCTTGCCTCAAATTCACAATAGGGAAACTGGCAAAATGCTAGTGCAGCTCTCACACCATTAGCAAGATTCTTGGAGTAGATGTTTAATAAGATGGATATAGAGAAGAGACAGAGAGGGCAGAGGGAAACCAGCCTGAAGAGCTACGGCTGAATGCTCAAAGTTCTCCTTTAGTATTTAAACAGCCTCTGTTTTGTCTCTGTCTCTGTCTCTTTCTCTCACCCAAGTTAAGCATCTGTAATTTCTCCCTCTTCCTGCACCCAAGTCTACTTCACTTTCCTACTGACTCTCCTTCTCAAGGTTAACCGTGTCCATTACTTGCTTCTCACCTTTGGCATCTCTGGCCTGACTATACTAGGACTTTGTAAGTCTGCTTCCTTCTTGGGCTGCCAGTACAATCACAGCCAAAACAGAAAATAAATTACATCATTTATTTTTAACTGATGGTTTGATAAATTATTAAAATGATTATTATTTTCAATCATTTAAAAATATTGGGGGGGCGCAGGTGGCTCAGTCGGTTAAGCGTCCAACTTTTGGTTTTGGCTCAGGTCATGATCTTATGGTTTATGAGTTCCAGCCCAGCCCTGGGCTCCGCGCTGCTGGCCGCTCTGCTCAATAGTGAGAAGCCTGCTTGGGATTCTCTTTCTGCCTCTGTCTCTGACCCTCCCCTCCTCCCTCTCTCTCTGTCTCTCTCAAAATATATAAATAAACTTTAAAAAATTAAAAAAAATTTTTTTGCTTAGAAATGTCTTTATTTTACAAAGCCACAGATCACTGTGGGAAGGTTTTCTTTTTTTTTTTTTAACCACTTATAAAAAGATGTTGACAATTCTTAGAGGAAGAAAAAGCTGTAACTGTTCCTCATTAAGTCAGAGTTACACCCAGATTATATGTATAATATATATTTGTATATTTATCACTTAAAAAAGATAGGGAATGGTGAAGTGAGGGCTACCGCAGTTAGATCTCTGATGCTTGATCGTTTCCCACACATCATGTCTGTCGGCAGAAAGGACTAACCAGAACCATCCTCGCTTGAAATTCTGTGCTGACTCCTTATCACCTACAGGGCAAAGTCCTGGGCCAAGTGTGTCCTGGTTAGTGGACACCATCAAACCTCACTCCACATCCCTTGACTTCCTTCTAATATTACTTCTCCCCCTGCCTCCCCCAACTTCTGTAAGCTTTGCATCAAAGGGCCCATACCTTAGACTCATTCCAGAATCTGCAAGAATGGAGCCTCTGCCCCCCAGTACAGCGAATCAAAAGTCAAGGCAGGCTACAACTCACTGAACCGAGTAGGAAAACCCAGCTTCCTTTGTTTCGAATAAGGACCAACCAACTGTGAGGCGGAACTTACACCCCAGATTTCTCCTGCAGATCAAGTTGAGGTGAGGGCTTTGCCTAAAATCACATCCTTCTTGGGTATACTATTTATCTACGGATGCATCGCAAATTCCCTCCAAAATGAATGGCTTAAAACAACAAGCATTTATTATCTCGTTCAGTATTTGAGGGTCAGGAATCTGGGAGCGGCTCACCTGGCCATAGGCAGGCTGTCAGCTGGGGACGCAGTCGTCTGATGGGGAGGGAGACTCTGCTTCCAAGATCACTCACATGGCTGTTGGCAGGAGGCTTTGGTTTCTTGCCAGATGGGCCTCTCTATAGGGCTGCTCACATGACGTGGCAGCTGTCTTCTTGCAAAGCAAACGATCCAAGAGAAGGAGAGAGTTAGCGAGTGAGCAAGAGAGCACCGACTCAGAACCTAATCTCAGAAGGGACATGTCATCCCTTCTGCTCTATGCTGTCGGTCACCCAGACCAGTCGGCACAAGGTGGGACAGGACAGCAGAAAAGGATACCAGGCAGTGAGGATGATCGGGGGCGCTCTTGGACACCAACAATCACAGTGGGCCTCTGCCTTCTCCATCCTGCTCCTCCCATTCTCTAATCAGATTTTTCTAGAAACACCTCTTTCTCCCTGCCCAGTTTTATTGAGATATAATGGACATACAGCACTGCTCAAGTTTTTGAACAGTGGGACTTGACTTACCTATATTGTGAAATGATTACTATAATTGGTTAACATCCGCCATGTGATATAGATAAGAAAAGGAAAGAAGGAAGGAAGGAAGGAAGGAAGGAAGGAAGGAAGGAAGGAAGGAAGGAAGGAAGGAAGGAAAAATTGTTTTTCCTATGATGAGAATTCTTAGGATACACGCACTTGCCAATTTTCCCGTGCCTACAGCAGTGTTAGCTATAGTCATCATGTTGCACATTACATGCCCAGAATTTCTTTATCTTCTAACTGGAAGTGTGGACCTTTGACCACCTTTCTCCAAATTTCCTCATCCCCACCCTCCACCCTCCTGCTTCTGGTAACCACAAATCTGATCTCTTTCTATGAGTCTGACTTGGTTTTTTGGTTTTGTTCTTAGATTCCACATGTAAGTGAAATCATACAGTATTTGTTTTCCTCTGACCTATTTCAGTTGGCATAACACCCTCAAGATCCATTTATATTGTCACAAATGCAGGATTCCCTTCCCTTTTTTATGGTTGAATAATGTTCCTTTGTATATGCATACCACATCTTCCTTATCTCTTCCTCTGTCGATGGACACCTGTGTTGCTACCATGTCTTGGCTACTGTAAGGAATACCGCAATGAACACGGGGTGCAAATGTCTCTTCAAGGTCCCATTTCCAACTCCTTTGGCTACTGAGTCAAAAGTGAAATTGCTGGTTCATGTGGCAGGTCCATTTTTAACTTTTTGAGGACCCTCCATTCTCCTTCCCATCATGGCTGCACCAGTTTACATTCCCACCCACAGTGCACAGTATCGCCTTTTCTCACACCCTGGCCAGCATCCCTTCTCTCTTGACTTTTTGATGATGGCCATTGTAACGGGCATGCGGTGATAACTCACTGTGGTTCTGACTTTCATTTCTCTAATGTGAGTGATGTTAAGCATCTTTTCAAGTACATGTTGGCCATTCATGTATCTTCTTTGGACAGATGTCTATTCAGGTCTTTGGCCTATTTTAAAATTAGATTATTTGTGTTTGTTTTGCTGTTGAGTTATATGAGTTTTCTAAAGAGTATATTTTGGATATAAACCTCTTTTATCAGATACAGGCTTTGCAAATATTTTTAAAAATTTTTTAATGTTTTATTTATTTCTGAGAGAGAGAGAGAGAGACAGAGAGCGAGAGGGGGAGGGTCAGAGAGAGAGGGAGATACAGAATCTGAAACAGGCTCCAGGCTCTGAGCTAGCAGTCAGCACAGAGCTCAATGCAGGGCTTGAACCCACAAACCATGAGATCACAACCTGAGCTGAAGTCGGATGCTTAACCGACTGAGCCACCCAGGCGCCCTTATTTTTTTTCCATTGGGAACTCTTGCCCTCCTCCTCCCCCTCTCTCTTCCTCCTCTCCTTCTCTCCTTCTTCTCCTCCTCCTCCTTCTTCATCCGCTTCTCCTTCCATTTCTGCTTTTATAAGAAATACTTCTTAATGAATCACTTGCAACTGAATCCTGGTCTCAGGGATTGATTCTGTGGAACCCAACTCAAACCCACAAGGTTCTCCGTCACGTGGCCTGCACCTATGTCTCTAACTTCATCTCTTGCCAACATGTGCTTTTCCCTTGATGCAGCAACACTGAGAGGATGCTTGAAATCCCAAGCACCTTGGATGTGATCTTTCTCTGCCCTCGCTCAGAGTCTTAGTCATCTCTTTATCACTTGCTACCATTAGATGTTTGTCGAGTGAATGAATGAGTGCATACATCCTAAAGTAATCTCTGTCCTTAATTGGCTACTGCACAGAGGAAACGACACGAGGCTTTGTTCTGTCATCATGGGCAGGTGTGAGGACTTCATCATGTCCTCCAAACTCTGCAAAAGGAAAATAGAAAAATGCACTCATTCACTTAGTCATTCATCAAGTATTTGCTGAAAGCTTCCTGTGTGCTGGACACTTCCTTAATCATTGGACACAGGGCAGTGGAACAAAGATGTTCAAAGTCTACCTTCAGGACTTATATTCTAGTGGAAGAAATAGTCACCACCAAAAGTATGGAGTGTCACCAGGTCCCGGGCACTGTCCTCGATGGGTATAGATCTGCACATGGATACGGATATGGATATAAATAGACAAATAATCATTCAATTTTTATACAACCCTTATGAGGTAGATGTCATTACTTTCATTTTGTAAATAAGGAGTATAATACACCGACCGTAAATAGTGGGCCTGGAATTTGAACCCAGGTGGGAATCCTAAAGAAAAAAATTATTCATGGCACTTGTTAAAAATGATAATACTCTTTTCAGGGGGACCACTGTGATGGGGATTTTGTGGTAGAGACGAGAGATCGGGCTCAACCTCAGAAACAACAAGAACAAGTAGAGATTTGCCATCACAGATCAGGGTGGGGGTCAGTGGATTTGAAATTATTAAAAGAAGGCACTGAGCGTAGGGGAGAAATTTCCTAAACCAACAGCACAGGACTTCTGCTGAAGGCAGCCCAAGGTGTTAAGAGATCAAGGCTGGAGGGTGAGGAATCTGACCAGATACCAAAGGTGGGGGGGTTTGCACTCAACTGACCCAGCAGGATTCTTGATAAACTAGACTGAGTGGGCCAAGGACAGAGCCCAAGGGCTGGTCCTTACCAGAAAGAGGACTCGGAGGAGCCCAGCCAGAGTCCGGTCCAGGACATTCGATGCCATGTTCCAGAGCTCTAGGCAGCGAGTAGAAACTGCCTTGGGATGGCCGCACTGACTACGGAGCTCTTTGCTTATCTGGATTTTTCTTATCCCTGAAATATGCTCTACTTTAAGATTCTAAAAAGCGAAAAGAGTGAAACTGTGCTGATATCTTGCTTACCTAGAAGAAAACTGCCACTCTGGGCTGGAATGTCGCGAGAGGTAACGCAGAGGGGAGCAGATGGTGGAGGGGGGCAGGAGTTGGGTCTGAGCTAGAAACTGGTCCTGTGCATGTCCTCATCTGCATGATGAGGGGGCTGGGCACTATCGTCCCAAGATTCTTTCCCCCGTTCCCTCCATACAACCTTGACGGTCTGTCCTGAAGGGTCCACCACCATCATGGCACGGAACCTCGCATCGTGTTCATCAGCTCGTGTACCTCACCTCCCCTGTGTGACAGTAAGCTCTGTGACCGGCGAGTGCTCCGGTACACAGCATTGTACATCCTGACCACCATGCCGCCTGGCGTGTGCCTTCCAATATTGAGAAGGGGCCTCTGTGTCCAAGGAGCTCCCTCCAAATGCTCCTTCAAGGTCACAGAGGACATGAATAAAAGAGTGCAGATTGCCAGGCAGGCCTGTCCCCTTCCAAAGCTAGTGCTCTCAACTCAGAGCGACTGAGAAAAGAGAAGTTGCTTGAGTAGAATTGCTGCTGGGTCAAGCCTATTATTCTCAAAATCTCCGTCAAATATTTCTCTCTCGGCCACACACAAACTCTCACTCACAGGTTCAATGCGTACAATTCAAAATGCCCCAGATGGCACATCTCACCTTGAAATCTGTCCTTTTGTGAGCAAGGTAGGTTCTGGCTTGGATTCTCAGCTCGAAAACACATCCTGTGGGGATGTACTCCAGAGGAGATTATTTAAAAAGATAGATTTCATCAATGGTGACATTTTAATTTCTTTTGAGAAAAACTGTTAAATTTATTTATTAAAAAAAATTTTAATGTTTATTTATTTTTCAGAGAGAGACAGAGACAGAGTGTGAGCAGGGGAGGAGCAGACACACACACACACACACACACACACACACACACACACACACAGAATCTGAAGCAGGCCCCAGGCTCTGAGCTGTCAGCCCAGAACCCAACACGGGACTCAAACTCATGACCCATGAGATCATGACCTGCGATGAAGTCAGACACTTAACCAACTAAGTCACCCAGGCGTCCTGACATTTTTACTTCTTTAGATGCATGGGAATTCATTGTATTATTCCTTGCCTCCCTTTACATCTTAATTGTTAAATAACATACATATTTTTAAGACCAGGGAGCCATTTTCCCCTGGGGATACCGGTTGCATTGAAGATTATCACTTTCGACCTCCCAATGATACCTGGGCTCCCATTAGGCTATAATGGTCCAGGTCCCAGCAGGAAATGCCTAATGCACTCGGAAGGGGTAACTGAAGGAGAGTTAACAGATGGGATCACTTAGAAAGTAGTGGGCAGAAGTAAAAGAAATTAACAGAGATGGTGCGGCAGCTCAAGACCATTAGCAAGAATTAGCAAGAAGCCATTAGGAAGGGAACTTGCCATTTGAAGGAACAAGGGAAGCAAGTGTTTGAGGAGATTTGGAGAGCTGTGAACAGGGCATCCACGAAGAAGCCCAGCCAGCAGCCTGGTCAGGGTGGGGAGGGACGGATGCCTATCTCATCTGCCTTCCCATTTGCTGGTGCTTTCCCACGGGCCTCACACAACCAGAAACCAGGTGAGGGAGGCTCGATGATGCAGTACCTAGAACACAGATCAGGATGAAGAGTGGGCAGAGAATCTGGACCTACGAGGTGAGTATCTGGCTCAATGGCCAGCCCCGTCTGCCTGGAGCCCCACTCATGAGAAGCCAGCTGTCTGAAGAGGGCTAACAGAGGCTCGCATGTAAGGTACAGCGTATCTACTCTTCTAGTAGTGAACATGCATCCATTTGGCTAAGATAGGAAACTTCCTCGGTAACAAATAGTTGGATGGATATATTAACTCTGCTTCCTTTTTTTTTTTAAGTTTACTTATTTTGAGAGAGAGAGAGTGAGAGCGAGAGAGAGAGAGAGAGAGAGAGGAGACAGAGCACGAGCAGGGGAGTGGCAGAGAGAGGGAGAGAGAATCCTGAGGAAGCTCCGAGCCATCATTGCAGAGCCCTACATGGGGCTTGAACTCAGGGACCACGAGATCATGACCTGAGCCAAAGTCAGACGCTTAATTGACTGAGCCACCCAGGCGCCCCAGCTCTGCTTTCCTTACAGGGGAAAAGTCAATCAATGCATAGAAGAACAAGGAAGCGTAGCTTAACTGTAACAATCATGCGTGTAACATTTGAAAATTCAAATACACTGCAGGGGTGGCCAGAGGGGAAAAGAAAACATGATTAAATAACGCAGGAAAGTTTGCCCACCACACACTCCGTAGGCTTATGTCCAAAAGTGAGCATGAGACAGATGACATGAGTCTACTGTTTTCCCCATCAATCTCGTAGTGCAAGCGTCTGCCATGCTAAGTGTGAGTCTAGTGTGTGTGGATGCAGATGCCGACGTACCCTTACGACATAATTGAGATGACTATATCTCAGTGTTTATGGACATGTGCAGTTTTGTCTGCCCAAAGTCATGTACCATTCTTTACAAGCACTTTAGTATCCAAGGATTTTAATGCTTTAGAGCTGTGATCACCACTTTTTAAAACTAGAGAAAGCCCTGAAAAATATTTTTGACAATGAATGATTTTTATGTATTGTTTTCTGTTCACTAACTTTGAAGTCTCAGTCCTGCATAAGCTATAACTCTGCTGTGATCCCTTAACCACCAAGCAGACGTTAGAAAAGGAGCCTGGGGAGAGCCCACTGTGGAAACAGGTCGAGAGGAAGAGGAATTGTCTTAGTAGAAAAATAAATTAAAATCCTCAGAAAAATCTAGTAACTTACTGACTTTTGTTTCTGTAGATGAACATTTTTAAATGTTTAATAATTCCCTTAGAAGATCGGCAATAAGTAGTCCTTAATCATACAAGAAAATAAAAATCTATGCAATTATTTTCCATTTCATCATAAAAACCAATGGGCTTAATGTTGGATGGTTCGAGCCCATCTATAACACCTAGGGTTAACTGGTGAGCTCTGATCTCAAAGTCAGCATGGATTACGTTGTCTGTGGTAACAAACATCCCCCAAATTTCAGGGGCTTAAACAAGTCAGAGCTTAGTTTCCTTATTTAGTCAGCTTTATTGAGGGATAATTGACAAATAAAAATTGTATATATTTAAAGTATACAATGTGATGATTCAAATATACTTTAAATATACTAATACCTCCATCACTTGACATAGTTTTTTTATGAGAACACTTAGGACACTCTCTTAGCAAATTTCAAGTATGTAATATGGTAATATTTAATTAATTACTTTTAATTAAGTTTAGAGAGAGAAAGAGTGCAAGTAGGGGAGAGGGACAGAGAGAGAGAGAGAGAGAGAGAGAGAGAGAATCTTAAGCAGGCTCCGTGCTCAGTGCAGATCCTGACTCAGCGCTCAATCCCACAACCCTGGGATCATGACCTGAGCCAAAATCAAGAGTCAGATGCTCAATTGACTGAGCCACCCAGGCCCTCAGCGTTATTAACTATAGTCTTTATACTGTACATTAGATCCCCAGAACTTATTCATCTTATAACTGAAAGTTTGTACCCTTTGACCAACATCTCCCTATTTCACACCCTCGTCCTCTGCCCCCAGCCCCTGGCATCCACCATTCTACTCTCCGGTTCTCTTGAGTTCTACTTTTTTGTGTGCCACACATAAGTGAGATCACATATGGTATTTGTCTTTCTGTGTCTGGCTTCTTCCACTGAACATAACATCTTCTAGGCTCATCCATGTTGTCATAAATGTAGTTTTCCCTTCCTTTTTGTGATTTACTAATATTCTACTATATATACGTATCACACATTTTCTTTATCCACTCATCCACTGATGGACACTTGGGACTTACTTCTCACTCACTGAGGCTCTGCTCTCTGTCACACTTGTCCTCTCCCTCGAGCCCAGCCTGATGGAAGCCTCACCACATCAAACATCGTGGGTCATGGCACTGGAAAGGAGGGTCTCACAATAGTAAGCAGATATTATGCTACCCTCCACAACTCACACCTCTCTGACCATAACTGGGTCATGTGGGTTCACCCAGTGGGACAAAGAATGGTGATCATCATGCCTCCAGAAGGTGAAGGGCCAGACGTATTTAGTATTTAGCATTAGTGGCTATCACATCAATATGATGCCCTTTCCCTTATCCTGAGAGCAGAGACTTGGACCTCAGAAACTGAACAGAGGAGAAAATTGGGGGCTTGAGACTACTCGGTCAGCAAAGCCAGAGGGGAGATTTAAGCCCATGTCATCAGGATGCTATCTTTCAGAAGCCTGGAAGTGTGGTCACAGATGCCACTTGCCAGTGCTTGAATGTTCCAGTGGCACGGTTAAAAAACATTTTTTATTATGACGCCCTGTGGGAAAATATTTGGAGAATACACTGCTAATGTATAGAAGCACATCGAGAAACTTCATCTAAGTACAACTGTGCAGATATATATTATGTGCATGACTGCACATTGACAAATGGACATTTCAAGGATGAGAAAAATAAATATATGCTCTAATAATGTTCCCCAACCAATATATCTTCTCGCACAACCTCCCTGGGGCATCTGCACCCCACTTTGGAGACACCCCCAGAGGATCAATAGGTTTGAGTCACATTCTTATTAGAGACTGACAAGAAAGGATCTGTTCACATAAAATTATCTGTAATCCCAGATACGGCCCCCAAGTAATAACTGTTAATATCTTGGTACATTTCCTTTTTCTCTGCACAGCTATCCTTACATGGAAATATTTTTTAAAAGATAGCATACTGAACAAACGGCTTTGTAATCTCCTTTTCACAGTGAACACATTGTGAACAATATATTGCATATTCCCCTACATCATTTTTATAACTTTTATCATTTTCCTTATTTCAACGGTAATACAGGTTCATTGTGAAATCTTATTAAATGTGTATCAGCAAAGAGCAGAAAAGAAAAAATTACTCATTTTCCATTACCCAGACATGACCACTTTTAAAACTTTGCTATTAATTTTTTTTTTGGCCAGTTTCTTTCCGACGCGTTCATGGTCCCCCATGAATGTGATCATGCTATGTCCCCTCTTTCGTAAACTGCTTTATCATTTCATATGATATAAAATTGGATATATCAGTTATGGTTTCATATGAAATGAATGAATATGATACATAGCTTCATATGTATTATGTATCTTTCCAGGTAATGGAATACTCTTCCACAACACCATCTGAAGGACTCTCTATGGCAATGTTTCCAAAATTGATGATCTCTGAACATTATTCTAGAAGATTTCCATGACTACCTTGAGAGAAAAACAAATTCTGCCATAAAATAAGTTTGGAAAATAGTGCCGATTTGAATTGCCATGATGCACATTAGCTATTAAAGTCCAAATATCCTACAACTGAAGAAAAATATTTGACTTTGTTTAACATGGTGTTTCTCGAATTTATTTGAGCGTGACTTACTTTTTGGAGACAGTTCAAATGCCATCCTCAGAGTAGTGCTAATTACTCCGTAATTATATTCCAGTTCTGTCTTCTTGAACATATAAGTTGTCACAAATTGTAACTGCAAATATCTGCATTGTAATGAATATTCGTGTTTCCATACATACACTCTTCATATAATTTAATATAAATTTAGGGGCGCCTGGGTGGCTTAGTCGGTTAAGCGTCCGACTTTTGCTTAGGTCATGATCTCGCGGTTCGTGGGTTCGAGCCCCGCGTCGGGCTTTGTGCTGACTGCCTGTTCAGAGCCTGGAGCCTGTTTCAGTCTGTGACTCCCTCTCTCTCTGACCCTCCCCTGCTCACGCTGTCTCTCTCTCTCTCTCCTAGAAATAAATAAAACATTAAAAAAATAAATAAATAAATTTAATAAAGCAGGATTATCAGCTTGAAGAGTACGTAGATTTTTAAAGATTCCCTTCTGACAAATCAGTTCCCAGAAATGTTGAGGTTATTTATACTCCTATAGTGAGGACACAGGAATACCTATTTCCACACAACCATGTCAGCACTGGAATTTATCACTAAAAAAGTAATTACTTAAGTAAGTAACTAGTCTTTTTGTTTCAAAAGCAATTAATACTTAGAAATATTTTTAATTGATATGGAGAGAGAAATCACCTACAATCTCATAACCTAAAAATAACCACTATCCACATGGGAGACAATATATAAATAGGATGTTGTTGTTTTTAAATAAACCTGTAATTACGCAAGTTCTACATCATGCTTTTTTATAATTAATATTATGTCTTTAAAGTGTTATCCCATTGCCTAAATTTGCATTTAATATGAGCAAAACAGAGCAGTTTTCCATACATTTATCATCTCTTAGTTTCTTTTAGATAATTGTTTATTCACATCTTGTTGAAATATTGGTGTTTTTCTTATTATTTTGGGGGTGTCATTTACATAGATAAAGGAACCTAACTACTTTTCATGTATGTTGCAAATATCTTCCCCACATTTCTGTTCCATCTTCAATTTTACATGTGCAGTGCTTTACATATAGAAATTTCTGATTGCTATGTAATTAGAGATTGTTTTCTTTAGCTAAAAATTAGAAATCCTATCTACCTCAAGATTATATTATTTCCTTCCGGTATCGATGGCTTTACATCTGTGATCCAACAGGAGAAACAATGAGTAGGTGTCATAGCCAAGAGAGTGGACTCTATACAAATCCTTTCATTGTGTTCAAACTCCGTCCACATGGTTGAAGTAATGCCAGGCACGACCATCCCTCAAATCCTACCCCAGTTCCTTCCCACCTTTTGGGGTCATTAGAATCTTAAAGATTTACAATATCTTCCTCTTCATCATGTCTGCGAATCCAAATATCATGCTGATCATGCCATAGTCCTTTGCCAGCACGTTCTATTCAATCAAGTCTATTGAGTCAAACTATTTGTTTTCTAAAAACAAAATATTATATACAAAATATTCTCAAGTGTGAATACCCATTACAAAATCTCTAACCGAATATCTTTATATTCCTGCTATTCAGTCTAATACATTTCCTCACACTGCTAAAATAGATTTGCGTTGCCAACACTACCCATCAAACGGCCTCTCATGTAATAAAGATGGTGTTTGGGTGAAAATATTAGGAGAGTATGCAGGGAGCAGGCATTGTGAGATCAGCTTTAAGCTTTAATGAATTTGATGACATAAAAATGACAAACTCTGCTAGTAAAAAGATACAATTAAAATAAATATTTAATATCACTAATAATCAAAGAAGTTTGCACTAAAATAATAATGAGTCACATTTTTCACCTATAAAATTAGTAAGGATTACAGAAAGATAACCCCATTGTTTACAAGCATATGATCAAATATTGTTGCCACAATGGATGAGAAAATAAGGCTTAAAACCACATTTCTGGAGCCTGAGTTGGCAATACTTATCAAGAGTTTTTAAAGATCATTTTAAAGACTTGGTACTTCTACTTCTTTTTTCTAATGCTTATTTGTCTTTAAGAGAGAGAGAGATAGAGGCACAAGATCCAACGCAGGCTCCAGGCTCTGAGCTGTCAGCACAGAGCCCGATACGGGGCTTGAACTCAAGAACCATGAGACCATGACCTGAGCAGAAGACGGATGCTTAGCCGACGGAGTCACCCCAGGCGCCCCTTGATACTTCTATCCTAGAAAAGCAACCTAAATAAATCATCTGAAGTTTATTCAGACTGTTATATTTGTAGCGACCCCTAAGTATTTGGTACTTTCGATACACTGATTTCATTATTAAATGAAAATCCTCCTCTACCACCCTGTCCCCGCATTGGTAAGTGACAGAGAAGAGAATGAATCCCCAAATCTGCGAGAACCCCAAATCTATTTTCCAACCACGAGCAACTTTCTACTCTTCTGTAACCCTCTACGTTCCAGCTACTAAATGAACCATTTGGAATACAAAGATCTCTGGGTTTCCTTCCATTTTAAGTAAGGAGATAGTTTTATGCCCTGGAGGACTTTGCCTCATTGCTGTAAGGAATTCAGGACATCGCTGTCAGGTCGCTTAACTGGTCACCATTTTCCCAGCATCCTACGAAGAAGTTGATAAAATGACATGGGACTGAGCCTGTCGGTGACCTTGGGGCTTGGACCACGGGGCCCCCCAGCATTGCCCAGGACAGGACAAGTCCTGGAATTAAACTTTGGATGCCTGAGCTCACTTTCCCAGGAGGAAGTCGCTCCACACCCTGACTGCCCTCACACCAGGAGCTTTGGCCTCAGACACACTCTTCCAGATGGAAGTCCAAGGGCATTGACTCAGAATCTGAAGCAGCGGATTCCAATGGGAAAAGTACAGAACTAGCGCTGGGGAAATTGGAAGCTTTCCAGGCCCTGTGACTTCCCGCTGGCCCTAGGCGAGGCACAGGACTGTTCCAATCCTCCGTTCCCTCCCTGGAAAAATTGAGAACTGTGGTGCAGATAGAAAGAGATAACGCAATTGGAAGCGCTTTGAAAAATGAGAGGCACTGTACAAATGCGAGGGGCTATTACGAATTTAGAGAGGAATCGAAGAATCTAAAATTGTCTTGCATTTGAATAGTGTTTCTTATTTTGCAACATGCTCTTCTCATTTTGTCTTCGCAGCCGCCGTGTGAGAAAGTAGGGCAGTTATTATAATCTCCATTTTACAGATGAGGAAACAGAAGGAAAAGAGGCAGTGCCAGCCCTGGAAGGCAGGCATCCTGATTTCCAACCCCAGATTCATTCTCGTATATTCGCAAGTGATCCGCCCGTGTCCACTGGGCAGGTGACAGGGACACGGCATTAGAGTACATTTGTCAGTGACCGGGATGGGGGTGTGTCTGCAGGATCTGAGCCACAGCCAAAATACTTGGCCTCGAAGGCTCATTTTGGGTTAATACGTGGGCTTTCTAGGAAAAAGTGTTGAGTTCCAGGATTTCCGTGTTGCAACGGAGGGCAGGTTTTTAGCCCGAATTAGATAAATACTAAATGCTGAAAGAGACCCAGCTTCCATACAGCATTGTTAGTACATGCCTCCATCAACATTGTGACCTGCACTGTCCCTATCAGCAAGGGCCACATTAGGCTGTCCCCAGAGCCATGCGGCAGAGAAGTAGCGAGCGCTTAAATAGGAAGCTCGTGTTGAGGACTCACAGACACGTTTGATTTTGCCATTGAAACAATTATGCAAAGTACATTTCAGGTGCTTTGGCTTTTGCAGAGCGTTTCAAAATAAGCCCATAAGGTAGGTTGAAACCACTCTTAGGAAGCGATTTATCAAAGAACGTGCAGTCAACGAGCTTTTATCATTTGAATTGTGAGCAAACCCAGCAGTCCCGTTATATGACTGTGACAGATTGGATTATTGTCTAGCACATTCCCTCGAGCCAGAGGACACTCGAGTCTTGGCCATTCGATTGGTTTTGGCTCACACAATTGCAGGTGCCAGGTCCACACCGGGGCCTGAAGAGGAAGCCTGTGTTCCCACTACCTTCCTTTCGTTCACATGACCTACCCCAAAAAGGGCATGCCCTAGGAAGTGACTGATGCAAAACAAAACAAGACAAAATGGAAGTGGCTGATGCAAAACAAAACAAAACATAGGGAGGCATGTGGAGGCACCTGGATGGCTCAGTTTGTTAAGCCTCCAACTTCAGCTCAGGTCATGACCTCATGGTTCTTGGGTTTGAGCCCCGCGTTGGGCTTTGTGCTGACAGGCCAACCTAGCAAAGCCAAACAGCAGCTGAGCTGTGGATGAATTAGCACAGGACAAACGCTAAGTATTCTAAGCCTCTTCATTACCATTATGCAAAATATTGTTGTAAATCATTGACTTACATCATTGCCTTCACTAGACGCAGTGATTATAAATTACAGGGTTTATTTGGATTTTTTAACAAGAAATTCTTTTTATTTTTAATTGAAGGATAATTAGCATATAGTGCCATATTATTTTCAGGTGTGCAATATAATGGTTAAACCCTATTCTATATGCCATTCAGTGCTCATCAATATAAGTGTATGCTTAATCCCTAAAAACAGGATTCTTGATTCTCTGTGGGGCAGGTAAGAAGTTCTCTATATGAAACAAGAAATGCTCCATTTCTTTATCTCTCTCTTTTTTTTTTCTTAAATTTTTTTTAATGTTTTATTTATTTCTAGGAGAGAGAGAGACAGCGTGAGCAGGGGAGGGTCAGAGAGAGAGGGAGTCACAGACTGAAACAGGCTCCAGGCTCTGAGCTGGCAGTCAGCACAGAGCCCGACGCAGGGCTCGAACCCACGAACCGTGAGATCATGACCTAAGTGAAAGCCGGACGCTTAACCGACTAAGCCACCCAGGTGCCCCAATTTCTTTATCTCTCTTAAGGCAAATTAATCATAGCTCCAAGTTTCCAAGTGTTATGGTGATGACATGATCAATATCACTGTCCCCTAGACTTTGTCCCTGGTATGCGGTCTCATGTGAAAGCCCTGGGCATATATATCACCAGACACATGGAGGAGGAGCCCCAAAAGCTCCCATTTTTGCCCCGGCTCCTCACTGCTCTGGAACTTTCTCAGTTATTGCAAGTTCAGAAACCACAGTGGTGAGACAGAAGGTTGTACCTTTTACCGATTGACATCATCCAGGATTTGACGGACTTAAGCCAAGTGGAAAGTCCTTGGGTGATACTGAGTCTGACAGTAACAGTTTGATGACCATGCAGTTTGGAGAATTTACACCGAGTCTTGATGGTATCAGGGACACAAAAACAACTCTCTGTTTCTCTGTTCATTCGAGACTTCTTTTATGCCTTCCAGAAAAATGTTGTATTTGTGTTTGTTTAGGTCCTGTACGTTTCTTATTAAGTGTATTACTAAGTTGTGTATGGAGATTTCCCATGGCCAAGGATAAATGCCAGGCTCCTCTGCGTGCCTAGAAATGTTCTTCATTACGGGACCCCCTCCCCACCTGCGTAGGCTGGCTACTCCTCTTGGAATACCCACTCTCCCGAGTGGCTACCATATGTTTCGTGCACGGTGAGTTACATGAATACGCTATTCTACGTTCTTGCTTGATGCTTCTGTAGACACCTTCCTCTTTGCTTGGGAAGTCATGTGACCATCTCATGCTCACCCTTCATGATCTAATTCCAATGGCACCTTCTCTTGAATATGGCGGGGATGGGGGCAGTAAGACTAAAGTGAGGCGAGACAGGTGCCCAGGATACAGAATTTCAGGGCACTCATTCTCAGGGGCGTGCAAATGGCTCCTTGAGCATCTCACTCATCCCACCCTGTTCCCTGGCCTCCCTCTTGAATGCTTTCCATCATGAGCTCCATCTCTTCCCCAAGAACCATCCTTCTTCATGCAAGCTCTGTACCGCTCTACACAACAACACGTAGCCACACTGGACTGCATCTTCTTAGGACAGAAACCGTGCCTTATCTTCATGGTACCAGCCGCATGCCGGACATATGTGATGAGTAATAATAGAATAACCGCCATTATATATATAAGCATTTATTTTCTGCCAGGCACGGGTCTAAATGCTTTACTGAACTGACCTCCGTAGCTCTCACAGAAACCTAGATAGATGTTATTATCCTGGTTTCGTAGAAGGAGAAAGAATGAAAAGAAATGAAGTACATTGCAATATCATACAAGGTGAAGTGGTAAAAGCTGGGATTTGAACCCAGCCCCTTCTAATGCTAGACCCTATGCGCATCACTAAGAAACATGATTCTAACTACTACATGACACTGTATATGAATCAAGAGGAAAAGAGCATTTTTGTCATGTAAGTCAGGATCTGAGATGATCCCAAGGGCACTGTGGCTTTATGAGATGCGGTGTCCCTTTGGCATACTGTCCCCTGGTGAACATCCTATAATGCAGAGGTCTTAAAAAAAAAAATGCTGACTTCCTCCCCAGCCCCCAAAGCCATCAATATTGGTAAGGACACACGATCCTAAGTACTGGCCCCAAATTTAAAAACAAAAAATCCAAGTCATGCCTTCGATGGCATTGACCAAGGACAATTATTGTCCAAAGGGATTTGAGCCCTATTGATAATCCAGCCAGAAAAATTCTTTCTCCTTGACAATGGGTCATTTAGCAGTCAGAGGTTATGGAGACGCTGTGGCTCTTCCGCCAGCCCAGATCCTCGGCTGTAAGCGGTGAGCACCGGCCCTGACGTGTCACCACCTCCCTTTCTGCGGTGTTACCTCCCAGGCAGGACAGCTCTCCTGCACCTCTGTGTTCTCTGCTGCTCACAGTGTGCGGCTGAGAGATACGGAGCTGCCTCCCGGGCTGAAGGGCATTCTCCACCACAGTACCAGTGGGAAATTGATGCCAAACTGGGAGGCCCGAACTCTGGTGCTTGGAACGTATGAGTGAGCTTGGCCTGATGAGACTGGAGCAAATTACAACCCGCGTGCTGTATTGATCGTGCCTTTTTTTATTTTCTGTATTTCTGATGCTCATCAGAGGGCCATGCCGGCCACGGAGAGATGGCCCGTGGAAGGACTAGCTAATTCCTAGAGATGGCAAAGGGCAAGCCGGCCAACAAGCCTTTCATAAGCAAACCAACTGGTTCAGAGCTCACACCTCCAAACCAAGTTTTTGTAAGGGCTGCTTACACTCTGGGCCACTATCACCTCAGGCCCAAGTACTGGACACGTAAGGACAGTCCCCCACCCCAGAGCTGCTGGAATGATTCATGCTGGCCAGTCCTAAACCTGGGTACTCTGCCTTGCCTTGCCTTGCCTTTACCTGTGATGCCACAATAAAGGATCTTGCCCTCATTTCCGCTTTCCCTCTGCCTCCTGTTCTCTCGTGTGCCCCTAGACCCCGTGGCATGGCCCCTCCTCTGCATGTGACAGATTACCTTTTCAGTGGCAATTACTCCTAATCTCTTGTCCCTCTCATATCTAAATAATAATAAATAAAACCTACATTTTAAAAACACATGCCGGGGTGTCTGGGTGGCTTAGTCGGTTAAGCGTCCGACTTTCGCTTAGGTCATGATCTCGCAGTTTGTGGGTTCAAGCCCCGTGTCGGGCTCTGTGCTGACTGCCAGCTCAGAGCCTGGAGCCTGTTTCAGTCTGTGACTCCCTCTCTCTCTGACCCTCCCCTGCTCACGCTGTCTCTCTCTCTCTCCTAGAAATAAATAAAACATTTAAAAAAAATTTTTTTTTAAAACACATGCCCATTGCACTGGGGAGCAATCCCTGTTCATTTCTAGCTGACTATTGCCCACCCAAGGTCTGCCCAATATAGCAGAGATTCTGGAATTTTGAGAGAAGCCAGAAACCTGGATGTTATGTGTCCGCAAGTTTTCACACTGATAAGTAACTCAAGCTTAAAGTGCTAGGTGGTTCATGCATGTGTCCAAATGTTACAAGCTGAGGAAAACAAAAACCAAGTGAATGGAATAGCCAGACCCATTCTGGGAGGTGCAGGATGTGATCTACAGTTTTCCATCCTCTCCCTTATTGAAATTGTCCAGATTAGCTACACACATCGTCTTAGACCTGAGGAATAATTTCCTTGATCGTCACAAAAAAAGAATATTTTTTGGGCTTTTCTAACCTGACTCCCAGTAAGAAATACATTTTATATGACAACATACATGTCTATCTACTTGCTTTTTTTTAATTTTTTTTTTTTTTTTTGAGAGAGAGAAGACAGACTGCGAGTGGGGGAGGAGCAGAGAGAGAGAGAGGGAGACACAGAATCTGAAGCAGGCTCCAGGCTCTGAGCTGTCAGCACAGAGCCCAACACAGGGTTTGAACCCATAAACTGCGAGATCATGACCTGAGCCAAAGCTGGACACTTAACCGACTGAGCCACCTGGGCGCCCCACTATCTATCTACTTGAAATAAAAATGTTATCCTTAGTACACATAATGCACTTTGGTGGTTTCTTTTTTTTTTAATAGTTTATTGTCAAGTTGGTTTCCATATAACACCCAGTGCTCATCCCCACAAGTGCCCTCCTCCATGCCCATCTCCCCCCTCCTATTCTACACTATTCTATTCCATTTAATGTGTCCACGATGCTGGTCGCTACGCACTATATTGATTTCACAGCTTGTCAGTGGATGTCAAAGTACAGCTTCTAAAAACAGCAACGAGAATGATACAAATTTAAAGATTAGTGGTACCAACCCACTAATTCCTCATATTACAGATGAGGAAACAGATTCACAGAGTAATAGGATTTGCCCAGTATTCCACAAGGAGAATGGTAGAGGCCAACCTCGAATTAATGACCAAGTCAAGACCATTTCCCTGCTACATTTATGTCCCTGAATATATAGTATAGACGTGATTCGTGTTGGTGGTTTTATCCACCTGGGTTCAATCCAAGAAGCAGAACAGCTAGAAAATGCACACCCACGCACATACACACATGGATACGCATTTTTACTGGAGTTTGATTGGACACAGCTGACATAGGTAAGCAGTTTCTAGAAGGCTGTTTTCTTGGGTGTCTAATGTAACGCTTGAAGTTCCTGAGAACAAGAAGCTGGAGCCCGTGAGGACGGATGGAAACCAAAGTCTGTTCTTGTGGCCTCGGCCCTCAGCGGTGTGGACATCCTGCAGTGGGTTCACGAGATGCTACATCACGGATGAATACCACACAGACAGCCCGGGAGCAGGGGGGAGGTTCAGGAGAAGGAGGGACAGCGCCTGAGCCGCCTGCCCCTGCTGCCGCCTCACCTCTGGCCTCCGAGGCTCCCACGAGAAACTCTCTTCCCTTTCGTTAGTAATTTAGACAGGATGCTGCTGGTTCAATTTTAAAAATTGAATATCCATTTCTTCAGCTATTAAAACCGAGAATACACGGTATCTACAGATGAGAAAAATAGCATCCTTTGTTTTTATTACTCTCTCTTCTTCCTCGCAGTGAGCTATTATCTGAAATGTTAAACTCAGGTTCTCATTTTCAAAGCAAGGCCGTTTAATAGCCAGAATCTTCGAAGGTCCATTCGCATCTGCACACTGTCAGCTGATGGCACTTACATGTTTTAGCTCTGTGCTCCATTCATTCTAGTGCTTTCTGCAGTAGTTTCAGCCTCACATGTCATCCTCTGAGATTTACTTACTTACGTCAACTCGTCTGCATGTGGGATGGATACATTCTTCATAGAGTTCGTTTGTTGGGTTTTTAAAAATTTATTTATTTTGAGAGAGAGAGCGAACAGGTGCATGTATGAGTAGGGGAGGGGCAGAGAGAGAGGGAAGGAGAATCCCAAGCAGGTTCTGTGCTGTCAGCACAGAGCCCGACCCGGGGCCCCATCTCACCAACCCTGAGATCATGACTGAGCTGAAATCAAGAGTCCGATGCTCGACCAACAGAGCCATCCAGGCGCCCCTCTTGGTTTGCTTTTAGTAAAATACTTCCATGGCCTTGCATATCTGGAAACTGCCTTCCTATTGTTTTTGAATTTAAACAAGGACTTTCCTTCTGAGTTACAACCTTTTCTTTTCAAAACTGTTATGTGGTGTGATCTCCAGTATATACTGCTAAGTGAAAAAGCAAGGCACAGAAATGTGTGTGTACCCCACTACCACTTACCTCATAAAAGGGAAATAAGGGGCTCCTGGGTGGCTCAGTCAGTTAAGTGTCTAACTTTGGCTCAGGTCATGATCTCACAGTTCGTGAGTTCGAGCCCTACGTCGGGCTCTGTGCTGACAGCTCAGAGCCTGGAGCCTGCTTCAGATTCTGTGTCTCCCCATCTCTTTGCTTCCCCTGCTCGCACTCTGTATCTTTCTCTCAAAAATAAATAAAGCTTAAAAAAAGTTTTTTAAGGGGGAAATAAAGCATGCACACATTCACATGCACACATTAATGTATAGCCTATCAGATTAACATAGGTGTTGAATACAGGTATGGTATATGTTAAATTGCGATAATTGACAAAATATGTTAATATAGCATTATATGTTGTGTTGAATTATGCTAAATTAACATAATTATTAATGATATCACACAATAATATAATAATATATAACACAGAGTTGCTACTATGCATATATTATTGTATGTTATTATAATATATTATTATATACCATTACATATTAAAAATATTAATATAACAGACGTATGTTAAACCTTAATGAAACTTAACACTTAAATGATTAAATTAGGAAAGAGGAAATACATTGGAGGAATCAGGAGTCAAAAATAGACTTCTTAGATTACACCTTGTATTAAAGATCTGCCTTTAAAGCCCTGTTTGTATGTTACATAATCATAAAACAAAATTAGGGGCGCCTGGATGGTTCAGTCAGTTAAGCGACTGACTCCTGATTTCAGCTCAGGTCATGATCTCATGGTTGGTGGGATTGAGCTCCATGATAGGCTCTGCACTGACAGCACAGAACCTGCTTGGGATTCTTTCTCTCCCTCTTTCTCTGCCCCCCACCATGCACGAGTGCGTTCTCTCTCTCTCTCTCTCTCTTTCTCTGTCTCTCTCTCTGGTGAGTACATATACAAGTTCGCTCTCTCTCAAAATAAATAAACATTAAAAGAAATTAAATACAGGGGTGCCTGGGTGGCTCAGTCAGTTAAGCGTCCGACTTTACCTCAAGTCATGATCTCATGGTCCGTGGGTTCGAGCCCCGTGTCAGGCTCTGTGTTGACAGCCAGCTCAGATCCTGGAGCCTGTTCCGGATTCTGTGTCTCCCTCTCTCTCTGATCCTCCCCTGCTCATACTGTCTCTCTCTCTCACAAATTAAAAAAAAAAAATTAAAAATTTTTAAAAAAATAATTGTTTTTAAAAAAATTAAATACTGAAAAGTACAAGCCCCGTCTCTGAAAGTAAATTGAAACAGATGAACCTAACTGCATACTCTGTTGGTGACCTAATCTCAGGTTGAGGGTATAAGCCAAGTGACTCTCTCATGGAATAAATTCTAAGGACAAAATATTGTCGAAAAAATTTTTAAACTGTTTTTAGCAACAGCATTATGGGTGATAGTTTGGGTATCGTTATTTCAAGATAACAATCAGGCAAATGAGTAATCACATCTGTGTTGCGGAGAATTGAGTTTTGGGTTTGGTTGAAAAGAGATACAAATATGAGATTGATGAGGTCAGACAAAATCCTTGTAGGCCTAATTTTGAATTGGATATAGAGTTTATCTTAAGAAATACATATGTGCTAGCTCTGTCCATGGGGAAGTCCTAGAATTAATACATAACTCAGCAGCACTGAGCACCTCTGGTACCCAGACTGTGGTCTTTTTTTCCCCACAAAAAAGGACAAGAGATTTGGGGCAGCTGGGTGGCTCAGTCAGTTGGGCGTCCAACTTTGGCTCAGGTCATGATCTCATGGTTCATGAGTTCGAGCCCTGCATCGGACTCTGTGCTGACAGCTTGGAGCCTGGATCCTACCTCAGATTCTGTGTCTCCCTCTCTCTCTGCTCCTCCCCTGCTCACTCTCTGTCTCTCTCTCTCTTAAAATTAAACATTAAAAATAATAATTGAAAAAAGCACCAGAGATGTTTGAAGAGATGGTTGGTTCCAGATCTGGGACAGGAAATGCACAAGGTAAGTGGAAAAGTGTCTTCTCACAGAACACACTGTTGAGCACTGCTAAAGCCGCCTTTCCTTGCCTTTTGGCGCTTACTCTGAGGCCAGCCTTAATTCTCTTATTTTGCAGGTTGTTTATTTCTGCTTCCCACTCAAAAAGTGCAGGCTCCTTTATCTTTGAAATTCAGACATTTTGTCAAGTTATGTGTAGGAGTTGGGTTGTTCATTTTTCAGGTCTCTGCTAAGATCGGAATTTAGATAGAGTTAATCACATTCCTCATTTCGTGGTACACCTTCTTTATTTGGCAGAATCCTTCTCTTGCTTTGTTTATTTATTTACTCCCTGTTGTTTTCATAGCCCTCCAACTTCTTTCTCCTTCTCCTTCCCCTTGACAACCATTTGAATGTGTAAGAATGGTGGCATTGTTGCACGTGCACAAAGCGTCAATTCACGTAAGTGTCACCTGGCTGTGGACCTCATTTTCTGAGTGTACACTTGCTTCTAATTGTGAAGAGCATCACATGCGGGGCATCCATCCTTTTTACTTATCTATGCTTTAGTGACTGAAACTAGAACACCTTCAGATCCCCCCTGCCACTACCACCACTCGGGTGAATGTCCTCAGAGTTGTCACCTTAGAAACCTGTGTGACGGCTTCCCTGGAAAAACATCCAGAAGTGAGAACATTGGGCCAATTGGCACCTGCATACTTCATGTAACAATGTCTACTAGTGTAGGGGTGCCTGGCTGGCCCAGTTGGTAGAACATGAGACTCTTGATCTCAGAGTTGTGAGTTTGAGCCCCATGTTGGGTGTAAAGATTACTTAAAAATTAAATCTGGGGCACCTGAGTGGCTCAGTTGGTTAAGCGTCCGACTTCAGCTCAGGTCATGATCTCATGGTTTGTGGGTTCGAGCCCCACATCAGGCTCTGTGCTGACAGCCAGCTCAGAGCCCAGAGCCTGTTTCAGATTCTGTATCTCCCTCTCTCTCTGACCTTCCCCTGCTCATGCTGTCTCTCTCTCTCTCTCTCAGAAATAAATAAAACATTTAAAAAATATTTTTAAATAAAAAAATAAAATCTTTTAAATTTATTTATTTATTTATTATTTTTAGAGAGGGAAGAAGAGCACATGACAGGGAGAGAAGGGGAAAGAGAGAGAGAGAACGTGAGCAGGGGAGGGCAGGGAGAGAAGGGGACAGAGAATCCAAAGCAGGCTCTGTGCTGACAGCAGAGAGCCCAATGTAGGACTTGAACCTACGAACCATGAGATCATGACCTGAGCTGAAGTCGGATGCTTAACCAACTGAGCCACCCAGGTGACCCTCTCTTTTCTCTTTAATCAGCCTTGTCTGGTGAGACTTCTCAATAGTCCTGGTTTTAACACTGAACATGGTGACTAGGCTATTTTTGAGTCCCATGCCTTTCCATTTGGATGTTCCTGAGATATGCCTGTCTAATCCTATGCTGTAAGGCTGGTTATGATAGCTCAACCCTTCTCAGTTAGTAGGGGGGTTCTTATGTTTAAAGGTCCTGAGGATTGCTTCTTGGCCTTTTGGCTAAAATCAAGTATAAAGGTCTTGAGGACTTCTTTCTTCATCCCTGATGTGCAGAAATGTCACCAGGATGTGCATTGATCATTCCTTATCAATACCTCCTGGTTTGTGTTGTGTTATTTTAATTTGTAAATGCAGATTCTCCTTTATTCAGAAAAGTCTTTTTCTATAACATTGTTGATTTTTGGTGGTGGTGTTCCATTTCTTCTGTTCTTCTTTTTCCAAGCTGCCAGTAATACATACATTGTACCTCCTCTGTCTGCCACACTTTCCTAAGTCTTGCTTCATTTCATTTAGTTTTATTTACCTTCTGAATCCATCTTTCAAGTTCCTAACTATATTTTCAGCAATGCTAACTTTCCTTGCTGATGCTTCCACCCTAACTTTGAATTATTTTATGACTTTATTTTTTTCTCTATATTTCCCCTCCTAAGTTCTACTGAGTCACTTTTCTTCTTTTCTTGTGTTAATATATTTTCTTCAAGCCATTGTATGTCTTACTTGATTTTCCCTTAATTTATTTCTTTTGTAGAGAAGTGTTTGTATAGTTTCCCCCTGCACGGCTATACAGTGCACTTTTTCTTTTTTTTTTAATTTTTTTTTTTTTAATTTCTAGGAGAGAGAGAGATTGAGAGACAGCTTGAGCAGGGGAGGGTCAGAGAGAGAGGGAGATACAGACTCTGAAACAGGCTCCAGGCTCTGAGCTGGCAGTCAGCACAGAGCCCGACACGGGGCTCGAACCCACGAACTGCGAGATCATGACCCAAGGGAAAGTCGGACGCTTAACCGACTAAGCCACCCAGGCGCCCCTATACAGTGTACTTTTTCGAAGCTATGGTATACACTTGACTTCTTAATTTCATTCTCTAAATTTTCTCTTTCACATCTGGAGAGAGAGCCACTGGGAATCAGACATTCTGTCTCAAAACACTTTCTTACCAAGTGTTCTGGGCCCTCCTCTCCCTTCTATCAAGTTTTCTCCTCCTTTCAGTGGTGTCTCTGCATATGTGCGGTGGGGGGAGATTGTCCCATTTAGCTTACAGAGGTGCCATATCTTCTAAAAATTTTCTTAGAATTTTTAAAATGTTTATTTATTTATTTTTTGACAGAGAGAGACAGAGTGTGAGCAGGGGAGGGAAAGACAGAGAGGGAGACACAGAATCCGAAGCAGGCTCCAGGCTCCGAGCCGTCAGCACAGAGCCTCACGCGGGGCTCGAACCCTCGAGCCGTGAGATCATGACCTGAGCAGAAGTCAGATACTTAACCGACTGAGCCACCCAGGTGCCCCATATCTTTTAAATGTTTATCTTATGATTTAGTATTTATTTTTCTTCTGCCTCCTTCCATGCCTCCTCCTCTCTGTGTCTTGTTTCCTGTAAACATTACACATGCCTGGGCTCACCTGCCCAGTCTCTAACCAGCCACCCACACTCCCCATCCACAGACACAACATGGACACTAATATTTGGAAAATCCTCCATGCCTACCGAGATCTATAGAGGTGCATCTTTTCTGCATACAACCTTGATGTGGCCAGATTTAACCATGTTTTGTGGACAATCTTCATAGGTTATCTTTTGGAACTACAAATCTTCCCTGGTTTTATTGAAGACAGAATTTTGTTATTGCTCTTTTGTATTTTGTTTTGTTTGTTGGTTGCTTTCAGTGAAGAGATTGGGTAAGAACCCTTCTAACTCATAAAAGGTGTGGGAGACCCCAGCTTTGATTTTTTAGAAAGATCCTGTTGTAAAGTTTTAGCAAAAAGGCATCGGTGGGGCGCCTGTGTGGCTTAGTCGATTAAGCGTCCGACTTTCGCTTGGGTCATGATCTCGCGGTTTGTGGGTTAGAGCCCTGCGTCAGGCTCTGTGCTGACTGCCGGTTCAGATCCTGGAGCCTGTTTCAGTCTGTGACTCCCTCTCTCTCTGACCCTCCCCTGCTCACGCTGTCTCTCTCTCTCCTAGAAATAAATAAAAAACATTAAAAAAAAATAAAAATAAAAAAGGCATCGGAGAAGGCGAGGAAGGGGAATAGGGGGTGTCTGGGGTCTGGAAACAGAAGAGCCACTGAGAAAGCGGGTGTATTTTCGCAAAAGGCAGAGGCTGAGGTCACTAAGAGGTCACGGGTTGAGAGATGGGAAGAAAGTGGAAGGCAGAACTCGGGCTTGGGAGTCAGCAGCATGTGGGTGACGATCTGTAACAACACGGGGTGGAAGCTGCAGGGGAAATTGAGTAGAAGAGAATCGTGCTAAAATAAAGCCCTTTGGAATCCCACTTTTTGGAATGAAAAGTGAAAGAGGATTCTACAAAATAAAATGGGAAGTAAATACTAGAAAAGAGGAAAAGAAAGAAACCAGTACTGGGAAGGTAAAGAGTATTTCCAAAAAAGGGGATGATGATGGGTGCGCGATCCTGGTGGGCATTCGTAGAACATGAGAACTTACAGGTTGACATTGAACTTGGCAACAAAGCCATCGACAGCTCCGGGGGAGTAGCCACCATGCTGGAAGCGTCAGCCTGCTATCAGGGGACTAAAGTGAACATGGAACTTTTCAAGATAGAAACAAATACAGAAAACCCTTGAAGAAGACTGACTTTAAATACGAGGATAAGTTTACAAATGACATACAATAGGGTCAGCTCCAACATGGATAGACCTGGAAGGTATTATGCTGGTGAGCTAAGTCAGAGAAAGTCAAATACCAACATGATTTCACTCATATGTCTAAAAAAGTTTTTTTTTAATCAAATGAACAAGGAAACAAACAAAAAGCAGAATCAGACCTAGAAATACAGAGAACAAATTAATGGTTGCCAGAGGGAAAGGGCCATGGGGGCGATGGGGAACATGGGTGAAGAGGAGTGGGAGACAGAGGATTCTGGTGATGGAATGAATAGGCCCCATGGAGATGAGAGGCACAGCATAGGAAATATAGTCAATGGTATTGTCACAGCCACACTTGTGAGCACAGCATGACAGACAGAGAAGTTGAATCACTATGTCATATACTCGAAACTAATGTAATATTGTGTGTCAACTATACTCAAATTAAAAAAAATTGTTAATGATAGAATAGAGGGTCAACTTAAGCGAACTTAAGTCCCTCTTGCACAGTAATACATTAGTACCAGAGCTAATGCTACCCCTATAACAATAATAATTCACATTTATATGGAAATTTAGTTCAAAGGGGGTTTTGCATACATAATCTCATTTCAAATGCACTTCTATTTTATTGATGAGAAAACCAAGGCTCAGAGATGACAATGAGCTGATTTCCCGAAGGTCAAAGAAAGAAAACAATCAAAGCGTCACTTCGACCACATCTTAGGCACAAACTCGCATCTCGGGCCCTGAATCTGCCTCAGTGTCAGTATTCTTGCAGGGAACAACACAGAGGCCACGTTTCACCTGAGCCCAAACCCACCGTGCAAATCGTTTGATTGAAATCCGAGCTTTCATTTCCCATGGAATAAAACTGCAGAGTCCAATTGGTTTCTCATTAACTTCTCCAGAACATTTTCTCTGCCCAGGTATTTCCACGCAAGGCTGATACTAGTTAATTACCTGAATTAAATATTTTACAGCCTAAAAGGGTTTTCTGTACCGCACGATTTATAAATATTCATCCTGCTGAAGGGAGGAGGCAAGTGAAAGTTGGTTTCCAGTGGCTGCCTTTGTAGCAAGCTGCTCAATAGTCACCCTCTGGGGCAGCCCTGGTGCCTGCGTAAAAATGTTTTTGGAGGCTCACATCTCTTATAGAAAAACAATTTCTCCTAATGCACAACCATTTTTTGCTGAGCCACTAAATAACTCCCTCCTGTCCACGTCAGGGACAGTCTTAAGGTGATATGATAGATACCGAGCAAATAACCAATCAATATACTGGTTTAGGTCTCCGTCTATCAGTTTGGCATTGTGGGGACTAATTAGATGATAAAATGTGATGAATGTGTATTAAACTCAGCCTCTCCCTGGAAGTTCCCAGGGGTCCTTTCTCATTTTCTAGCTGACCTTTTAGAGCTCAGCTTTATTGTATGTGAATGCAATTAAATCAATTTGTCAGATATTTGCATTAGTCTGGCTTGTTCAGAATTCAATTATTCAGTGTCACTTTACTGCCCTTCGGAGGCTTGTGTATCGGCTCATTTTCAAGTGGTGGATGAAGGCAGAAACGGATAGTTTCTCGTCAAGATTCAAGCCTGTGAGTACCTCCCTCAGAGATCGTTCTGAGAGCTGGCTTGCCCACATCCCTTCTCCCTGGTCTCCAGAGACAGAATGATGTGAGCTCTCAGCATAGCCCAGCTTGATTTCCAGCTCTGCCACTTACTGGAAAGGTGACTGGAATAAGTTATTTAACTTGTGTGAGCCTCAGTTTTCTCCTCTGCCAAATGGAACCACTTTACCTGGGGTCTCCCCCACAGAGCAGCCCCTGAGAGTGGGATTGGAGAGGTGAAGACTGCAGATGCTGGAGAAGAGTTGGGGATGGGAGAAACCAATGTGCACATCAGTGGACGAGTCACCAGCGCTGTGGGCAACTGGTGCTTGGTCCCTCCAGAGTTTTCTGGGAGGGTCGTCCCAACCAACTGGCCAGGGGCTTGGGCGTATCTCCACCGACTGCTGAATCCTTATTGATTGAGAGCTGATCCAGGGATGTTAACTGTCTGGCACTTCAGATCTGCCCTGAACAACCCTGGCCGGACATCTTCTTGAGGCTATAGAAAGCCCTCAAGGCAGAGTTCCAGAATGCTCCTGTGTCACAGAGGACACAGCGATACGGGAGAGTGTCACCGGCATCCATAAGAGGCATGTGCTTCATTGTGAAGCCAAAATGTGGCGATGCATGTCAAGTCCTTAGTTCTATGGCTGGTGCAGAGTAAAAACTCTCACTAGTAATAATGGATGCCATTATCTCTGGGGAAAGGTAAATTTAGAGAAACAGCATTCCTCTGTGCAGGAATCCGACTGTGATCCTAAGTGTGTGGCCAAGGGAAAGCCACTGCACTATATGCCTTCCTGGCAGTAGTAGAAGGTGAAATCGTAGAGGTCTTCCTGGAGGAGGTGACATCTGAACCGGATTTTTAAGGGTGAGTAGGTGTTCGCCGGACCCACAAGAGGAATAAAGATGTTTTAAACAGAAGGAAAGGCATGTGCAATGACAGCAAGATACTGCAAAGTATATGGTGACCAGTTCATACTCTGGAGTAACTGAAGTGGAAGATAAGAGGGACCTTCATGCCATGATGCCGGAATTCACATTTTGAGAGAAATTCTCCCTCATTCAAGAGCATTACAGTATTATCCTAGAAGCGACAGGGAGTCACTAGATCTGTCCATGTAAAACTTTTAATAGACTCTTGGGTGACACACAAATAATCCCTTTATAATAGAAAGAAATAGGTCAATGAGCATGGATTCAAAAGATTGACTGTGCAGGAACGAACGAAAATGTAATCATATCTTATGTGAAAAGTGCTTCGGGGTTTTCAATGAGCCAGTATGCTGCATGATTTCAATGGCAGGGGCGGGAAGCGAACACAAACGTGGATGTATGCATAGAAATAATGTAATATTCAGGGGCGCCTGGGTGGCTTAGTTGGTTAAGTGTCCGACTTTCGCTTAGGTCATGATCTCGCGGTTCGTGGGTTCGAGCCCCGCGTCGGGCTCTGTGCTGACTGCCAGCTCGGAGCCTGGAGCCTGTTTCAGTCTGTGACTCCCTCTCTCTCTGATCCTCCCCTGCTCATGCTGTCTCTCTCTCTCTCTCCTAGAAATAAATAAAAATATAAAAAAAAAAGAAATAATTTAATATTCAGATCCAGGGAGAGATAAGACATGTTTGCTATCTGGGCGGCGAACGCTGTTGTCCAATGGTGACGCTGGTGAAAGGCAGAAGTCTACAACCTGCGGAAGACGTGGCACGGCCTGAAGACCAGAGAGGGCTGTGGAAGGTAGGCTCATGGAATCCCCGTGAGCTGGCTTCTATGGTGAGGAAGATTATATTTACTCTGTGTGGTGCCAGAGGCTGAAAGTAAAAACTCTAGTGAAGCATATTTCAAATCGGTAGGAATAATCAAAGCCACCCAGACTGGAATGGCCTGTCCCAGGAGGGAAGAAAGGTCTTGTGACGGGCAGTGAGCAGTAATAAATGAGATGAATATCCATCAAAGAAGTTTCGGGGAGGTGCTAGTTGCTAGAAGGGAAGTGGCCTTGAAAGACTCTCCCCAATGAAGATTCTATGATCCTGGGGCAAGGGTCCTCTCCCGGTGTCCCTTACAGGGGTCACGCTGCAAAAGAAGGCATCGTACAGGGTGTATCACAAGTATACCCTGCCTAGCGGTCAAGAATCAAAAGGCACCATCTCATACCACCTCACGCCAGCCAGAGTGGCTAAAATGAGCAAAACAGAGAACTCTAGATGCTGGCGAGGATGTGGAGAAACGGGCCCCCTCCTACACTGTTGGTGGGAATGTACACTGGTGCAGCCCCTCTGGAAAACAGTGTGGAGGTTCCTCAGGAAACTAACACTAGAACTCCCCTAGGACCCAGCAATAGCACTGCTAGGAATTTACCCAAGGGATACAGAAATGCTGATGCATAGGAGCACATGTACCCCAATGGTCATAGCAGCACTCTCCACAATAGCTAAAACCTGGAAAGAGCCTAAGTGTCCATCAACAGATGAATGGATCAAGAAGATGTGGTTTATCTATACCATGGAATACTACACGGCAGTGAGAAAGAATGAAATCTGGCCATGTGTAGCAACATGGATGGACCTTGAGGGTGTTATGCTGAGCGAAATAAGTCAGGCAGAGAAGGACAAATATCATATGTTTGCACGTATAGGAGGATTAGGAGGAACCTTGACGGAGGAACAAGGGGGAGAAGAAGGGGGGAAATAGTGGGGGAAAGGGAGAGAGGCAAACCATGAGAGACTCTTGAATGCTGACAAAAACTGAGGACTGATGGATGTAGGGGGGAGGGGGGATGGGCATGGAGGAGGACACTTGTGGGGATGAGCACTGAGTGTTATGTGGAAACTAATTTGACAATAAACTATTTGTAAAAAAAAAAAAAAAGAAAAAAAAGGCACCATCTCAATGTGGTCAGCTGCAAAGAGCTGGATTAAAGGTGATAAAAAAAACCTCAAGAGCTTCTTTTTATTATACAAAGGAAACAATAGGCATTGAGTGCTGTGGTCCAGGCACATGCAGTAATTAGCTGCACTAGTAGTAGTAAGAGTAATAGGAACAGTAGCTGAAATGTACTGAGTGTCTGCATAGATCTCATTTAATTCTATTCTGTTCTCATAAAAACTCTTTGAGTTTGACCGCTTGCTGGATGAAGTCCTTGCACTATGAATAGCATTTGGCGCATAACTGGTGTAGACAGAGATCATATAAAACCCTCTTTGAAGAAAGAAGTCGCTTCCCCACTTGGCATCGGGGCTAAAAACCAGTGTTCACTTTGGACCCCATAAGATACTTCCTGTGAAACATCATAAAACATCCCTCTGCAAACAAGCATTCAGATCATTATGACTGAATCCCTTCTGCTTACGACCATGTAGGCTTTTAAACATCACTCTAGACCCACCTGTTAGGACATTCTGCTCATTTAGCTTAGACCCTGGTAGGCCCTCATTCTCCTGCACTGTGTGATTCAAGCTCACGGTGCCACTTTGACCTTGTGTTCTGCCCATCTAGCTGCACTTCTAGATAACCTGTCCCACCCCCAATGGATGCTTCCTGTGTCCGTTCTAATTCCTCTCTCCCGCTAGGCTATCTGAAATTCTGATGACTCCGTAGATGCCACGCCTGTCTGCTGAGGATCAGGAAAACGTCTCAACACGTTGTTTTTACAGTCACTCTGTGTTTTCACACACTGACTTCAGCAATTTGAGGGTTAGCTCCTGTGGGTACCTCTTCACCCATGCATATCCAACCATCGCCCCGGACACACGCTGATTTCTATTTGTTATTCCTCAATTGGAGAGGCAAGCGTGTCTTTTTTTTTTTTTTAATGTTTATTTTTGAGAGAGAGAGAGAAACAGTGTGAGTGGAGGAGGGGCAGAGAGAGGGAAACACAGAATCCGAAGCAGGTTCCAGGCTCTGAGCTGTCAGCACAGAGCCCAACGCGGGATAAGAACTCTCAATCATGACCTGAGTTGCAGTCCGACATTTAACCGACTGAGCCACCCAGGCACCCCAAGCAAGCATGTCTTAATCAAGGTTCTTTGTGTTATCTCAAACTTAAGAAAAGGAAAGAAGATAATACAGGGCATGGCTTGGAACTGAAGGTTAGAGTGAACAGCCAGAGCTCCCCATAAGCGATGGAAGCAGAAGCTGGAAAGAACTCAGAAACCCACCCAGGCTTTCCTCTCTCTCCCTGTCTCTCCCCCCTCCTCCCCTGCAACCCTCTCACCCTGCCTCCCTCCTTCTCACCCTTCCTCACTCCCTTTATGGGGCCAGATGGCCTGTCATCTAGGCTTCCATGTGTCCACTTTATTCCCTCTCTCAGACTAGCTTTGGCCGAGTCCAGCAGTTAATGGCCAACTGCGGCTGCCCCATAGCTCCCAAATTTGCATGTTCTCGCTTCACAATAACCAGCTGAAAAAAAAAATCACATTTCTAATCCCAATTCCAAGTTCCCAAGAGGAAGACTATCCCTGGTCCACTGAACTGCATGGCTCCACTGAAGGTCAAGTGTCCACTTCTGGTTCAACGAGCTGTGGCCGGGGGGCAGGAGGGGGTGCTTCAAAAATGGCTCCCCCACATCCCTGCGGTGTGGGGACTGCAAGAAGACATAGCAGGTGCGATGGGCTTTACGCCTCTAACTAGACCTCAGTCACAGTTAATCTTGGAAAATTCCCCTCCACTTGTGGCCAATTCTCTGAGATCTCCTTAATTTATTGGCAAGGCTTATTTTAATCTGTTCTATAGGGTAATTCTCTAATTCAAGGAGGAAAACAGACCCTCTAAATTAAGTCCCTGAAATCAAATACTCTCTTAACAGCAGATCTCCGTGCTGGTAGGATGGGTGGAGAGAGAGAAAGATGGCACGAGAGTTCAGGGGAAGACAGTTGAGGAGACGCATTATTTTATTCTTAAAAAATGAGGTTGGCTGATTGGCTGTAACTAAAGATTATAGGCCCTAGTAAGTTAGGCTCCACCAAGAGTGAGTTTGTCAAAAGCCCAGATAGATGTACAAGCCTTAAAGGAGGCAAGATAGAAAAAAAAAAAAAGATAGTTTTCAATGAAGTATCAAATTCCCAAGTATGCCAGAGTCTTCAGAAATACAGAATGAGCCTAACATAAAAACTTTATATATCTTCCTTCAGGCAGATGAATTTTGAATTTATATCCACTGAGAATAATAATAAAAAAGATTCATATGGAGCAAAGGGTGAAATCTTCATTGTATGTGTTGGGAGACACCCAGGTATAAGGCTGTTCATCAATCAACAGGTAAGGCGCTACAGACGTTGAGGACAGACTCAGACAAATCTGGGTTCCAATTCCCCAATTTAGTTGTGCTAACTTCTTCGAAGCTTAATTTTCAACATTTATGAAAGGGGGCGATGGTAGAATACTTACTTCAAAAGTAATATCGTAGAAATTGAGAATGTGAGTATAAAGTATTGGGCACCATATGTGGTATATGGTTAGTGCTTAATGAATGCACGAGGAATGACTGATGCCCCAAGGTTCTTCTTTTAAGGACTCTCCAAGCCCCTCAGCATGGTATCCACCCTGCTTCAAGATCTACTTAGTTCTCTAGCCTTGCTTCCTCACTTCCTTGTAGTTTATACTCTAGTAATTATACAGTACGTAATGGCTCCATCACATTATGTCCTTTCCTGATTTTATACCTTCACACATGCCATTCTCTAGACTTGAACACTTGAGTGGTGACTGACAGGAGACGAACCCACCAGATATCAAAATATACCATGCAGCTTTTAAACAACCTGATATTGGTGGGGAAAAAATCCATAAAATTCAATAATGTCTCTTAACAGATTCATGTACATATAGCCACATAACTATACAGTTTGAGTTAAAGGTGATACTTTATACTCAATTCATGGTATTGGGACAACTGTATATCCTTTTGAGGTAAAAAAAAGTTAAATTCTTATCACATGTCACACACACATACACATTACATATAAATATAGATCCCAGATAGATAAAAGTACAGCATGAAAAATAAAAGCTATTAAGATAGCAGATGAAAATACAAGAGAATATGTTTACCTTCTTGGAATATAGAATATATACATGGAGAGAGAGAGAATATGTGCTCATATTCTTGGAATCCAGAATCACTTCCTAGACAAAACATAAAGCCCAAAGCCCTTAAGGAAAGGTTTATTGGTTGTTGTTTTTTTAAATATTTTTATTTATTTCTAGGAGAGCGAGAGACAGCGTGAGCAGGGGAGGGTCAGAGAGAGAGGGAGAAACAGACTCTGAAACAGCCTCCAGGCTCTGAGCTGGCAGTCAGCACAGAGCCCCACGCGAGGCTCGAACCCACGAACCGCGAGATCATGACCTAAGCGAGAGTCGGACGCTTAACCGACTAAGCCACCCAGGCGCCCCAAGGTTTACTGTTTTGACTGCATAAAAATTAAAAACTTCTTAAAGACAAAGGAGAGCATAAACAAGAGAAAAAGACTAGCAAGAGCCTTAGAAAAGAATTGCCATAAAGATAATTTCAACAGAGAAATCGGAGATTTCTAAATCAAAGGTAAAGATGTAGAATACAAAGAGTTTCAACAAATCACTAAGAAAAGACAAACAGTCTGTGTGAAAAATGGACCAAGGATTCAAATAGGAATTTAAGAGAAGAAAAAATACAACATCAAAAATATGGGACCGTATTATCAATGAAATACAAATTAAAATGTTAATGTCCCTCCCCTGCTCACGCTCTGTCTCTCTCTCAAAAATAAATAAAACATTAAAAATTTTAAGAAAAAACTAAAAGAAGAAAGAAAGTGCATATCCTTACAAAGACTTATACACAAATGCTCATAGGAGCTGGATCTGTAATAACCCCAAAGTGCCAACGACCCAAATGTCCTTCAAAGAGTGAATGGATACGGAAATGGAAATATCCACACAATGCAGTATCTCTCAGCGATAGAAAGTAATGAATTACTAATACACAGGCAACAAGTGCATGTTGAATGAAATTCAAAGTAATTATGCCGAGTGCAAGAAACCAGACAGGCATACATGCTGTTTAGTTCCATTTAAACAAATTCTCGGAAACGCAAGCTAATGCGTAGTGACAGCGCACATCGATGGCTGCCTGGGGAGAAGTGGGTTGGGCTGAGGGGCAGGAGGGAGGGACTACAAGAGGCACATGGAAACACAGAAGGATGATGGGTATGTTCATTCTCTTGATTGTGGTGATGGAGTCACAGGTGTAAACGAATGTCAAAATTTACCACAGTGACGGGGTTTGACCACAGTGACGGGGTGGGTGATGACGTCGTGGCCGCAACAATGATAATGATGAAGAAGGAGGCGGAGGAAGAGGGCAAGGAGGAAATCAGGACCTTGTGTTGATTGGTGATCATGGTCGTGGGTCGTTACCGTCAGTGGTTACCATGGGTCACTTATTCCTCAATAAAGTTGTTTCAAAAACAATATATAGATTCTTGAAATCTGTGTGAGTGTGTCTGTGTGTGTAAGTGTGTGTTTCAAGATGAAAAGAGCTGGAAGAATCCACCTCAAACTGTGAACCATGGTCACCTCTGGGGATAGAGCACACTCAAAGGTACAGGTATTTGAATGAAGAGTCACGTTAATTATACCTCGGGATCATTTAAATCTTTTACAAGAACGTATTCACGAATTACTCATGTAGTTTTTAACGTTAACAATTTAAAAAATGTAGCCAAAGGCGACAGCCAGCTACATCGACCGCCACTAAATAAAACCTTTCTTTCTGGCTTTGGGTCAAAAGATAAATGGAAACATTTAGCATAAGCGTCTTAGAGTTCTATTCTCTATAAAGATATGACAGCATTTATAAAGTGTTAGTAAGTGTGCATCCTTATTCTAATATTTGGAGATGGGATGGGGATAGATCCAGTGAGAAAAGTATCCTGAAAGGAGAAGAAGAAGAAGGGGAGGAGGAGCAGGAAGGAGAGGAGGAGCGGGAGATGGTGATAAGGGGTGGGTGATGACGGCGTGGGCCACCATAATGATAATGATGAAGAAGGAGGCGGAGGAAGAGGGCAAGGAGGAAATCAGCACATTGCGTTGATTGGTAATGATGGGGGTACCGGTGAGAACAATTTCATGTATCTTTCACTATCTGCTGTAGGTTAGCTTCTGACATTACAGGGCATTACTACAATAAACAAGGGGCAGGAGGCTCAAAAGGCAAGGCACTTGGACTCGGTTAAAGACAAGTCAAAAACTCCATCCTAAAAAGGGTTTTAATTCTCAGGAACCCACCCACCTTAGCCACACCAGCACTGGGATTTGCAGATAAAGTCCATTACAGCCCGATCCTACTCTGCCCAATCCCCCCACACACACAAAAGAGCACAAGTCATTACTCCTTCTCACTTACAACACCATTGTGTTTCCTGAAACTTGTCTCTGTTTATCCTGTGCCCCATGTATTACCCAGAATTGTTCATTCAGGGGCACCTGGGTGGCTTAGTCAGTTGGGGGACCAACTCTTGATTTCTGCCCAGGTAATGATCTCATGGTTCGTGGGATGGAGCCCACGTGGGGCTCTGTGCTGACAGTGGGAAGCTGCTTAAGATTCTCTCTCTGTCTCTCTCTGCCTCTCCCCTACTTGTGTTCTCTCTTTCTTAAATAAGCCAAAAAAAAAAAAAGACTGTTTATTCAAAGCTGTGGTTACTAATCTACTATTATTTGTACTCAATCTTTGCTGGTTATTAGCAATAATGATTATTAACTAAAGCATATGATACATGTAACTAATAATAACAATTATAAATAAAAATGCAAATAGTGATCATCACTAACACAGAGTGAGGACTGGCTGGGCATTATCTCATGTAATCTATATAATCCATTCTATAAGTATGATTTGTGCCCTTTTACAGATTAGGAAAATGAAACTTTGAGAAGCTAACTAATTAGCCCATTGCCACGCAGCTGAAAAAAGGGAGGGCCAGGATTTGAACTAAGTATTTGTCTCCATGACTCCAAAGGAAAAGTTGGTTTGTGGGGACAAAACAAAGATGGAAAGACAGATTCCACAGGTCAGGCGCTCGAGCTGGGGCAAGTCCAGAATGGTCAGTTGAGGTGGTAAGGATCCAAGGAATAAGTCCACAGCCCCAGGAGCAAGAATGGGTTGACAATGAGCCAATGGCCGTGGGCGCTAAACTTTGACCCAACATTTCATGGGCAAAGCTGACCTTCAAGTATGAGCAAAAATAAGCCAACGAGAAGCAACTAGAATGATTAACTGGATTAGAAGAATGGAGGATGGGGATGGTGGCAGGGTAGTGAGAAGACTGGCCTGCTTTTCTGATAACACCAGGATCCTGGAAACTACCACCAGAGTTAATGTAACAAGCCCAGGGGGATCACTTAGCTGACCTGCAAGTGTAGTCATGAAACACTGTTTGGAAATGAAATACAAGCCATCGAGGGCCAAGGTCACCAAGAAAGGTCACAAGCACAATAGGCAAGTAATATTGAAGATGTAATTTTTCCGTGTTTAAGTCTGTCTGACTTCTATCCACAGATCTCCGGACAGGCCATGGCCCTAACTAACACACCTTTGTTTCAGACACGCAGCAACGCGGGACGCTGTCCGTCATTAGTTCCAAGGCCAAGCCTTAAACTAAACCTACTCAGTGAGCTCCTCAAGGGTAAAGTGATGTATTCATCTTTACACCCCTGGTGCCTGACTGTCCCCTGGTGTATGGTAGGAACACAATAAACACACCAGTATTCATGCATTGTTCAAGATGCTAGTGGGCTGTGAACAGGTTATCAGAACTTGTGTTTTACGCAGGGCCAGAGTTTCGATCGTCAGCAACTGGAGGCCACCAGAGAAATCTGCATGGGGGGTCGGGGCGGGGGGAAAAGAAAAGGAAAGGGAGAGAGCTCTAAAGTCTAGATAAATATAGGGGTGCCTGGGCGGCTCTGTCAGTTAAGACTTCAACTCTTGATTTCAGCTCAGGTCATGATCTCACGGTTCGGGAATTTGAACCCTGCATAGGGCTCCGCACTGACAGTGTGGAGCCTGCTTGGGATTCTGTCTCCCTCTATCTCTGCCCCTCCCCTGCTCTCTCTCTCACACTCTCTCTCACAATAAATAAGCATTGAAAGAGTAAAAGTCTAAATGAATACAGAAAACAAACTACTAGGGAGTGGAGTCGCGCGGGACAACTCTCTGCTCACCACATCTCCAGAAACCTGTGCTCCATCCTTACGCACAAGTCTTCGTGTGACTTCAGCACAAATTCCTCCACCACATCGGGTGGCCCCGAAGAAGCAGATCTTTCCCCTTAAAAGGCCCCCACCGGCATCGCCTGGGAGGCGTGACTCTCTGATTCTGTCCTCAGCAGGAACGACTGGCATTTTCAGCCCTGCTGGTAGGCGGTCAGGTGTCTCTCCCCCAGACCACTGCCCCTCAGTGGTCTTAAAAGTGCCTTGTTTATTCCGGGCCAAGCTCCCACCATGCACAGAAGCTGCTGCTCCGTACCCTTCATGCAAATGATTCACACAAGTAAATAGGCTTCATACAAAGTGTGTTGTTTGCCTTTCCCGGGGAGAAAGCACATTCTTGCCACACTTCGGTGGCCCCGGGGCCCACAAGGCACACTTCTTCACAGTGCCTTCTAACTGCGTGGGGAGCACCGAAGTGGTAATTACCTTAGAAAGTGCTCTTTTCCATGTATTTGGCTGCAGAGAAATAACACTCTGCCTCTCTTTCCATGCGTCTCACGGAATTATGTAAATAGACCCAAAGCAAACCAGTTTAAATGATTATAAAATGGATTTCTAAGTGATATCTGTTACTAGACAGGAATACTAAAATACCTTGCTCTTTCTCAGCCACCAAGATGAAAGAATGAAAAATTTAGTAAGAGAGGGGGCGCCTGGGTGGCTCAGTCGGTTAAGCCTCCGACTTCAGCTCAGGTCATGATCTCACGGTTCGTGGGTTCGAGCCCTATGTCAGGCTCTGTGCTGACAGCTTAGAGCCTGGAGCCTGCTTCAGATTCTGTGTCTCCCTCTCTCTCTCTGCCCCTCCCCTGCTCATGCTCTGTCTCCCTCTCTCTCTCTCTTAAAAATAACAATAACAATAATAATAATTAATAATAATAAAATAAAGTCTTTAGTAAAAGAGTCTTCTCTGGTGGATCATGCCTTGTGAATAAGGAGCTCCGGGGGCTTTGCCCAGTTGGAAGGGACAAATGTCTTGCCCAAGTATAGAGGAGGGATCACTTCCCAAGGCTCTGACTGCATTTTGAGAAACAATGGAAGCAAGAAAATAGATACAGAGATTGTAAAAGGGACTCACCAAATGCAAGTATGGTTCCCAAACTTTGGCACCTACAAAATCCCAATGAAGGCTGTGGAAATAGGACTCCTGATTCAGTGAGTCTGATCGGAGCCCAGAAATGTTCAAGTTCCCGAGTGATGGTGCTGCTGTTGATCCATTAGACCACATTTTGAGTGACACCAGGTTAGAGGAAATGGGGGCAGCTGTCAGCCCAACACTGGCAAGCCCCTTGCTTGCACTGCTGCTCTTGCAAAGGCCCTCTCGACTACTGGGCCGTGAGCTATGTTTGGGGCTCTGGTTCTCTTAAGCCGGGCTCTCCAACTGCCATATCTTACCTCACCCAACAGTGGTTACTCCCAAAGGTGGGCTTGTAGCCAATCCCGGTCCACATGGATTCTGGGAGAGGGATACTCTTTTTCCTTATTTCCAAGATCTTAGGTACCAAGGACCATGCACTTCTAAAGCGGCGCATGTCTATCTTTGTGGCTGACTGGGAACAGACTGCCTAAAATTGAAACAACAGAGAGAAAAGGAACGGAGATAGAAAAGGAGAGAGAAAAACATGATGATACTGTCTAAGTCCTTGGATCTTCAACTAGTAGACCCAAAGGACTTTGCCAATGAGTCATCCCCCCCTTTTTTTTTTACTTAAACCAGTTTGAGCCGGTGCTTCTGCCATTTAGAACAGAAAAACGCCTTGTTAATACACGTGTCTTCCAATGGCAAATAGAAGCATCACCAATTTGAGAACTGTGCGGAGGAACCCACCGGTGAGTACAGAGAGGCGGGTATCCTGATTCAGGTGCCTGACCCAGCCCAGCCTCGCTCATCTCAGGTAGGACTACACGCAAATCTGCCACCCCGTGCCTCTCAAAGCCACTGGAGCTTCAGAACGGCTCTCCTTACAAGGGCACCCCTATTTGCCTTGTTGGTGATCCCATTTTCACCCTGGGTCAGTCGTCCATTCTTCAGATGATCGGGAGTGAGGTGCCGGTGCCGAAGTCGTGCGCTCTAGGAGTAAGGCAGGGCCCACCCACAAGCTCATCTATTCAGGTGGAGCTGACTCACCAAGTTTGGCAGAAACCGATGGTTCCCATAGGACTCCCCTTGGGAGGCGTACGCTGAATTACCCGAGTTACCTCTCTGCCAGAACATCGTCTCAGGTAAAACACTTCTCATTCTTCCTGTGCCCGCCAACTCTGTAGCCACTTCCTGACACTGGAACGGGAGGGAGCATCCTTATGTTTCTGTTTCCCTACCTACTCGGCTGCTGTTACTATTTTTTTTTAAGTTTGTTTATTTTTGGGAGACAGAGAGAGAGAGCTCATGCGCACAAGTCCGGTAGGAGCAGAGAGAGAGGGAGACACAGACTCTGAAGCAGGCTCCAGGCTCTGAGCTGTCAGCACAGAGCCCGATGTGAAGCCCTAACCCCCGAACCGTCAGATCATGACCTGAGCAGAAGGATGTTCATCTGACTGAACCACCCAGGCACCCCTAGACTGTTATTTTTGACAAAGCAATTCCTTCCTCTCTGCCTCTCCTACTTATATTCCTTTCCTAGAGTTTCTTCTGATCTTTTCCATTAAACACTAGCACGTGAACAGCACGATTGCTTACCCTTCTCAAATTCCTTTCATCCTGTTCTCGCCTCTCGGCCACAGTCAAGTCCTTAACCAGTTTTCCAGAACAGATCAACCCCATTGCACCCTTTTGGAGCCTTCTTCCTGAATCGAGCTGATAATCTTCACCCAGTGTATCAATTTTCTTAGCTTGTAAGATCGTTTCTGGCCAGTGTGTGGGGGTTAAGTGTGTGAGCTCTGAAAGCAAACTTTCAGGATTAAGTACCCACCTTTACCCCTGACTCGTCACTTAATTTCTCTGGGTTTCCATTTCTTCATTGGTAAGAATTCTAGTGACCACTTGGTGGGTTTGTTGTGAACAGTAACAGTGAAAGTAAGCATTCAGTACAACTCTAGGCACCTAGGAAGCATTTCATAAATATTAGTTCCTATTATTAGTACAGGGATATGAGGGAAACCTCACTTCCCTTATCAATGAGGCAGAAAGAAACGCTCAATCATAGTTCACACAGTGTTGGAATCTTTAATCTGACACTACAGTGTTGAGGTTACATTATATCCTTTCTTTTTAACTCAGCCTGACACATTGTAGGTGCTCAAGAAATGTTTTCAGGGTGCCTGTGGTTAAGCGGCTGATTCAATTTCGGCTCAGGCCATGATCTCACGGTTTGTGAGTTCAAGCCCCACATCAGGCTACACACTGACAGTGAAGAGCCTGCTTGAGATTCTCTCTCTCTGCCCCTCTCCTACTTTTTCTCTCCCTCTCCCCCTCCTCTCTCTGTCTCCCTCTCTCTTATTCCCTCAGAATAAGTAAAATAAACTTAAAAAAAAAAAAAAAGAATGTGTTTGGGGCACTTGGGTGGCTCGGTTGGTTAAGTATCTGACTTCGGCTCAGGTCATGATCTCACAGTTCACGAGCTCAGGCCCTGTGTCAGGCTCTGTGCTGGCAGCTCAGAGCCTGGAGCCTGCTTCAGATTCTGTGTCTTCCTCTTTCTCTCTTCCCCTCCCCCACTCATGCTCTACCTATCTGTATCTCTCTCAAAAATAAATAAACATTAAAAAAAAATAAAAGAATGTGTTCAATGGGTAAACTATTCAATTTGCGGCTCATTTGCTGTAGACCTTGGGCAAGTCATCAAAACAACCTCGCCAGGTAGACGTCACTTTCGCATTTTTAAAGATGAGGGAAAATGAAGATCAGAAAGTTTAAGTGACTTGTTCAAATACGAAGAGCTAGTACCTAGTCCACCGGCCTTTTCTCTTTTGACTCATGAATGCTTCCTGTAAGTAAATACACTACTGTAAGCCCTTCGGGATTTTTTTAATTGTTTCAGCGTTGATAAATAAGGGATTTCTTTCTTTAAAGCCTACTGTACTGTAGAATCACCTTACTAAATGCTACAAAAATCATGCTACATTCTTCATAATATTAAGACAAGTTTTGACTTGTTCCCATTTAACATGTGATGGAAAGCTGGCAGATTTACTTTAAATTATTTATGAAAGAGAGGAAAAAAACACAAGTCGGTTTCAGGACAGAGTTTTACTCTGTTGCAAGGCATCCAAAAAAATGACCCAAAAAACTTCCCTTTATGAGCTGATGTTCAGAATCCTAAATTTTGTGCTGATATTTTAAAGCATATAATTGTTTTTCTAAATGATAAAGATGCAAGAGAAGGTTTGAGGCTGATATTTGCAAGCACATCTCTCTACATATAACACATTGCAGGTGTGGACAGTCATTATTCCCAATAAATGAAAAGCAAAATTGTCTATAATTGTCGCTATACGTTCTATTTTTTACTTTAGTTTTGAAGCGCATCCTGTAAGACTTTGATCTGATTAATGCAAGTTTCAAATCTGGGGAAGGTCAGTGTCAGGCGAATCTGCTGGTTTATTATCAGATTTTTGTTCCTTGTTAATTGCTGCATTTTAGTATCACTGCTCAGTCTGTGTGCCTTAGGTTTGCAAATAATGGTCCATTACAGGTGTACATTAAATAATCTATGATTGGAGGTGCAAAGAGCCAACGCGTCTCAACCGCTTGCCTTGGCTGGTTTGGACGCTGGGTAATCAGGTTCCCCAGGCTCCAAGGGGTCTTCCCCAGCCCTAGATACTGCAACTTCACATGGGCCCCAAGGTCTTCCAGTTTGAGAGCTGCCGTCACCAGGCAAACTCGTGCAAACAGCTAGAGTCCCTCCTGGCCTGTTTACTCCCCACACTGGTGTGTTTGTCTTCTCAAAACAAGAAAAGGGAAGGGAATGTGTCCATCCACTAGAACTCAAACTCACATGGCATTTCTAGAATCACCCGGCCCCTCCTCCACAGCTTGAGGAGAGAACAGGGGGCCCTAACTTCTGCTGTTTCCATCTGTTGACAAAGACTCTGTCCTTACCTGCTCCGTAGGGCAGTGAGATCTGTCTGGAATCCCAGTACCAACGGTGACAGTGGGTGGTGCTGAAAGCCCCCACCCTCCCTCGCCCCCTGTCATTGTGATGACAACACATAAGAAAAACTTAGAAGTGCAGAGCAGCCTAATGAGGGGCAGGCAAAAAACGTGGGCAGGAAGAGGTTCATCAGGAGAATTAAGGTCCTTGCCCCCAGGGACGTCTGCTGATGACCTGAAATGACTCAGGGGCAAAGCGTGGCTGAAATGGCAGGAGCTAAAGCCTGTTGAGAGCCCGTGACTGAGCTGGGTTGAAAGGGGAAGATAAATATGTTCTGAAAGCCACACAAGAATGGAAGGAGGCCAAGACCTTTGCCTACAGAGGGTGCAAGCCACACAGCGGTTCTGGGGCGGGGCGGGGGGGGTCTCTTACCTCTAGCTACCCGGGTCCGGGAAGGGAAGTGGCTTATTTTCCAATAACCCACAAGTGATTGAGGTCCATCAAGATTTTTAACAAATATTTTGTAATGTTTATTTATTAATTTTTTCTTTGAGAAAGAGAGAGAGAGAGAGAATGTATGAGAATAGGGCAGAGAGACACACACACACAGAATCCGAAGCAGGCTCCAGGCTCTGAGCTGTCAGCACAGAGCCTGACACGGGGCTCAAACCTGTGAACCGTGAGATCATGACCTGAGCCAGACGGTTAACCAACTGAATCACCCAGGTGCCCCTGGGTCCACTGAGGTTAACAACAGGGTGAAATGAGGTGTCATCAAGGTCTCATATTTAGGCTTTTGACTTTCTCTCCAAATAAGGTTAATAGACATAGTCTCAGACATAGGTAGATACGATGCAATGATATTTTTTTACCTTAAAATTAAAATTTTACCTTTAAAATTACAAATGTTTACCTTAGAATAGTAAACATTTCCCATGCTGCATTTCTTCTTCCTTGTGCTGCTCAGGACCCCCTCTCCCCCTCAGCACGACTGCAGAAGGCTAAGCTGGACAGACCGCACCCCGGACTCCCACGCCCACGGCCAGGACCAGGGAGAGGTGAACAAGGCAGTGAAGGTGCAAGTTTTAGGGAGACCCTCGCTCAAGGGTCCCGGGCCCCGATCCTGCCCTTGCACAGCCCTGAGAGCGAGGGCTTCCTTAGTGCCAGCCTCCGGACGCCTTGCTTGCCTGGCCCTGGTCCTGGCCCTGCCCAGGCACTCAGCTTTCCAGGTTGAGTTCTGCCAGTGAGGGTTCCTGGCAGGAAGCCAGAGGAAGGACAGTGGGGCCAGATCATTTATCCCCTGGATTCCGCCCTTTGATGTCACCTCAGCACAGTTGTTGCCTGGGACGAGTCAGCACCGCGGCTGTGGCGGCTTTCTCTACATAGCTCTGTCTCCTGACATGTGCCCCTTGGAACCCAGAGGCAGTGACAGTTGGCCGCCACTAGCCTAAATGACTGCACCCTCGGGGTTCTCCTCCATCAGCACATCTGTAAATAATCCCTTTGTCAATAAGCCTTCCTTGAATAACGCTGTTCTGAGTATGTCACCCTCCTGATGAGCCCCTGTAGAATTCGTGGGCCTCATTCAGGCTCTGACGCTCACAGCACACTCTGAATTAACATGTTAGGAGTCCCGTAATGACCTTGTGAATAACCCGACGATACTGCATTGGACTTTTTTTTTTTTTTTTTACCTCAAAAGCATTACTTATGTAGGTGGAAACCTTCCTTCTAAACGCCAATTTTTGAACGGCTGTTTTGGCCTTGAAAGACGAAAGCTGGCCTGGATTTTCCTTATCCCCATGAGACCGTGATGTCCCCGAAACTTCATTCAGCAGGAGTGATGTGTCATGACCAAGAAAACAGGCTTTGGAGATCGACTGACTTCAATGCGAAACCGCGGCTGGTCTTCTGTGGCTGTGTGACCTCGGGCACGGCACTCACCCTGGCAGCCACCGAGGCTCCCGGGAGTCCTTCCAAATCTGGACTTTGACTCTGAAACCATTTCCCATCTCCGTATGTGAGCCCAACACCTGTTCTGTGACGTGGACCCAATGGGGACAGCAGCCTACTACTTGGTGTACTAGCATCTTCCACCAAGTCTCTTCTCTCTAAATTGAAGCTCTCGGTGCCTGGGGAAAATCACGCACCATATTCGTCAGTTCACACCTTTCCTGGCCAACAGACAGCAAACTGTGTACACCTGGGAGAGGTAAAGTTAGAGACCCACTCCACTGGGGCAGGGTGTCTGAAACAACAGAACGTGAGTTATTTTTGAAATGTTTCCTTCTCGGGCCCTCCTACTCACTGTAATATCTGGCCGAGGTGTGAAGGGCTGACTCCAGCAGGTATCAGGAACAGATGGAACTGGCTAATTATGTCTCTTACGTGTGAGTAGAGATAAAGCTGTTAATCGCTAATTGTACACCTCTCCTGTTTCCCCGCCGCAGGGCCCCGGGGCAGAGGCCACCTCCCAAACCAAACACAAACACAGCCCGGGCCCGTGGCTGGGGAAAAAAAAAAAAAAGTGTGCAAAGTAGTTGTGGTACATCTGCGAGATCGCCGGCTCGTTTCCAGGGCTGGCGAGGAAGGGGAGGGCTGGCGAGGAAGGGGCGTTAGAGGTGGGAAGATGGAGGGGGGTCTCCAGCTCCCCGTGCCCTGAGCCAGTGAGGACCCTGCCATTGGAGGCTTTGCAAAGCGATGCTTCCCCATTGGAAAGTGACATCTGGTAATTACATCCAGCGTGCTTTGGGGGGGAACCTGGCTCCGGAGAAGCCAAGGTCTCCAGGCACCAGCTTGCACGCACCTACCTCCTCAGTGGACACAAGGAGCGCTGCCATCTCGAATCTTCTTCCATCTTCTAAGCCTTCAGCTGGTGGTGGGCTCTCCTGCGCTCCCCATCTTGCAGGGAGCCACACCTGCGCAATTCTTGTTAAATGTGTCAGAGATGTAGCCACGGGCACAGTGATTGGCTCGGGGGAGGTGTCATGTGACATGAGTGTGGCCAATCAGAGGCACTCCCAAGACTTCCCTGAAATTCCAGAGAAAGACGCCTTCTCTGGAATTGTTGTCCTACGGGATATTGTAAGCCACCTGCGCCCCCGCCGTGTTCATCACGAGTGTAGCAGGTGCTGCTGACGCCCCGCCCACCTGAGTTTAGCAATGGCCGTGACATGCTGTTCTAATCTCAGACACCTGCATCTCTCTTGGTCTCTGCCTGAAGTCTTCCGCTGGCGCCCCAGGACCCTTCTCTCCACCTTGGAGTGAGAGAGGGCTGATACACTCAGACAACCTTCGCCATCAGGAAATGGAAAGCAGCGGATTAACAGTAGGGGGTCCCTGCTCCCCGGTGGGATGATCCTGAGCGTGCCCTACGGGGGCGAGGTCTCTACGAAAATCCCAGGATGACTTGCCCACCGTGGTCACCTGCTCACCGGTGCGTCCTTGATCGCCGTTTCTCCCACCTCTGTCTCACCTTCCCCGTTTCTTCACTCGTGTTCTGTTACCGGGGGAAGAGTCCGCTTTGTGTGTATGGAGGTCTCGGTTCTGGGATTCCCCAGGAAAAGGTTTGCGTGGGGAGGGGGGATCTGTGCTCCAATAAAGACAGCCAGAAGGGAAGTAGCAGGCACACAGCAGTTTATTAAGGACACTACCTCTCCAGATGGGAGTGTGGGCAGGCCCAGAGCTCGAAACTGCCCTGGGGCTACAGGGGTCTTGGGTCATGGGCATGGTGGTCTCTCATAAAAGCTACTTCCAATCATGTGGGAGACTCCTCCCACTGGTCCGGAGGGGGAGTTTTTGATCCTTTAAAGTTTGTACCAGAACCTTCAATGCAGCCTTCCTCCATGGGGGGTGTGGGGGGCAAAAACACAATGCAAATGTATTATAATGAGTCTAAGGGTTACTGAAGGTGCTGGAAGCCACCAGGCCCAGATGTTGAGAGCCACAAAGTCAGGATATTTTGCTGTGTCCCCAAGGTTCTAATGTGTAACCTACTTGTCACAACCCTTGCTTCCGCTTACATCTAACCAGCTGCCGACTCTATCACTTCCTGGGGGCACCTCCTATGTTAGTTTGGTGCCCCCGAGAAGCAGGTGCCCAGATGAGATGAGACATGCAAGGAGTTTGTTGGGAGAGGTGTTTGCCAAGGCCAAAGGGGTGGAGTTGGGGAAGGCGGGTCTCTTCTGCGAAGGGGTGAGGGAAAGAGGGCTAACCAGGCAGGCAGCCACACTTCCAAGACAAGTCTGGCCCGGCCAAGGAGGACTTCTCCTGCCAAAGCGATCTGCCGGGGGAGCCCTGCATCTACCATGAACGGGCCTGTCTCCGTGGCCTGACTGTGCTCAGGTATTCACTGGGAGCAGCTCATGAGAAGCGTGGTTTTCACACGGACACAATGGTGGGTCCGGTAGTATATCCGCAAGGCTGTCCGTCAACTGCACTTCCTGCAGTATCGCATCTGACTGGTGTATGTGCATGGTCGCTAAATCTCCCAAATAAACTACCTGCACCAAAGTCTGCTTTTTTTAAAATTTATTTTTGAGAGGCAGAGACAGATCATGAGCCGGGGAGGGGCAGAGAGAGAGGGAGACACAGAATCCAAAGCAGGCTCCAGGCTCTGAGCTGTCAGCACAGAGCCCAATGAGGGGCTTGAACCCACCAATCGTGATATTATGACCTGAGCATAAGTTGAAGGCTTAACCGACAGAGCCACCCAGGTGCCCCCAGAGTCTGCTTTTAGTGGTGGGAGTGGTGGTAGGTTAACTCAATCTATGGTGACAAGAACGCCTGAGAATAAACTATATATAGAAGAAAACAAAGCACCTGGATCATCTGGGCACCTGGAGCCAGCCATTCCTGATGTGAGATAATCCATCGAATGTTGCAGTTAAATAAGTCGTTACATTTCCTTTGTTTGTTTGTTGTTTGGATCTTTGTAGTTTGATGTTTCAGCTGGTTGGTGTTGGGTTTCTGCCAATTGCAATCAAAAGGATATTGACTAATACAGAGAGCTAGATATCAGTTTTGACTAGTGTTGGTCTGAAATTCATTTTGTTTCCCTTGGAATTAGTAAGCCAGCCATTGTGAAGGTGTTCTTCCCTATGCCTTCTCTATAGCAATCCTTGGCCCTCACCCTTCTCCCTGCCCAGAACATTATGGCACAAGGGAGCCTAGAACCCACCATCTGATGCATAGTTTAGTTCCTTTTTTTATATTAGGCCTGTACAGGGCTCTGTGCCGAGTGGGGGCAGGAAATGCTGGTTGAATTGAATGAAATGATTTATATGTAACTCCCCATAAATTGTTACTGACCCTGGGCAAATGGACCTACTGGCAAAGCTGCTAATTAATCCAACAATAATTCTGAGGCAATCAGGCCTCATTAACGTGGGCTCTGGCCTCATTTTCAGAAGTGCTTTGGATTGACAACCGCAGCCTGGCAGCTAGAACAGCTGTGTCTAGCCAGCGAGTCGTGATGCATCCTGTAACCTCCACTGCCTGGAATTCCGACAGATCGATGGATCCCTCTTTTGAACCAGCCATCTCTCCTGGCAAAGGAAAACGTCTGTGCGGAGGTCTCTGGTTCCTTCAGCAGCTTCCTCACCCAGCCGGCTTCTTCTGCAATTTCATGGATAAAGGGAGGCCCTAAGGCCCGCATGTTTCAGTTCTTTACCACCAACTGCGAAATCCGATGGCAAAGAGTTCTGTGCGGGAGACAAGCAGATGCCTTTGGACACAAAAATTAATCACTTACAGTTCAGAATAAGTGATCTTTATTTTTCAAAGATACAGATGAGTTAGACAAGGGGATACAGGCATTTTTTTTTTGCACTGTTGTTGCGATTTTTTGATAAGATTAAAATGAATAAAATTTTTTCAGTACTGGAAAAAGTGAGTTGCTTTAAGTTTGTTATTTGGGTAAGGTACAAATTTAGGGACCATTGCTCTGTCTTGTTGAAAGCCCTTATTTATTTGGGCATATGAGTAGCACATTTCCTTGATTCCTTGATTCCTGTCACTGACAGATTTTCTCCCATGTTTAAAATACTTATTTGATGGGGCGCCTGGAGGGCTCAGTTGGGTTGAACATCAGACTTTGGCTCAGGTCATTATCTTGTGGTTCATGGGTTTGAGCTCCGCATTGGGCCCCATGCTGACAGCTCAGAGCCTGGAGCCTGCTTTGGATTCTGTGACATACTCCCTCTCCTTCTGCCCTTCCCTTACTTGTACTTTGTCTTTCTCTCTCTCTCTCTCACTCAAAATAAATAAACATTAAAACAAGTTTTTTTAAACACGTATTTGGCCATTCCAATTATTTGAGTTATGTTGAACCGCGATCCCCCAATGAGCAGTTTAGAAAGCAGAGTCCACCGATTAGTAAAATTTAGTTTCTTATCTAGACTAGAATCAGGGACCCGTTCTCACCTCTAGCCATATGGTTCCTCAGATTTTCATTCCAAGAACTCCTTGACCTACTTTTGGCTTCTTGCCACAGCTGAGCAGAATGGCTTCCCTCTCTCCATTTTGAAGTATGTGCCACCAAATAGGCCACTCATCAAAGAATAAACATTTCCTCCCAGCAGGACTGATTGAGGGCCCGTGAATAACCAAGCGTTTCCTGGTGGTCCGAGCAAAAAGCTCTGCGAACGTCCAACCTTCCCCAAGTACTCAAGGAACAATGTATCTTTTAAGATGCCCTTCCTGTCCCTTATCCCAAAGTGATTTTGCAGCATTTACAGTAATTTTAGAATGTCAGAATGCATGACTTGGACACAAAATAACAAAGATATAGCTAATGAATGTCCTTTTCCTACAAGAAGAGCATATCACCTTAGGTGGACAAAGAGAAAAGGTCTGCTTGCCTTCCCTTCATTATTTGCTGAAATACATATTAAGAACCTGCACTGTGACAAAAATTGTGCGAGGCACATAGGATTCAAAGATAATAATAATCATCTCCATCTCCATTTTGATAACACAGCCTGCCAGGTCAGAATTTCCCACAACTTGGTTACAGGTGTGCAGAAAGTTTAATCCCATCAGCCACTGGGGCAGCCAGAAGGATCTCAAGGTGGGAGAAGCCATTCCGTGTGGTCGAAGCACACGCAAGCTCGTCTGTTGCTCCCAATGCACCATTGAAACCACACCATTTTTCATTTCCATGAAAACGGCGTCTCATGATGAAGATCAGGAAACACTAAAGGAGTCCAATAATTTGAGAAATAATGACAACTTTGGCGAGGGCTTACCGTATATTTGCTTCTGTTCTAAGTACTTCACACATAGCACCTCACCATCTCCTCGTGACAAACTTCATAAGTTAGGTAACAGCATTTTCATTGTTCAGATGAAGAAGCTATGGCAGACAAAGGGGAAGTCACTTACTCAAGCTCACTCCAGACAGTAAATGACAGCCAGGATCCAAAGCCACGCACTCTGGTTCTAGACACGGTTTTCATCGCGACGCTGCGCTGCTTCTCGGAGACATAATCACGAGTACATCAGGGTAAATTCTGGAACTTTCATATGCAGAAAACACTGTGGGTATCCAGAGGAGGGGGTAACCCTGTCTTCCTGGAAGATCTGAATCCCTCATCTGAATACCAGCTGATAGGAGACAGTACTGAACCGCATTTCCTAGACTTTAAAACAGTGTTTGGGGAAACGAAGAATTAAGTCTTGTCTTCATTTAGAGATCACTATGATGTGATGGTAACCGAAAATCAGACTGAGTGAGATGTAAATAACAGCAGGATCACAGGCCAGAACGTTAACAGAATAAAGGCTCTCGAGTCCTGGGAGTCAACCTGTGTGCTTGGCTCAGTCCTGAGCTGGTGACCATGTGTCACCGCCTTTCATGAGGAGGGCAGTCAGCACTGGGTCTGGGGGATTCTGACACATGCGCCCATTGGTTTTGTACTGGCCTGTTCTCAAGAACTTGTTGGAACTTTTGGCCAGGATTTGGCAAATGGAAAGGATAATTGCCCCAATTTCTTATTGAATTTATCCATTTGTCACTGTCACTGATGGTAATTTCCTAAATTAAACAGGTTACCCAACAATTTAAAAACCCACAGCAGCCCCTCCCAGTCCACACGGTGAAGCCCAAGCTCTGTTCTTCAGACCAATGTAGAAAGACTCCGTGTGAGCCCTGGGTATCTGGCCAGTGCAATTTCCCATCATCTCCTCCTGTCTTCAGCCACGCCACATTCCCGTCCTTCTCCAACATCACAGGCTACATTCTTACAAGTTTCTATAACTATTTATGTGTTATTTTTTCTGCTTAAAGTATCCTTCCTTTGCAAATACAGATGAATAATACCTATCTACTAGTCATACATCAATACAGAGCTCTAAAGAGAAGTTTTTCAGGATCTCCTCCCACAACGTCTTGAGTAAATTTCTATTAGATTTTTCTCTATGCTTCCTTGTACTATATCTATCTATCTGTCTATCTATCTGTCTATCTATCTATCTATCTATCTATCTATCTATCTATCTGTAAATCTGTATCAATGTCTTTATTTCTATTTCTATCTTTCTATCTAGGTAGATAGATCTGGACAGATATAGGGAGAGATCTACCTACATATCTATAGGATAGATGGATAGATAGATAATTGATAGATAAGTAGATAGATGACTGATATATAATTGATAGGTAGATACATAGATAGACAGATCATTGATAAGTAGTTAGCTGATAGATAGATGATTGATAGATAATTGACAAGTAGAGAGATAGAGAGAGAGAGATAATCTTTAGAACATCATATTTGCAGATTGTGAGTTCTTCCTGGATAAAGCTTCCCACACGTTCACCATCTCTTAGCACAGAGGTTGATGTGGAGAGAGCATCAATCAATGTCTGTTGACTTAACATTCTAAGAAAGTACAAACACAACAGGAAGAAAAAAATAAATATTTGTCTCAGATAAAAAAGGGACCTTAAGACCTGAGCATTGGGGATGGGTTTGGATAGGCATAAAAACATAAACTAAAATGTGATTTTATGGGTGACCCCGGGTGGCTCAGTTGGTTGGGCGTCTGACTTCGGCTCAGGTCATGATCTCACAGTTTGTGAGTTTGAGCCCTGCGTGGGGCTCTGTGCTGACAGCTCAGGGCCTGGAGCCTCCTTGGGATTTTGTGTCTCCCTCTCGCTCTGTCCCTCCCCCACTCATGCTGTCTCTATCTCTCTTAAACTTAAAAACATTTTTTAAAAAGCAAAACATAAACTAAAATGGAAGAATTCTCTCAAAGCACAAACAGTGAGCTGCCCAGTGGAAGAGGCTGTGAGGGCAAAGAGAGGAAGGCTGGTCTTACTCACCTGAATGTAATCCTGGGGCAGGAGGAAAATGGCTTGGGTGCTGGGGAGAAGGCACAATTCTAGAAACAAAGTAAAAGAAATTTGGCTTTGAAACAAGGGATCCAGAGTGAAAGAAGAGTTAAAATATTTATAAAGAGAAAAGCACACGTTACTTTATACACTAACCAACAGGCCTTGCAGCCTTTGAGCAAATCTCTGGGGAGAAATTTTTGAAGTTCTCTGTGAAGAGGCAGAGTGTACACACCCCCCGGATGATACGCAATCTCTCTCCCCAACAAAACTGAAAGCTTGCCTCGAACATGGTACATATTTGTCCTTGCTATACCCAGCAAAGCCTTTTTCTGCTGAGAAAAAAAAAAAAAGGAATGAAAAAGAAAGAAAGAAAAAAGAAATAGGAAAGAGAAATCCTATTTAACCAACTCACAGAGGTTATCTCCCAATAATGAGCTTCGAAAGAGGAAGCTGCCTCCTCTTTGCCAAGGTCATGGATGACTCTTGGCTAGATACTGGGCAAGGGGCAGGGGGGTGGGGTGGGGGCAATGCAAGGTAAGTGGCTTTTCCTCAATCATGGCTGTTTCAGAACCATTTTAAAGAGAATGCCTCCCTTGTGGAATGCTTAATAATCTTCAGAGCCAAGGGGATGACAGCTAAGATTACAAACTCAAGAAGGAAGCCAAGAAAAACCAGCCTGCCCCAGCCCTCATGTTTCTGTAGCCATTAATCGCAGAGACACCACCCAGGGAAGGCTGATGCTTCACAGGACAAAAAGAGAAAGCCAGGCCCTCGAGTCACTTATTGGAGGGAACGGATGCATGTAAATGAAGCAGATCTGGAGTAAAATTGCCAAAGATTCAGCCCAGTGATCTGGTACCTTCCATGCAACACAGTGGCCATCCCCCCTTCATACATGGATTAACTTGAAAAGAAGGAAAATAATGTTCTTTCGATGTTTACAAAAGTCTCAGGGACTTCTATATATTTTATTTCGTTTCATTCTTACAAGAACCATATCAGACAGGCATGATTATCTTCAGTTTCTAGTTGCGAAAAATAAGTCTCAGGAAGATTACCTTCTCAATGCCACGCGAGTAGGATGGAGGGGGCCTGGACTGAAATGCAGACTTCTTTATTCAAGAAATATCTCTTATTTGTCTATGTTATACTGTCCAAATCCTGGGTGCGATAATAAGGACTCAAAATCAAGAAGATACCATTTGAAAGGCTCAGAGAACTTAATAGTCTGGAAGAGACACAGACACATAAAAAATTACAGGGCAATGAAATATATTGAGTTAAAATTGAGGTCAGCACTAAGTCCAGGAAATGAGCCTACATTCTAGGAATGAGATACCAAAATGGTGTCCTACGATGCCTCTCCACCTCACTGTCAAGTTCTAACCTAAATCTCGTGTCTTTCAATCACGAATGTACAAACACAGAAGCGAATGAGTGCACCGAGTATTTGTTGAGGACTGCTATGAACCGATCCAGATGGGAGGGTGGAATAAAGAATAGAGAGGACCAGACATGGATCCCATCCTATGTAAGCACGGGCCTAGGATTCACTGCGGAAGAGAGAGAAGAGACAATGCCACCATGTGCATAACACCTTAGGGTGACCATGCACACTGGGACGGGCCACCTGGTCAGATGTACGGACAGTAATGAAGAGAAGGATGTCCACTCTTTGAAGGTGGGGGAGACAGGGCAAGAGACAGAACTGGGAGTAGACTTACCATCTCCTAGAATAGTCCCAGAATGGAAATTGCCAGCAATTCCGTTGTTTGGGATGTGAGAAGTTCAGGAGCCTAACATGCTGGGAACATGAAATTTAATAAACGGTGGCAGGAGACAAAGTTTCAGCAGTGAACTACCAAAGGGAATCATATGGAGATTCCTTGATGAATTCTTGGGTCCACACTGGTCCCTGCGCCTTCCTTTATTCCTGCCTCAGATCCGCAAACCCCTTCCTCCTGCGGAATAATGACCTCAGACGTGGCTGTTGTTACCAAACCCAGAAGTCTCTCTCATTCAAAGGACCTTCCTGATAACCAAGTGGCAAATGAACAGCATGAAAGTGAGTGTCCCCCCCCACCCACCAGGGGTTTCCTCAACTCCACCTGAGCCTTGCCCCAGCTACTGTGCCCTTCGTTGTCTGGTTTAATTCCCGTCCTTCCTCCCACCAAATATGTCTCCTCAACTTATGCCCAAGTACTGTGAACCTGGGGTGAAGTAGCTTGTTTCCCGGTGCTATCGCTTGCTGGGTGTGTGGCCACAGAAGCTGATTCAGCCTCTTGGAACCCACGTGTCCTCATTTGTAGAAGGGAATTGTTTCAAGGTAGCCTCTTCTGTATCCTCGATAAACTACTCCAAAACACGGTGGCTTAAAGCAAGCCCCGTTTCTTAATTCAGGGGTATGAGTTTGCAGTTAGGGTCATGCTCATTTGGGCAACTCTTCTGGTCTTAGAAGAGCTCATTCATCCGTCCAAGGTCAGCCAGCAGCTGTCTGGGATTGGCAGGCTGTCAGGTAGAACAGCCAGGGGCAGCCCAGCTACACATATCTCATCATCTGGCAGGTCGGCCTCAACTGGTTCACATGATGAGCCAGGTTTCCATGCAGAGCATAAAGACAGGTTCTGGAGTGTGAGGACCGTTCAAGTCTCTGGTTGCACCCAGCCTGTTGGCCTCCCATTGGTGGAAACAGTCACATGACCCAGCCCGGAGTCTGTGGGAGAGGACGCCACCCAGTGGCATGAATAAGAGGTCAATCTATAAAGATCAATTTTGCACACCTCCCCATCCCCAGGAATATGTGATAATGCTTGGAGACATTTATGGCGGGAGGGTACTGTTACCAGCATCTCGTGGGTAGAGACCAGAGATGTTGCTAAACACCCCACAAGGCACACAGCAGCCCCCACAATGAAGAATTATCCAAGAATTACCAAGAGGTCAGTGGTGCTGAAGTGAAGAAATTCTGCTGTAGTATTACAGGTGCCTTTCAGTATGATGGCTGGTACGTGGTAAGTATGTAGATTCCTAAACTATACTGCTTGGCGCCACTTGCAGGAGTGACACTGGGGAAGTCACTTTTCACCCCCACGGGCAGGTTCCTCACCTTTGAAACAGAATTAACAATAGTTCCCACCTCACAGGGTCATTGTGAAGGTGAAAAAGAGTACTACATATGGAGTATTTAGGAAAGTGCTTGGCATTTAGCAAAAATGCAGTACATGAGCCATTGATGTGTTAAGTCATGCGCACTGTAACTGATCTCTCCAGCCTGTCTCTGAAAATCTTCCCAACCCTGCCCAGACTTCGTGCTCATGATATTCAAGCACTTGTGAAGCCAGAGAGCTTGGGTTCCCTGGTCTGGATCCTGCCTGCCAATTTTGTGGCTTAGGTAATGGGATGCTAAGTGATTAAGAACAGATGCAGTACCTTTCTCACTTCATATTTAAAAGAACCTTATGGACTCAGTACATTATTTCTCGGACAAAGCTTTAGAGGGTCACTCATTTGCCTAAAGTCCCAACCAGTTAAGCAGAGAGTCACAACTCGAACCAGGCTCTGAAGCTGGTGCCTGACACTCCTTAAGGAGCTGCCACCTCTCAGCACCATCGCTAATGGATTTGGTGCATCACACTCGGCCCTTCCAATCTATGAAAAGTGAATTCACAGGCAGGCATGAAATGCCAGTGCTACCACTTAGGGGTGGTGAGAATGCGAGAACACAGCGCAATTTCTCTGGGCCATCATATACAAAAAAGACCCTCACCTTCACTGATTGTCGATATCCAACAATATCTAACCACCATGTCACATTGAGGAGCTTGAACACCTAAATTTCAGGGAGTGAAGATCTCCGTAGAACACCTTAGAAAAAGCCATATGTGAAGCTGGACTTAGTGACTTTGAATAAGGTACAAAGGGTCACTTAGGCATCCTTGAAATTCCTCCCCTCGTAGTCTGGCCTTGTCCAGTTATGGGGGGTTATGGAGCAGGGTTGACGGCCAGGTATGTATCTGCAAATGCCCCACGGACATCCACAGACCAGACCCTTTGGCTGGGTCTGGGTCACAGCATGCCATCACGAGAGGAGAGAAAAGGTCACTTAATAGGGCTATTGCCCTCTCAGCTTCACCTGTTCAATACGGTTCTTAGCGTTCTCAAGAAACTAATATTCTCAAGAAACAAGTTGCTCTCTGCGCTGAACTCGTGGGGCAGCTCTGACCTCTTAACTGTGTCTTCGTGGCTGAGGTGAGCCTCCCTTATTCCTACCTTCTTCCTTGGGAGCCTTTACATTCTCTTTGATTCTCCAGAACTGTGCTGATATGGAGGAAGCCTTGCTCTTAATGTAAGAATTCCTGGGTGTAAATGAGCCCCAATGGGGCAACTCTGGAAAAGTACCAAAATCCTCTGAGCACTGGTTTCCTCACTCGGAAAGCAGGAAGCTAATAATATCAGTGTCAAGAGCTAATTAGAGAATAATACTGGTTTAGTTCCGATTAAAGTGCATTATCATGTATATAATATATAATGTGCTATTGTAATTCCTTACCCAGGTATTACTTTTGGGGTCCTTCGTTAAGTCTCTCTGATGTACCATGAACTGATAAAGAATGTACGTGCATTATCCCATCTCAAAAACAATCCTAGGACACAGGACCCATTACTGGCCCCATTTTAGGGTTAAGGAGACTGAGGCTCACAGAGGTTGAGTAATCTCCCAAAGCCAGTAAATGGCGGAGCCCATGTTTGAACATGGGTGTACCTTTGTGTCTGGCTCCACATTCTTACACCACGATATAGTCTCCAGTCTCCCCAAAACAGAAAAGAGCGTGAAAAAAACAAGGAGGGAACCGAAGTTATTAGCATTGAGATGACTGTTCCTTCTATTGAGCTTTGGAAAAATGATATATGGTAAAGAAGGCAGCTACTGTGTATAGTCTATTAAATTGCAAAACTATTTATAATCCTCACAGCAACTCTGTGAGGTAAATATTTTATCTCCTTTTGACAGCTGGGAAATTGAGGCTGAGGGGTTGAAGAGATATGTCTCCAAAACGCGGGACTAGTAAGTAAAGGAATCGAACCTTGAACCCAAGTCTTCTGGGACCAATTCCTGCACGTCTTTTCCACTATTCCAGTATGAATTTGAAGCTTGCCAGCTATGCGACCTTAGACAGTTACTTAACCTCTCTGGGGCTCAATTACCTGCTATTTTTTAAAAAGCACATTTTATTTTAATTTTTAAGTTTATTTATTTATTTTGAAAGAGAGAAAAAGAGAGAGCATGAGTGGAAGAGAGGCAGAGAGAGAGGGAGAGGAAGAATCTGTCAGCACAGAGCCCAATGTGGGGCTCAATCTTAGGAACTGTGAGATCATGACCTGAGCCGAAAGCAATAGTTGGACGCTTAACCCACTGAGCCATCCAGGTGCCCCAGGAAGGCATATTTTAAGGAGAACATTCAGGAAGATAAAGTAAAATGAAGCATGGAGAGTTCCTAAACATAGCAAGCACTCAAAAATTGACAGCTGGGGTCATTATACCGTGCCATTCCAATGTATTAACACCTCGTGTTCGTAACATGATCCTAATAGAAAAAGTCAGCTTTTCCCTTCCTGTGTAGGTAAAACTCCAGTTCATTCTTCCTGACTATGACTCTCTTCCTTGGATGTCTCTTTTCTGCTAACACAGAACACTTCACTTCTGACTCTCATGGCGGACAGACATGTGACGGTTTCCGCCCACAGCAAGCAAACTCCAGCCCCAGCTGGGTGTTCTACAACTTCACTCAGTTCTGACACCATCTACCTGGAGATTGCATCAGATGTCACAGGTAAGGGCTCGGTTCCATTACACTGCCCCCAGCCCCACCTTCAGACACGAGTCACAAGCTCAGGATGTCACCTGGCTAAAAATTGCCACCTGGTCAACTGGCTAAAAATCAGAGATTTCCACAACCCCCTCCTTGGGTTCAATTAATTTGCCAGAGTGACTCACAGAACTCAAAGAAACATTTTACCTACATCTACCATCTTATTATAAATAGGATATGATAAATGATATAGATGAGCATCCAGATGGAAGAGATGCAGAGGTCAAGGTCTGGGGCCCAAGGGCAGGAGCATCTGTCTCTGCAGAGTTAGGGTGCCTCTCCCTTCTGGTGTGCATGTGTTCCCAACCTGGAAGCTCCCCAAACCCAGTGTTACTGGGATTTCATGAAGGCTTCCCCACGTAGGCATAATCAATTATTAGCTAATTTCTAGCCCCTCTCTCCTCTCTGGAGGGTGGGGGAGGGGCTGAAATCACGGCTTGGTCTTTCTGGAGACCAGCACCATCCAGGGGCCATCCAGGAGCCCACCCAGGGTCACTTCACTTGAACAAAAGATGTTCATTGTGCTCTCATCACTTGGGAATTTACAAGGGTTTCAGGAGACCTGTGCCAGGAACTCGGCGCAGGGACAAATATATATATGTTTTCTATTAATATGTGTATATTGTGAACTGATTACCACAATAAGGTTAGTTAACACATCTGTCTCCTAATGAAGTTACATTCTGTGTATGTGTGTATGGTGAGAATTTTTGAGATTGACTCTTCTACCTGCTTGCAACTATGCAATACAGCATTGTTAGCTACCGTCACCATGCTGTGTGTTACGTCCCTGTAACTTACACAGTTTGTAACTGGAAGTTTGTACCCTTCGACCACTGTGGAGGAAAAATTTTTTCCCTTTGCCCTTCAAGTTTTTTCTAGCCGGCCTTAAGGATTAAATTTAAAACTTTTTTTTTTTTTTTTAAGTAGGAGGGAACTGGGTGGCTCAGTCAATTAAGCATCCAACTTAGGCTCAGGTCATCCAATTTAGGTTCAGGTCATGAGCTCATGGGTTCATGAGACTGAGCCCCAAGTAGGGCTCTGCACTGACAGCACAGAGCCTGCTTGGGATTCTCTCTCTGCCTCTCTCTCTCTCTGATCCTTCACTGCTATCTTTATGTCTCTCTCTCTCTGTCAAAGTAAATAAAGAAATATTTTTTTTAAAGAATTAAATTGACATGAGACAGAATAACAGAAGAAAAATCCCATAGTTTAATTGTATATGCATGGATGCCCAATAATGAAATTGAGATCCGAAGAAATGACCAAGGCAGGCAGTTTTTATACTTTTTAGACAAAGAGACAACACCTTTGTGAGGAATTGACAGGACAAAGAAAACTTCTGCTTGGGAGCTTCAATTACTCAGGAATGCTACACAGAATTTGGGCTAGGGTAGAAAAAAAGTCAGTAGAAGTAACAAGGTTTGTTTATACAGCCTTCTCGGCTCTGAATTCTCCATCTCCGTATCTCCTGGTGGGGCTGGGGTGTGGTATTTTTCTAATGAGAGATTTGTATCCTGTTTTCTGGAGACAGAGAGGAATCACAGAGTTTTTCTTGCACTGGCTGTTTCTTAAGTAACTTTAATTCAAAATAAACAGTTTGCCATAGAGGCACATGGGGGGGAGGGGGTCCCTGCTCTTGGTCCCCATACCATTTGCATCCATTTCCCCCACATACCTCTTTCCCTGGCAACCACCAATCTGTTCTGTTTCTATAAATTTGGGGCTTTTGGTTCCACTATAAGTGAAGCCATGCAGTTTTATCTTTCTCTGTCCGATTTGTTTCACTTAGCACAATGCCTTGTCAAATGTTACTTGACATGGGTTTATATATAGGCTCTTGATTCTGTTCCACTGTCAATGTGCCTGTTTTTATGCAAATACCATGCTGTTTAGGTTCCTATAGCTTTTAATATAATTTTAAATCGGAAGTTGATGCCTCCAGCTTTGTTCTTTTATTCAGGATTGCTCTGGCTATTCAGGGTCTTTTGTGGTTCCATACTAATTTTAGAATTTTTTTTTTCTGTTTCTGTAAAATACATCATTGGAATATTGATAGGGTTTGCATCAAATCTATTGATGACTTTGGGTAGTATGGATACTTTGACCACATTTAATTTTTTTTTTTCATGAACAGGAGATGTCTTTCCATTCATTTGTGTCTTCTTCAATTTATTTCATAAAGGTCTTATCATTTTCAGTGTAGAGATTTTTCACTTCCTTGGTTAAATTTACTTCTAAATATTTTATTGTTTTTGATGCTATTGTAAGTGGGGTTGTTTTCTTTATTTCTTTTTCAAATAATTTATTTTTAGTGTATAGAAACAAAACTGATTTCTGTATGTTGATTTTGTATCCTGCAACTTTACTGAATTTGTTGGTCAGTTCTAAGAGATTTTTGGTGGAGTGTTTAGGATTTTCCATATATAACATCATGTCATCTGCAAACAGACAATTTTACTTCTTCCTTTCTGATTTGCATGTCTTTTATGTCTTTTTCTTGCCTAATTTCTTTGGCTAGGACTTCCAGCACTATGTTAAGTAGGAGTTGTGAGAGTAGGGACCTTAATTTTGTTCGTGATTTTAGAGGACAAGCTTCCAGACTGTTACCACTGAGTCCTAGGTCAGCTGTGGGCTTGCCATGCCTTTATCAGAATGAGGTATGTTCCTTCCCTGTTAGTTAGGTAGGCTTTTTTTTTTAAATTTTATTTAAAATAAGTATAATGAATGGCTACTGAATTTTGTCAAATGCTTTCTCTGCATCTATGGAGGTGATTTTTATTCTTCATTATCAATTGCATATGTTGAACCATCCTTTCATCCCAGGATGAATTCCACTTGATCATGATGTATCATCTTTATTTTTTAATTCGTTTTTAAAATGTACATCCAAGTTACTTAGCATGTAGTGCAACAATGATTTCAGGAGTAGATTCCTTGATGCCCCTTACCCATTTAGCCCATCCCCCCTCCCCCAACCCCTCCAGCAACCCTGTTTGTTCTTCATGTTTAAGAGTCTCTTATGTTTTGTCCCCCTCCTTGTTTTTATATTATTTTTGCTTCCCTTCCCTTATGTTCATCTGTTCTGTATCTTAAAGTCCTCATATGAGTGAAGTCATGTGATGTTTGTCTTTCTCTGACTAATTTCACTTAGCAGAATACCCTCTAGTTCCATCCCTGTAGTTGCAAATGGCAAGATTTTATTCTTTTTGATTGCTGAGTAATACTCCATTGTGTATATACACCACATCTTCTTTATCCATTCATCCATCGATGGGCATTTGGGTTCTTTCCATACTTTGGCTGTTGTCGATAGCACTGCTGTAAACATTGGACTGCATGTGCCCCTTTGAAACAACACACCTGTATCTCTTGGATAGACACCTAGTAGTGCAATTGCTGGGTCATAGAGTAGTTCTTCTACTTTTAATATTTTGAGGAACCTCCATACTGTTCTCCAGAGTGGCTGTACCAATTTGCATTCCCACCAACAATGCAGAAGAGATCCTCTCTCTCTTCATCCTTTTTGTTTGTTTTTTTAAATTTTTTAAATGTTTTATTTATTTCTGAGAGAGAGTGACAGTGTGAGCAGGGGAGGGTCAGAGAGAGAGGGAGATACAGAATCTGAAGCAGGCTCCAGGCTCTGAGCTAGCTGTCAGCCCAGAGCCTGATGCGAGTCTCAAACCCATGATCTGCGAGATTATGACCTGAGCCGAAGCCAGAGGCTCAACAGACTGAGCCACCCAGGCGCCCTCTGCATCCTTGATATAATCTTTTAAATGTGCTGTTGAATTTAGTTTGATAGTATTTTGTTGAAAATGTTTACAACTCTATTCATCAGGGATATTGGTCTATAGGGTCTTTGCTTGTTTGTTTGTTTTTATTTGAAACATTCTTACCTGACTTTGATAACAGGGTAATTCTGGTCTTATCAAATGAATTTAAGAGTGCTCCCTCCTCTTTGATTTTTTTTAAAAGAATCTGTGAAAAATTTGTATTAATTCTTTGTTAAATGCTTGGTAGAATTTACCAGTGAAACCATCTGGTTCCTGGGTTTTTCTTTGGTGGGGTTTTCAATTACTGATTCAACCTCCTATGTAATATTGGTCTGTTCAGATTTTTTTTTTTATTTCTTCCTGATCCAGTCTCGGTATGTTGTATATCTATTTCTTCTAGACTGACCAGTTGGTTGGCCTACAGCTGTTTAGAGTCCTCTCTTACGATCCTTCTTCATATTTCGGTGGCATCAGCTAGAACGTTTTCATTTTCATTTATAATTTTATGTATTGGCTTCTCTCTCTTTTTTTCTTGGTTAGTCTAGATCAGTGTTTGTCAATTCTGTCTCTCTTTTCAAAGAACCAACATTTAGTTTTGTTGATCTTTTCTATCGTTTTCCTATTCCAGTTCATTTCTTTCTGTTCCAGCCTTTATTAGTTCCTCCCTTCTACTAACTATGGGCTTAGTGTGTTGTTTCTTTAGCTCCTTAAAATGTAAAGTTGCTGGGGTCGGCAATCGTTCCTGGTAGAGTGAGGTATCAGATAGTGTTCCTCCATCAGATGATGGTTCTCCATCAGTTGGTGCCACTGGCTGGACTCTGTGTTCAGACAGGGTTGCAGGGAGAGCTTTGCTGTCAGATGAGATTCCGGGCCATGCTCTGCAATCAGGCGGGGTTACACTCTGGGCTCCACTGCAGGGCAGGACTGTAGGCTGGATTCCAAGGCTGGCCAAGGTCATAGTTAAAGCTCCCTGCTGAGACAGGGCCAGAGGCTATTCTTAACAGCTGGGCAGGGTTTCTGGCTGGGATTTCTGCCCCAGTGTGGCTGTACAGGGGGCTCCATGGCCTTTGGCAAGGCCTCCTGGATGACAGCACTGAAGGCTATACTCAGCAATCAGAGGAGGCTGCAAATCCACTTCCCTATCTGGGTGAGGCCCCACAATGGGCCCCATGGCCAGTATGGCCCACTGAGGACTCAAGTCAGGCACAACTACCAATCGAGTTCCCAGGCCAGAAGGGGTCACCGGCTAGACTACGAATGAGCAAAACCATTGGCTGGGATCTCTGCTTGGGCCCCACTGCAAACAGAAATGTATTCCACTGAGAGATGAACGCTGGTGGCTGGAAGTCCTATCCCCCTTCTCTGTTTCTGTCTGATCCCGAGGAGTCAAGCCATGTGAGATTCTCTCAGCAATCCCCATGAGGTGAGACCCAGGGGGGCCTCCTGAGAAGTGTGCCACAGTGCCAGGGAAGCTGCATCTCCACGCTGGGCTCTTGTTTTTCCCACTGGAAAGGCCCTTTTGGGGTGGTGCTGCGCAGGCCTGGGCGAAGGGTGGTGTGGTCGGTGTAATTGTCCTTCTCGCCCTTGTAATGTGGTCCTGCTCCCCCTCTGTGGCCTAGGGAGGTGCTCCCGTCTCACCCCCAAGGCTTTCACAGTGGTGATGCATGTAATCTTATCCGTGGATAGTTGCTAGTTAGTCTTCTTGTGGGGAAGACAGAAGGTAGGAACCATCCGTGTCACCATCGTGGTTATGTCACTTACATGTTGTGTTTAAATACGTCATCTCAGTAAAGCCCATGACACAGCAGGGGTTGTGGTCCCTTGTTTCAGATGATGACATTGAGATGATAGAGAATAACCACACTTGCTCCAGTTACATAAGTAGTAAGTAAAGGATTTACTTATCACTCTTTTGATGTCAAATGAAGAATCGTTTCCATTGCACTGTGCCAGACATTGAATACAATACACACTACCTCTTCATTCACTTGTTTGTTCAGCATCTATGGAGTCGTCCCTCAGGTTTGAGAGTAAAAGTTGGGTTCAACTTTCTTCTCAGTTAGGGGTCACCTTCCTAGTCAGAAAATTGAATTTCTTAATGGTGATTGAAGAGGCTTCCCCAAGAGGCAAGAATACCATTTATTAACTTAACAGATATTTATTAAGCACCTACTATGATACTGAGAGATAATACAAGGTGTGGGATAAACAGCAGACATGGCCCTTGTGCTCTTGGGAAGAATCCAAGTGCAATGAAGTGTTACACATGCCTCCATACAAATGCTAGGAAGGAAAAAACAAGTCACCAAACTCAACCTAGAGGGGATGGGAAAACATCCATGGCAAATTATGTCAGAGCTGAAATGTGAATAAGTCAATGTTAACCAGGTAGTAGTTTTCCAGACCAAGGAAAGCATATGCCAGGGAGAGGTGTGGCACAGAGGAGAAGTAGAATCACTGGAGAGCCAGAGCACAGAAGCAGGGAATGCAGAAAGTCAGACTAGAAAGGAAAGTAGGGGAGAAAGAATTTTGCATATTGTATAAGCTGTGCCAAGTTCTAACTTTATCTGAAATCCCTTGAGGAATCATTCAGAAATTTCAAGAAAGAGGCAACCAAATCATGGTACCAGTTGGCTTACTGATATTATAGAAATATCACCATGGTTGGCCAGAGGATGGTGGGACTGGGGTAGGGAAAAGACTAGAAACAGTAAGACCAGTTAGTGTTATTTACAACAGTCCACATCAGAGCTGATGGTGGCCCGGAGGTGGTGGTGAGGAAGGAAAAAAAAAATATGGATGGATTCCTGAGGTAGGGAAAAACATGAATAAGGCTTAGCAAATTAGTGAGTTACACTGGTCACATTTTCATATTTGCACCGGGCAAATGAACAGAGTTCAGTCCTTCGCAGACCTGACTCGGAATTTGGAGAGCCACCCAGGTGACGGGTGTTGGGGCCAGCTCCGAGGATCCTTCAAAAAGGTGGGCTTTGACTGTGGAGCTGACAAGCCTCCTAGCAAAAGGGCCAGTGCAAGAAGTGTGTGACGGCAGCGAGGTCTCTCTGCAGCGATGACAACTGACACGTCAGCACTGTTGTAGCAACAGGGCCAGCGGTGGTCCACAGCAAACACCTCGAGTCTGGAATTGGCTAAACTGGACTCCTGACAGCTTCAAACGCAGAGGCAACGTCTGCATCTCAAACAGAAGAGGGAGAATTGTCTAAATGCTTCAATTCTTGTAATTGAAGCAATTGCACATCATTTTACATGCCAGCTCCCCGACAGGATAACCAGTTTGAGCCGAGTGTAGGAATTCAATTATGTATCTTCTGTCTGAATCTTTGAAAGAAAACCGCCCAACTGGCCTGTCAAATATCCAGCATGTTTGCCTGTTGGAAATTGCTATCTCCTCCTGACACAGAAAATGTCTCTGCAGAAGAAAAGCCTATTATATTTTACAAAGCTAGCATAACCCTATCACAAAACTTGACACAAAAGTGTAGAGAAAGAAAAGTACAGACCAATTTTATCTATGAATTTAAATGCAAAATTCCTGAATAAAATATAAGCATATGAGATGTGGCAATGTAACACTAGAGGCTTTTCCATTAAAAATTGAAACAAACTAGTATGCCCACTATGACCTTAATTATTTAATATCACTCTAAATGTCTGGCCAATGCAATAAGACAAGAAACATAAATAAATAAAGGATGCAATCGTTGAAAAGGAAATGGCACCATTTCTCATTATTTGCATTATCGACCCAGAAAATCCAAGCAAATTAACTGGAAAAAAAAATCTTAGCATCCCTAAGAGTTCATTAATTCCTCTTCTAGGATTTAATCTGATGAAATACTCAGAAAGTCAAAGATTTATGGTAGAGCCTCATCCCAGTGTTATGTTTATTATTGGAAAGAACTGAATATAATCCAAATATCCGACAATAAGGGCATGATCAAATATATTACTTTAGATCCAGATGGTGAAGTATAAAACAATTAAAACATATTTTAAAGAATATTTAATAACATAAGTAAATGTTCATCCAACCTGGGAATAAGCATGAAATGCAAATCTAAATACAGTATGATTAGCTTTTTGGAAAATAAACAAATAAATATGTATATACATGTCTTTGCATTGAAAACATATTGGAAGGAAGGAAATGAAAATGGCATCACTGCTATCACAAGGGTTTTTCAACGTTTATAGAATTTACATGCACCAGGGGCGCCTGGGTGGCTTAGTCGGTTAAGCGTCCGACTTTCGCTTGGGTCATGATCTCGCGGTTCGTGGGTTCGAGCCCCGCGTCTGGCTCTGTGCTGACTGCCAGCTCAGAGCCTGGAGCCTGTTTCAGAGTCTGTATCCCTCTCACTCTGACCCTCCCCTGCTCACGCTGTCTCTCTCTCTCCTAGAAATAAAAAAAAAAAAAAAAAGAATTTACATGCACCAGCCTTACAAATTACACTATAAATATACTATAAAATACACTGCAAAACTTTGGAGGATATTTTCAGATGGTGTCTGAGATCCCTATCAATCTGTTTCTGGCATAAAAATGACTATTTCTATAAAAATCTGACACTTTAAAACAAAAAAGTCTCTATGATACTATTACCCCTGTCGATCTGTTCTGGGTTCCCCATAATGATAACTGGTGGCTTCCCTAAGAGATGTTGGGGAGCTTGGCTTCCCCTGAACACACATTCTATCCCTCAACCTTATCGTCCAATAAAATGTGTTTCTTTCCGGGCCCCAACTGAGGTCCAATTTGTCACCCAACTCCTTGTTTCCGTCCCTTGCTGTCTCCCCTGGGCCCCTTTAACCAACCAAAACAAGAACCAGAGAGCAGGACCCCTTCTGAGATGAGCTTTCCAGGCGGGCTTATTTTCCAGCATCACCGTATCAAAAACCGCTTGGATGTCTGTCCAGGACTCTCCCTGGGGGACATTCCCCAAGTGGAGGTCTTAGATTTACACGAGTCATGCCTTAATAGATTCCTTGTCTGAATTTTGCCTTGTGGTGGACCACACCACACCCAGCCCAGACACCAATGTAGCAGACCAATCCTTAAGTCCGAAAGAGCTAAATTCGAGCAGAATATTTTATCTACTGAAGCTGGCCTGGATTGGGAAGACCCTAGGGATTTACTGAGCCCAGAGACTTTGGGAAGAACTATGACTCAAATCCAGTGACAGCAGCTGTGAAGTCCCATCCATAAACTGAGAGCAAAACCATAAACCAGAAATGAAGACTAGGGTATAGAAGAGTCAGAAATGCAGAAAAGCCTGAACACTGCTCTAGAGTCTCCGGGAACAGGTCATGGATATACTGTGTGTGCCTCATGCAAAGAGAGGCAGTAACTACTCAGGCTACTCAGGAATGCCCATCCACTCTGCTACCAGATCTGTTCATTGTTTTATTTTTCTAAAGTAGGCTCCATGCCCCACGTGGGGCTTGAACTCTTTTTTTTTTTTTTTTTAATTTTATTTTTTTACAAATAGTTTATTAGGGGCTTGAACTCTTGACCCTGAGATTGAGTCATGTACTGAGCCAGCCTGGTGCTCCCAAATCTCCCAATCTTTAAATGTTGCCATTTCATGCTTTGAATGTTGTACAAACCAAACAAAACACAGTGGCAAGCTTGATTCCGGTCAGTGGACAGCGATTCATGACTTCTGAGAAAAAGTTACAAAGTTGGAAAAGAAGAAGAATTGATTCTTATCAGGTTGAAACATCCTCAACCTTCCCCAACAGGCTTTCTTTTATAGGAACGGGAGAGAAAAGGAATTAATGCTTTCATTGCTCTAAAAAGTGACCCATTCTACTCCAGGGTGAGGGCCAAGTCACCCGCTGACCCTACCCCCACCTATTTCCCCATACCTAGGAGTCTGGTCAGTTCCTAAGGTTTGGATATGCGTGCCCTCCGGAAATCAGCTGTGAGCACTCAGAGGCACAATAGTAATGAGTGTGGCCATCTGAATGCCACTGTTACTTTTATAGGGTCCCATAAAGGAGAGTGGGGTTTTTTCTTACACCAATAACCAAATAAATCTCCAACTCTCCAGATACCAGTTAGATGTCCCACAATATAATTCAATTCTGACATCTACCTGGAGGTCCCAGTGGTTAAGCGCTCTGTCCCATAAAGCTGCTCCTGCTTCATTTCAGATGCCAGTTACACCGGGACTTTGGATGAACTGGCTATAAACTCAGAGTTCCCACAAACCCCTCTTCAGGTTTGGGAATTTTCTGAAACAGTTCACAGAACTCAGGGGAGCACTTTACTTACTTTTACTAAGTAAGTAAATTTATTATAAAGGATACACGCCAACAGCCAGTTGAAGAGGTATATAGGGCAAGATCTGGAAGGGTCCTGGGCAGAGGACCTTCTGCCCATGGAGTTAGGCTGGGCCACCCTTGCTAGCAACTGGGTACGCTAGCACCGAGACTCTCGAACCCCACAGTTTAGGGGTCTTTAATGGAAGTTTCACTACATAGGCATGGTTGATTAAATCATTGGTTACTGGTAATTAACTCGATCACCAGCCCCTCTCCCCTGCCAGAGGTCAGGGGGTAGGACTCAAAGTCCGGAATCTCTAATGATGCCTGGTCTTTCAGGCGACCACAGCTCCCCATCCCCCCTCACACCCCCAGCCCAGTCCTGAAGCTCCCTAGGAGCCTACCCATGGGTCATCTCATTAGCATACCAAAGGACAATGGGGACAAAGACGAAATGCATATTTCTTAATATGCATTTATTTAATGTTTGTTTATTTCTTTGTTTTAATGTTTATATGAAAGAGAGAGAGAGAAAGAGAGAGAGAGACAGACCCCAAGTGGGGGAGGGATGGAGAAAGAGGGAGACGCAGAAACTGACATAGGCTCCAGGCTCCTAGCTGATACGGGCTCCAACCCACGAACCCCCGAGATCACGACCTGAGCGGAAGTCGGACGCTTAACCGACTGAGTCACCCTGGTGCCCCTCAGTGTGTATTTCTTATTATACAGGTATCACCCACTTTTCAAAAGTTCACATTTCAATACTTTGCTTTTTTACAGAAGACCTACATTGGTATCTGTTTTTGGTAACCAAAAGAAATCCAAAGAATATTTTTGCTTTTATGAAAAAAAAAAAAAAGCCCAGAAAGCAAAAATAGCCTTCAGCATTTGTTTGGTGGCAAGTCCTCGTTGAGACGGTGTACCTCCCGAGCCGCGAGAGCGGGGCCGCCAAGTCCTGGTGGGAGAAGGCCGATATTTTCCCATCTAAACTTTTCAAATACGGCCTTCTTCACCCTCTTGTTTAACCACTAGTGCTCTTTTCTCCTTTTCCCCTCGGGCAGTTCTATCCATTCTCTCCCCTCCCCCCACCTTTGTGTAAAGTAAGAAAAATCAAAGAAATGAAGAATGGCCAGAACCTTGGATCAGTTTCTCTCTCCAGCCATATGAAGGCAGAAGAAGGGAAGTATCACAACCACAAGCCTTCACCCTAATGTACAGTGAGCTGCTCACCGGGAAACACTACCTAACCTCTGACCAGTCGGATTACTCTCCCTCCCTCATCTGGGAAGGAGTTAAGAAAGGGATGTCCGAAGAGAAAACTAGAACCCACTAGGGGAACTGACCAGAATGCGGGTTCAGCTTAACAACAGCCAAGGCAAGGGAGGTGGGATAAAACTGTGGCAGAGCTTGCTGGTTGCCGAAAAGTATCCATTCTCCCCTCCTTTGTTAGTAACAGAGCACGATTTTATTTGGTGTGGCAATGCATTCATAAAAGACTGCTTTGCGGGGGGCACCTGGGTGGCTCAGTGGGTGGGGCGGCCGACTTCGACTCAGGTCATGATCTCACCGTTCGTGGGTTCGAGCCCATCGTAGGGCTCTGTGCTGACAGCTAGTTCAGAGCCTGGAGCCTGCTTCAGATTCTGTGTCTCCCTCTCTCTCTGACCCTCCCCTGCTCACGCTGTCTCTCTCTCTCAGAAATAAATAAAACATTTAAAAAAAAAAAAGACTATTTTTGGGATCCTGGGTGGCTCAGTTGGTTAAGCATCTGACTTCGGCTGAGGTCATGATCTCAGGGTTCATGAGTTCCAGTCCCCCATTGGATGATCACAAGTCCCGCGTCGGGTAAGCCCTCTCTTTCTCTCTCTCTCTCTGCCCTTTGCTCACTTGAGCCCTCTCTCTCAAAAAATAAAAAATAAAAAAATAAGACTACTTTGTCCCACCTTCCTTGAGGCCACATGTGACCATAGGATTGGGTTCTGGTCAATGAAATGTAAATGAAGTGTTGACTGAACTTTCAGCAAGATCCCTTAAAGGACCTCTCTCAATAGTTGGGACATTTGCCCATTTGCCTTCGTCTCCTCCTCCTTCTTCCAACCTGAAGTCTAGGCATGATAATGAGAGATCCAGCAAGCACCTTTGACCATGAGGTGGCCTTGATGATAAAAGCCACACACTAGAACATCTCACGTGTACCAGAAAGATAAAAGGAGCTAAGTAAATAATAAAGAAGACTTTCTGGACTTCAGTGCTGGCCTCCAGTACGGGGGAGAGAAATAAACTTCTCCTTTAAATCAGTTTTAATTTTAGTTCCCTGATACAGGCAGCCAAAGCTAATCCTAACTGATACAAAAATTATATAAAGTGTACATTTAAATCAGCTATAAATGTCTCTAAAGGAATTGTATTCCTTTAAGGAATGTATTTCTAAATAAATCTTCCTGGGAGGATCGTAATATGTGAACTGAAATCTGCTGCTAAGAAAAACGATCATAGAAATATACAAGGTATAAACAATCTCTTCTGTGACTACTAAATTTGCTGGAAAAGGTGAGCAGAGAAGGGGGAAAGGCAGCCAAGGAAAGGGGACAATTCTCATCAGATAGGTAAAAAAAAGAAAGGAAGGAAGGAAGGAAGGAAGGAAGGAAGGAAGGAAGGAAGGAAGGAAGGAAACAGGCTCCTGCCCTTGCAGAGAGACACTTCTGTGCATAAGCAAGGGCTCTTCTATTTTTCTTTCTCCTCAAAGCTTTGATCTTGTGGTCTCTGAAAAAAGATTAGAGAAAAAAAGACAGATATCGCAAGTGTCAAGGATCTGCTGACTGAGCGGGCAGTGAGAGGGGAAAATCTCACCAGTGTGCTCAAAGCTGTGAACAGCCAAGGAGGGGGGAAAAGCCCCAGGAAGGGTGCTGATGAAGACCTTTGGGAGGCTTTGGTGACATTCCAGCCTGTCTGATAGAAATCTGAGTTAATCCTCAGAGACCTGGCTACCCAGTTAGGATTCATTGAGCTCCTCTGTCAGGGTTGCCCAACTTCAGATCAAACCGACAGAGCCCACTCTCGTGACTTGGGGGAAGTACACCTGCATTACAGCAGCAAATCCAGTGCAAAGGCTTAGTTTACAGGGTACATTGTTTTTTGGTTTTGGTTTTTTAATAGTTTAGTTATTTTTGAGACAGAGAGAGACAGAGCACTAGTGGGGGAGGGGCAGAGAGAGAGAGAGGGAGACCCAGAATCTGAAACAGCCTCCAGGTTCTGAGCTAGCTGTCAGCACAGGGCCGGACGCAGGGCTTGAACCCACAAACCGTGAGATCATGACCTGAGCTGCAGTCAGATGCTTAACCGACTGAGCCACCCAGATGCCCCTACGTTGTTTTGTTTTGATTTGGTTTATTTCCATTTTCTTAAACTGCTCTCAAATAGCGTGCTTGGTGCCATGGGGCAACCAAATTCTGCTCTTGTCTGTCCAGATACCAACATTCATTTTGTCTATGTCATGTTTATTTTTCCTACACTGATGACATGATTACAGCTTACAAAGCTTTACACACATTATCTCATCCATTTAGCACAGCATACGTCCCAAGTGATGAAGGCAAGTTAGAGATCTAAGGTTAAATGATGAGCTAAGATCCTTTCATAAAAACAGTACACCTTATATTTTTAAGTTTGGGGCATGGAATTTAGTATCCATTCCCGGCTAATCCATGCTGAGTCAGGACTAAATGTGGAGGATTTTGATTTTATGTTACATTGATCAGGAATCAATTTTCCTCCAAAATAGTCTACAGGGATGAACCAAGAGAGAGAATAAACCCCATCAAAGGTGACTTTCTTTGGACAGCAGTGATAACGAAACACAGGCTTCACTACTGATAGATTGGTGCTGGGTGAGAAAAGTGAACATAATATTTCCACCTGCTGGCACTGACCTCATGTTTCCCTCTGCAACAAGTCCATACAACCAGTTAAATCCTCAGACTAGTCTCCTTTTCTTTACCCTTTTAGTTTAAGATGGTTGTTTTTTATAAAAGTGAGAAATGCTTTTTCCATCACTGCTCACAGAGAAGCTACTGAAATTTCTACTCATTTCAAAACCCTTTTGACTACTTGTGGAATCCTCATCCAAACCAGAGATTAGCTTCGGCTGCCCTGGATAGCAGAAGCTACTCTCTGAAGGACTGACCATCCAGATTACATGTAGAGCAAGTTACAAAAGGCAGCATCACGGTTTATAAAGCATCACCATGTGCTCTCTGTAACTGAATTCTCCCAATAATCCAGCATCCCAGCCATTAACATTATCCTCAGTCTGTATCTAAGAAAACCAACGTGGAGAAAGTTCAAAATCTTACTCGAAACAGAATGGGATGGGGACACCTGGGTGGCTCAGTCAGTTAAGCGTCTGACTTCAGCTCAGGTCACCATCTCGTGGTTTGTGAGTTCAAGCCCCACGTTGGTCTTGGAGCCTGGAGCCTGTTTCAGATGCTGTGTCTCCCTCTCTTTTTCTGCTCCTCCCTTGCTCATGCTCTGTGTTTCTCTCCCAAAATTAAACATCAAAAAATTGAAAACAAAACAAAACAAACAAAAAGGAAAGGAATGGAGTTGGAAATTAAGTGCAGAAATTTTTTTTACCCCAGCTGCAAACTTATTCAACACCCACTGAATTAAAATTTCTAACTCGTTCCTATATAAATCAGAGTTGCCACAGACTGATTAACCACAAGGAAAAAGATAAGGGATAGTTTTTATTTTAGAGTTGACTTGCCTCATATTTTATAAGTTATTTCAGAGAAAAAAATGAATCGTTAAAGGCTAGAAACACCATGAAATACATAGAGTCATTAGTCTTACTGTATAAAGAGCTTTCAAAGATCATTAAGAAAACATCTGGGGCACTTGGCTGACTCAGTACAGCATGCAACTCGATCTCAGGGTTATGAGTTCAAGCCCCATATTGGGCATGGAGCCTACTTAAAATAAATAAGTATGTACATATGTACATACAGTCATTAAGAGAACATCCTAATCCCACAATGGAGGTAAAGAACAGATCATGAGTAGGCAATTTATATCAAAAGAAATGTAAGTAATACAAATATTCAATGGCACTAAAAATCAAAGATATTTCAGGGAGATGTAGTCACCTTTCACTTTTAGAGTGAAGTACTGATTAATTGATTCTCCAAAAAGTCAGCAATGAACAAGGTCTATTAAGCCAGCAGATGCTTGGCACAGGATGGTATAAGTCCTTCTTCCATGAACTGTTTGTGGGAGTGGAAATTGACACAATGATCCTGGAAATATGTGATAATATGGGGCAGAAGAGTCCAAAAACATTCTTATCCCTGAGTCTTTTATACCTCCCCCAGATGATCCCACCTGCCTAAAATTATTGCCATAATCTTGGGTGTCATCTTACCACTTTTCCAGTCCACCTCTGGCTTCGTTGCTTGGTAGTATCGAAAGAGAGAAGACACAAAACCAAACATGAAACCAAAATGGAAAATCCTCCTGATTGCATTTGGTCTGGATAGTAAGTATACATGATTTCTGAGAGGGGACCTCCCTGAAAGTTTGAGTTCAAGGTCAAGAAAACGTGACCTGTTTCTTTCTTTCTTTCTTTCTTTTTTTTTTTAATTTTTATTTCTAGGATAGAGAGAGAGAGACAGCGTGAGCAGGAGGGTCAGAGATAGAGGGAGTCACAGACTGAAACAGGCTCCAGGCTCTGAGCCGGCAGTCAGCACAGAGCCCGACGTGGGGCTCAAACCCACGAACCGCGAGATCATGACCTAAGCGAAAGTCGGACGCTTAACCGACTAAGCCACCAAGGCGCCCCAAACGTGACCTGTTTCTGAAGCCAATAAAAAAAAACAATGTTCAACCTCAGTGACCTGAGTAATACTTCATAGAATATACTGCCCACGAGGGGTGCCTGGGTGGCTCAGTCAGTTAAGCATCCAACTGCAGCTCAGGTCACAATCTCACCATTCATGAGTTCAAGCCCCACATCAGGCTCTGTGCTGACAGCTCAGAGCTTGGATCCCCTTCAGATTCTGTGTCTCCCTCTCTCTCTGCCCCTCCCCTACTCACATTCTGTGCCTCTCTGTCTCAAAGATAACATTAAACAAAAAACAAAAACAAAATACTGCTCAGGATATGAAAGAGTCTCCAAAGTCTCCAACCAGAAAAAATGTGAGAAAGAAATGGCAGTATGTAACTGATATATGAGCAAACCCTCTCCCGGTTACCTACCTGTCAAGAGGCTCTGGGTCCTATAGCAACAGATGAAGTGAATCTGAGGTTAAGGCTTTGTTAGTGTTCATTTTGCGCTGCACAAGGTAAAGCGATATTTCTAGTGGGTGTAGGGGTTTTGGTTACCAGAAAAACCCAATAAAGGATGGAACAGGAAAACCATCTCCATACTCTTTCAAAGTCATTGAGGAATATTTATCAAGAGGGATAGATAGAAGAAATGCTATGTACTTTCTAGTCCCCTACCCTAATCTGGAATAGGGATGTGTAGCAGATCCTGGGAAGCAACACCGAGCTCCCCACCCCAAAGACTGCTGGGCACGCAGGCTGCTGGAGGCTCACGGCTCTACCCCATTGGAGACTGTCCTCAGTTATGGGTCAGGGTCAGGTTATACACCTTCTCAGGGATGGCATGTGGCCAGTGATTGACTGACTCAAGCGTTCAAAGGCTCAGCTTTTCTCTCAATTTGCAAGGACTCTGAAGGGCTGCTCCAGATTGAGTTCCTCCAAATTCCAGCCCCATTTGCATCCACATCCCAGGTGCCCTTATTCCCTGCCCAGTCTTGTAGTTCTCACTTTCTTGCAAGTGTATCTTCCAGGAAACCTCTGCTTATAACTCTCCATCTCAGAGTCTGTTTCCAGGGGTTCAATCTAAAGCAGTGCATCTTCTTTATCCAGGTGACAAAATCAAGCTTTGGGAGTTACAGCAACATGCATATGGTCACATAGTGGATGGTGGAGCTCTGATATGACCCTGAGGCTGTCTCATTCTCAGGTCACGTTGTTCCCTGATTAACCCTCCACCAAGCATGCATTCAATGTCTTGTGGATTTTCCAATTATCTTATTGGTTGGAAGGGCATCTTAAGGATTAGACCTGAAGATTCTGACCCATTGCAATGCTTTACCTATCCTCATGGTGATACTACAAATTTGGCTTGTAAATTAGTCTGTATGTCTAGACAATGTGAGCCCATGTCTAAAGGGATCTCATTCCAGGGGAATGAATAAAATAGTTTCTGTCACCTTGAGGTCTTGCCTGAGAGTCTGCCTGGCATCACGAATGCTGATCCCAGCCTTCTATATCATTTTGCTTCCAATCAAAGCAAACCTCTGATTGTATTCTCCATTGCAGCTAGTTAACTCTGGGCACCTCAGCTAGACTAATATGGAGGTGCAGCTCTAAAGAAGGAGACATGTGAAGAGGAAAGCCTGACTCCAAATTCTGTGAGCTCAGTCCATCAGGACTGTGGGCGACGGGGATCAAGACATAGTGGTGTCTGGGGAGCCATAGACACATTGAGATTTGCACCTCCAGACTTTGAATTTCTAATGCAGCCACCAGCAGAGTGATTTATTAGACTGACCCCATGGATCTATATCAGACAAATCTCACCTTCACATTAGGATCAACAATCCCAGGAATTGTTCTCATATTAAAGAAAAAATATATACTTTTTATGGCCATCTTTGTGACTCTCATACAACCAACAACAGAAAAATTGTAAGTTTTCCATAATAGACAGTGGAAAGACATTCTCTGATGGTGCTTACCTCCATTTTAAAGTCTATTGATTCCTTTGGTTTAATTTTCTTTTTGTTCTTAAATTACCAAAACAATAATGCTGACAGTAAATTATGTAACGATACCGAAGAATATATAATAAGTAAAAGTTCCCTTTTAATCCCCTCCCAAAGCTGCTCCTCCGAGATCACCACTGGTCAGAGTTTGAAGTGTGGTCTTCCAGGTTCTTCCCTATGTATTTTCTTTCTTTTTTTTTTAATTTTTTAATGTTTATTTATTTTTGAGAGACAGAGAGAACACAGACAGGGGAGGAACAGAGAGAGAGATACACACACACAATCTGAAGCAGGCTCCAGGCTCTGAGCTGTCAGCACAGAGCCCAGTGCGGGGCTCGAACCCAAGAACCATGAGATCATGGCCTAAGCCAAAGTTGAATGCTTACCCAACTGAGTCAGCTAGGTGCTCCTTCCCTATGTATTTTCAAATGTGCATACATATGTACATACTAACACAGACACATATGCCCACACACGTACACACATAGTTATAGCCTCAGTATGACTCTGCTATAAAAATTGTGCAGTGTTTCCTGTTATTCAAAACAATATAGTGGACTTTTCCTGTAATCAGTGCAACCCACTACTACGTAGTTATCGATAACAACAATAATAATAATGCTGGTGATGAAGCAAGTATGAACAGGCACTGTTTCGAGTGCTTTCCATCTAGTAACACATTTAACCTCAGACTTGGCCTATAGATGAGGAAACTGATGCCCCTGAAAAAGTTAGTAAGCTTGCCCTGGGGCACATAGTCAATGAGTGGTGGAGCTAGGATTTGAACCCAGGAAATCTGGCTCCAGAAGTCTACTCTTATCATAGAGTGGGGAACATTCTCTGGTCAATCGTATCAGGAAATCAGAAGAGGTCCTGGATTCTCTGAAAGTAGAGGAGCAACTCACTGCAAAGTCTGTCACCCTATCCTAAGATTCCCAGTTGCCCACTTCAGGGAAATGGGAGCCTGAATAGATACCAATTCCCTTTGTTCAAGCCGTCATGGCTACTTACCACAACAAGACTGTCACTGAGGCTCACAGAAATAAAAGCTGAGGAAAGGCTCCCAATGTCTCCATATATTTTCATCTTTATTATTTTTATTTTTTATTTTTTTAAGTAGGCTTCAAGCCCTGTGCGGAGCCTGACTCGGGGCTTGAACTCATGATCCTGAGATCAGGACCTGAATGCTCAACTGACTGAGCCACCCAGGCACCGAACTTACAACCCCAAGATCAAGAGTCGTGTGCTCTACCAACTGAGCCAGCCAGGTGCCCCCTATTGTCATCTTTAAAGACAAGCACCCCAAAATCTGAATGTTGCTTTGGATTTTATTATGATCTGGAGGAGGGGCGGAGTAAAATTTTAAAAACTGAAAACACAGTAGGCATTTAGCAAGGTGGACGTTGGATGGACGCAGGAATAAACACATGGAGAGAAGAAAGAAACACAGAGGAGTCAAGGAGGCTGGCTTGGGTCCTCAAAATGAGCCCCAAATCATAAGCCTTGAAAGACCACTGGTCTCAGACCCAGGGTGGTCTTTACGCTCCCGTGCATCCATGTGTTTCTGATTTGGGGATTTGATTGGCACCACCCAGGCGCCCTGGCCACGGAGCCTCAGAGCCATTTTCCTGCCAGCTGGTTTTTTGTTTCAACTTTCTCTTCCCTGCTAGCCTTCTTTTTTAGCTTTCTTCTGCTTCTTAAGTTTTCCGTTATTATTTTTGTTTGGTCTTCTGGTTTTAATTTAAAATGTAGTATTTACTCAATGTAACCAGTGAAAGAATGCAATGATGTATAAAGAAATACCTTCTTGGGGTGCCCGGGTGGCTCAGTCGGTGAAGCCTCTGACTCTTGGTTTCAGCTGGGGTCATCATCTCGTGGTTTGTGAGTTTGAGCCCCTCATGGGTCTCCGTGCTGCTGACCATGGAGAAGAGATTCTGTCTCTTCCTCTCTCTCTGCTCCTCCCCTGCTCACTTGCACTCTCTCTCGAAATAAATAAATAAACATTAAAAAAAAGAAATACCTTCTAATGCTCCTCCTCCAGCCCTGCCGTTCTCAGATAAACACCACCAGCACCAGCCTCTTTCTCATGCTTGTAGAAACATATGCGAACCAGAATCATATGTAGAAAGGTCTTTGGGGTATGTGCTTTTACAAAAATAGAATCGTATCATACACATAATTTTACAACTTTTTTCCCCCTAAATGTATCGTGGAGACCTCTCGAGGTTGATAGACCTAAATATAACTTCTTTTTGTTGTCTTTGTGAAGCTTGCTTTTAAAGCAAATTATCACATGGTAAAATTGGCTTTTGGGAGTCTTTAGTACATCTGTGCATTCACACAACCCACACCCACAATAAGAACACATAACGTTCCCATCACCTCCAAAAGTTCCCTTGTGCACTTTGAGATGTCCTTTGGTTTATTTGTTTGTTTATTTTTAGAGAGACAGAGGACAAGCAGGGGAGAGGATACTGGGGGGCGGGGGGGGCGGGGAAGAGAGAGAGAGATTGAGAGAGAGAGAGTCTTAAGCAGGCTCCATACTCAGGGCAGAGCCCAGTGCGGGGGTTGACTCCACAACCCTATGATCATGACCTGAGCTGAAATCAAGAATCGAACATTCCACAGATTAAACCACCCAGGCGCCCCAACCTTGTGCATCTTTGCAGCCACACCCTCTTCCCATCCCTCACCTCTGACAACCACTAGTCTGTTTTCCACCATTACAGTTTTCTCATTTCAAGATTAGATAAATCACACACTAGGCAACCTTTTGAGATTGGCTTCTTTAACTCTGCGTAACGCTTGGAGACACACCCAAGGTGTGTGTATCACTAGTGCCCTCCTTTTTTCCCTGAATAGTATTCCATTGTATGGGTGTACTGCAGCTTATTCATACTTACTTTCTTAATAATTTCAATATATTCCACAGTGAGTATTGAATAATTTATTCAACCAGTCGTATGCTGAGGAACATTCAGGCTGGTTTCCAATTTCCCCCCAAAGACATAAGGTTATAATAAACATCCTTGAACATATATCCTAATATAGAGATGCCTTGATTTGCATAAGATCATTCTTAAATGTAAAGTTGCTAGGTAAAAAGTACGTTCATTTATTTTTAACAGATTCTTAGATTTTTTTCCAGTGTTACTTGTCAGATTTCATATTCCCACCAGAAATATATGAAAGTATCTTTTTCCTCACATCTTTGTCAGCTTCAGATATTCTAACTCCCCCCAATCAAATGGATTAAAAATGGTATCTTATTTTAGCTTGAATTTGCATGTCCTTGAGCACCCTTTGGGGTGCCCATTGGCCATGTGGACACTCTCTTTGGTGAGGGCCCTCTGATAGCCTTCGTCAATTTTTCTATTGAGTGCTTTATCTATTTTTTCTCAGTTTATGAGTTTATTAGGACTATTAATACCCTTACTGTCACATATGTTATAAAAAATCCTATGTGGGAAAATTTAGCTTTTGATTTTGTTTTGTTCTTTTGCCATATTTGGTGTTTTTTTAAAAAAAATTTAATGTTTTATTTATTTTTGAGAGAGTGGAAGTGGGGGAGGGGCAGTGAGAGGGGGATCTGAAGCACGCTCTGCGCTGACAGCAGCAAGCCTGATGGGGGGTTTGAACTCACAAACCATGAGATCACGAACTGAGCCAACGTCGGAAACTCAACCGACTGAGCCACCTGGGTGCTCCAGGTTTTGTTTTTTTAATGTAGTCATGTGTGTCTATTCTTTGTGCATCCTGGGTTTACAGTTTTGTTTGATTGGAATGTCACCCTCTGCCAACGTTTTAAAAAATGTTTCAAATGTCTGCCTCCCAAGATATATTTTTCTTAACATGTACAAACCCTCTAAGACTCAACTATGACCATTTCCATCCCTCTTTTCCAGATGAGAAGACTGCCCAAATTAGGGATTCCAGATGAGGGATTGTGTAACCTGCCCAAAGATGCACATCAGTGACTCAGACCCCGGTGGCCCCATGGAGAGCCCACAGGCTTAATCACCACGCTGTACCCCCTACTTCGTCAGCACCAAGTCAGCTGCCAAACTGTCCTGTGCAGTGTGGTCCTTGATCTTCTACAGAGACTGAGCAAACAAACAAAAAAAAGCAACAATGCAAAAAGAGTGGGAATAAGGGTCTACTGTTTCTCTGGGGTGCGACCAGCATCCTTGATGTCACAACCCCAGCTCTGGACAGTAACTGTGCATGGCTGAAATGAGAGTGATGAGAAAAGGGGGACTCACTCCCTTGGGGGCTTTGTGGAGGCCATGGACCCAGTGGAAACAGGCTTCTAAATGAGACAGACCTGGGAGAATAGAAAATCTGAATCTTAGCAGCTGAGTGACCTAGGACTAGTCATTTAACCACTGTGAGCTCCAGCTCTCTGACCCATAGAATGGTAGTAATGATATCTGTCTCTTAGGGGTGTTGTTACGATCTTCAAAGAGGTATTTGTCATGATGCCTGGCATGTAGAAGGGGGTCATAAAATGTACTTTCCCCTTCCTTCCAATGCACACACCAAGTCAAGCCCAAGAGAGGGCAGTCGATCTTGCCAACCATGCTTTTCACAAGGTTAAGGAACCACAGTTGTGGATCCAAAAAGCACAGGGACCTGTAGTCCTCAAGAGGCATAGAGCTCTTTGGCATAGTAATAGCTAATACTTACAGTGCTTGCCAAGTGCTGGTTACCTTGTCAACCCACGTAATCTTTACTACAATCTTATAATCGAGGTACTATTATTATTATTCACATTGACAGGTAAGGAAACTGAGTCACAGAGAGATTATTTTTTAGTAACACATTTGAGATCGTATAGTCAGTAAATGGCAGAGCTGGGATTTGAACCTGCAGGGTTTGGCTCCAAAACCCATACCCTTAGGTAACGCGCCGTGCTGTGCCCCATGATGCCACACATGCCATATCACATCGCACCACACCACACCACACCATGTTCTATAGGTCTACCCGAAGACAATACCCTCCGGCTCTGTGACTGACTGGTGATTAGCTAAAGATGATAAATAAAATTTGGGGGAATTGGGCTGGCTGACATACGAGCCACGAATGAGGGCTGGGTCTTGGGGTCTTCAGCAAACTTGAGCAAGGATTATTCTGTGGCTTCACACTCTGCTAAGAGTCTGAAGCCCACCATCTTCATTTCAAGCCCTGCAAAAGGCCACTTCCTCTGACAGCTTCCTATGCAAGAGACCCAGTATCTGTCAGGATGGTTTGCATGCAAGCTGCAGAATCAGCTCTAGTTAATTTATAAAAAGGGAACTTATTGGAAGGATTCATGGAGAAGTTCAGAAAATTGAAGGAAACACTGGACAAGCAGAGAGAATGTGAATTAGAACCACTCTGGGTAAACGGGCTTGGAGAATCAGTGATGGGTGTCTTCTGGGCCCCACCACCGAGGTGAACAGATTCCAAGCATCTCCCACTGTCTACACTCCTCCAAGATGCCAGAAAGATGGCATCTGACTGGACCGGCCTGGGGCTTGCGCTTGTCTGAAGGAGGAAGTGATTAGTATCAACAACTCAGGTGAGCAAGAACATGGGTCCTACATTGGCTTCTTGGTGTCACGTCCTCCAGCAGCCACAGATTGCCACCTCACGCAGGTAGATCTTAGTTTTCTATATACAGACTTCCCGCTTTAGAATCAGCACCCAATGCTTTGTCTGCACAACAAAGTCGGTGTGAGTCAATTCCTCTCTGAAATCCTCGAGGCCAGAGCAGAGACCCTCAGACAAAGGAAAAATCCGATGCAGACACTCTAATGCATGATGAGAAGGCCCTGGGGACTTATAAATCAGGTAGCATTACTGCCGTCATCGGCAGTAAGCGGGAATGTATCTCTCCATCTCATCTTCCGTGATAAGTGGGCTTCAGACCTTCATCACCATGCCGACCCTCGGATCCTTTGGTGGCATGTCCTGTGTACCTAGCAGCTTGGAGGTTGTCCAGCCCTATAGCCCTCGCCGATGGCCATGCAAAGCACAGAATACACTTAAGAATTCATAACAATAAAACAAAGGATCATAAAATCAGGACCGAAACGACTGAACTCTGAAATCCCCAGGAATTCAGCAGGACTCGGCCTTGGCCCCTGTCTGATTATCCAACACGCGGGAGCTGAGGCTGCTAAGGAACTTCCGAAGAAGCCTCAGACCCATTCCAAGGTGTGATCAGAGTGTCCACGACTCACCTGGAATGCAGATGGCTCTTGGCATCCAGAAATGTTAATGCCCTCAACCCAAAAATGCACAGACAGATCTATAATCCAATAATTTTGGTATAAGCAATATGCATTCATTCAATAAATATTAACTGAGTTACATTTATGTTGTATTTATATTAATGTCTTGCTCCCAGGTCACTGGGTCAGCTGGTTTTTAACAAATCAAGGCTGGGCTGGATTCAGGTCTGCTGAACTTTTCTGGGATGAAATAGTGCATCCCAGAACTATTTCATATAATTAAAATATGGTTCAGGCAGTAAGGACAGGAATGTGCAAGAGTCACAACACAAGCACAGTCCAAGCCTCTGCCAGTGTCTTGTCCACTAACATTGCAAGGGCCAGAGTAAGATGGAGAGGCAGGGAAGGGCACTCTACCCACCACAAGGCCATGGCAGATGGGGGGGATGATACTATCAGAAAGGAGATGAGGAGATAGGGCCAATAATTCAATAATGAGGAACAGGTGGTCTTGTGAAGATCGAAGAGGAGGACCCGTATATGCAATCAGACACAGGTCACAAAAAGAGGGAAGAGCTTTAACAGAGGTGAGAGAAATGCAGAAGATGGGCACCCAGTCCCGTGTGCAGTGGTGTATGAGGGCTTTCATGGCTCATTAAGGTTTCTCCTACATCCCCTACCTTAATAAAGAGCTCCTCCCAAACAGACTGAGGCTGTGTACTACCATAGAATGGTAATAATGATATCTGTCTCTTGGGGGTGTTGTTACGATCTTCAAAGAGGTATTTGTCATGATGCCTGGCATGTAGAAGGGGGTCATAAAATGTACTTTCCCCTTCCTTCCAATGCACACACCAAGTCAAGCCCAAGAGAGGGCAGTCGATCTTGCCAACCATGCTTTTCACAAGGTTAAGGAAACCACAGTTGTGGATCCAAAAAGCACAGGGACCTGTAGTCCTCAAGAGGCATAGAGCTCTTTGGCATAGTAATAGCTAATACTTACAGTGCTTGCCAAGTGCTGGTTACCTTGTCAACCCACGTAATCTTTACTACAATCTTATAACCGAGGTACTATTATTATTATTCACGTTGACAGGTAAGGAAACTGAGTCACAGAGAGATTATTTTTTAGTAACACATTTGAGATCGTATAGTCAGTAAATGGCAGAGCTGGGATTTGAACCTGCAGGCTAACATTCTCTCTGTTTCTTCTTCTTTATTCCCAGATCACTATCACACCTAGGCTGACACTGTTGGCCACCAAGAGAACAATTTCAGGGAAGCAAGAAAACTGTTTCAAGGAGGCAGTGGAAACAGAAACCAAGCCACAAGAATGAAAATCATGAGGACACTTCAATGTATTCTGGAATTTATTCCATAATTTACTAGAAATGAAACATTTATTCTGGAATTTACTAGAGGTGAGAAACAAGAAAAAGGAAGAGAAGGTTGAAGAATATACCATGCCAACCTCAAGGCATTTGCTCATGCTTCCTTCTACCTGCAATGTTTTTCCACCAGATCTCACAGAGGTGACTTCTCCCTACCTTTCAGACCTCAATTCAACAGTCACCTCCTCAGAAAGACATACCTTGGACACCCCTCTCCCTGCCCACTCCACCCCACATCACTCTCTAACATACACCATTATCTTCATTGCATTTACCTAGTATCCAGATTTTTCTTCTTTCTTGTTGTTTGTTGACTTGTTTACTTTCTGTCTTGGTTACTGTGTCCTCAGTGACTTCAATAGTTTCTGGAACATGGTGGGTGCTCAACGTAATTGTTTTATTTTTTATTTATTTCTAGGAGAGAGAGAGAGACAGCGTGAGCAGGGGAGGGTCAGAGAGAGAGGGAGTCACAGACTGAAACAGGCTCCAGGCTCTGAGCTGGCAGTCGGCACAGAGCCCGACGCGGGGCCAAACGCATGAACCGCGAGATCATGACCTAAGCGAAAGTCGGACGCTTAATGGACTAAGCTGCCCAGGCGCCCCTGTTTTTTTTTTTTTAAACATGTTCATTTTTGAGAGAGAGAGAGAGAGAGAGACAGACTGCAAGCAGGTAAGGGGCAGAGAGAGAGAGGGAAACACAGAATCTGAAGCTCCAGACCCTCAGCTGTCAGCGCAGAGTCCAACAAGGAGCTTGAAACATGAGATCATGACATTTAACCAACTGAGCCACCCGGGGAACCCCTCAAAGTAATTGTTGAATAGATAACTTGATGGATGAATCAATGAGTAACTTTGAAAATAGTGAAAAAAGAGCAGAAACTAGCAATGATGAAAGAGAAGAAGACAGGAAGAAGAGAAGGAAGGGGCGTCTGGGTGCTCAGTCAGTTAAGCGTTTGGCATTGGCTGAGGTCATGATCTCACGTTCGTGGGTTTGAGGCCTGCATCAGGCTCTGTGCTGACAGCTCAGGGCCTGGAGCCTGCTTCGGATTCCGTCTCTCTCCCCGCCCCTGCCCCTCCCCAACTCATGCTCTGTCTCCATCTCTCAAAAATTGAATAAACATTTTTTAAAATTAAGAAAAAGAAGAAGGAAGAGTAGTGATACCAAAAAAAAATGTGAAAATTTTGAGGAAAGCGTAGAAAGCAGTTACGGAAAGAGAAAATGAATTTCAGAAGGAAATTGCACCGGAAACAAAAGAGTTAAAATTGGCAGCTGCCACCCTGATGCTCAGTGTCTGAATGGGGTGATCTCGGGGAACAGGGCTTAACAAGGGGCTTGCATCTCATTTACATCCTTTGATCCATCAAAATCTGACCAGGAGGCATCGAGTTGGAGATTGCTACACACTTTGCATTCTTCTTTTGTGCTGAACAATAGCTCAGTACTAGCCCGGCAGGAATAGCAAGGTCAAACGGGAATCTGTTTCTTGTAAATAAATAATAATAAATTACCATGTTTGAACATACTCAGGAGTCCCACTGTGCTCAGAGTGCCACTTTGGATTAGAGTCCCTTGCTGACAGCCCGGGCCCTGGGCCCTGAAGGTCCCCGCTATTTTCCCAAACTCCATCTCCCATTTTAATTCTGCCAAACCACTGCCTCCTCTCCATTTATTCTTTTTTCCCCCTCCTGACATGACTACTGGAATTCTAATACTTAACTTTACTCTCTTTTCTTCCACCAATTTATCCCTCCCAATTGCTTTCTGGGAGGGTTCATTAGCTGAGTCCTTCAGTTCACTAATTTGCTCTTTAGCTGTATTCATTATGTTTGCCAACTTCTTCTCGGACAATACATGTGACTTTCATTTTTTACAATATACTTTTCACTCCCAAACAGTGTGGCCTTTATTTATTTATTTATTTATTTAGCAATATATTTTTCATGTCCCAGAGTCACCAAATGGCTCTTCAAAACTTCTTATTCCTATTTTATGCTCCTAAAATCTTTGCTTAGTCCTCTCCGGATATTCGTTTTCCTTATTTTAACTTTAAGAGATTCGAATCCAGGGGCACCTGAGTGGTTCCATTGGTTAAGCGTCTAACTCTTGATTTCAGCTCAGGTCATGATCCCAGACCTGTCGGATCGAGCCCAAATTCGGGCTCCATGCTGAGGGTGGAGCCTGCTTGAGATTCTCTCTGTCTCTCTGTCTCTCTCCCCTTCTGCCCCCTCCCCCACTCATGTTTGCTCTCTCTAATATATATATACATATATATATATATATATATATATATATCTCCATAATAGCCAAAGTATGGAAAGAGCCTAAATATCCATTGACTGATGAATGGATAAAGAAAATGTGGTATGTGTATACACACACACACATACACACACACACACGAATCTTAGCGCTCAAAAAGAATGAAATCTTGCCATTTGCAACAACATGGATGGAACTAGAGTATTATGCTAAGTGAAATAAGTCAGAGAAAGATAACCGTCATATGATTTCACTCATATGTGGAATTTAAGAAACAAAAACATGAACATAGGGGAAGGGAAGGAAAAATAAGATAAAAACAGAGAGAGAGGGAAACCATAAGAGACTCTTAAATACAGAGAACAAACTGGGGGTTGCTGGAGGGGACGTGGGTGGGGGGATGGGCTAGATGGGTGCTGGGCATCCAGGAGGGCACTTGGCCTGAGCACTGGGTGTCATATGTCAGTGATGAATCACTGAGTTCTACTCCTGAAGCCATTACACTATATGTCAGCCAACCTGGCTTATTTTATTTAAATATAAATAAATACACAAACAATTTTTAAAATTCGAATCTCTTATTCCTGCATCTTATGGCATGGATTGTCTCAGTTACTGTCTCGTTATCTGTTCCTCCGAACTCAGATTCCTTTGGGACTATTTGATAGCTTGGCTGTGGCTGGAGGAGCAGATGAGGTTGGGGGCAAGATCCTTGACCCACGTTTGTGCTTCTCCCGGGAGGCTGGGCTGTGATGAGGATTTCCCCATGTAACAACTTGCCCGCAGTCACTGCCCTTCTTCTCCCCTCTCCCTCTTGTATTCTGGGAATGGGCCGGATTCTAGGCTGCAGACAGTGCCGCTCCACCTGCCCTCGCCCCTCCCCCCAGAACTCCAGGCCTGTCTTGCTCTGGGCCTGGATGCAATGGGCCCCCAGATGAGCACCTGCTGTTTCTCTGCTCCGCAAAGGCAGGGATCAGCTCTCAAGTTCATGCCCCGCCTATGTGCCACCTGCGACACCCAGACCTCTCTTTAGCCTGTCACATTGACACTCCAGCACCTCCTCCTTCTTGAAATGATGTGCATAGTCTTAGGTAGGCCCTAGGATCTATGACTCACTCTCTGTCTTTTGCAGCAGCTCCAGGATTAGATTCAGGAAGGACCCAGGAGTCTTTATTAATTCTCCACCTCTGAGAGTCTATTCTTCACGCATAGATTAGCATGCGTGCGCACACATATACACCCACAATAAAGCATAATATTGGGGACCTCATGTAAGCATATTTGCAGGACAAATTTTCTTGAAATGCTACAACAGTGGATAGGCCTATCTTAAATTTTGATAGAAATTGTTCAAGTGCCCTTCAAAACACTGTACCAATTTGCACTGTCAATCTCAGTGCCAATTTCTCTGCAAAGGCTGTATACGTGGAGTATTACCAAACATTTCAATGTTCACAACAAAAATGTACAGGAAAAAAATGGCACCATCCTTTCAATGTGCTAGACTTCCGTTATGCGGAACGTTGAATTATTTTTTCCATTTGTGTACCGTGCCATTCTCTAAGATAGTGACAAAAGGGGCTTGATCTGAATACCTGCCATTGAAATGATCTGTGAAATAATGTGTGGAACATCCAGCTTATGGGGGAAAAACAGCAATGATTAATACACACAAGGAAAAATGCTCTCATTGTAGTTTTTTAAAATGTGAATTAAAACAGTACATATGATACCATTATTTTCAACCTTGTACAACTGGCAAAGACCTAAAAATTTCATAATTCCCATAGTTGGCGAAGTCCCAGTACTGCTGTGGCCAGCAATAATTCAAATAAAAGTGATGACCTGTGTCAGTCTTTTGCCCCAAATTCTGCTTTTCCTACGTTTTAATTCCTCAAGCTACTCTAAAGGTACCATTAAAATCTCTTGCTACCTTACTTACTTTTGTTACTTCCCTTGAACTAGACACTCACAGTCTCGTAACTCTGGAGGAGAAATGAGATATAAGGGGAGAGGGGGTACCTGGTGGCTCAGTCGGTTAAGTGTCCGGCCCTTGATTTCAGCTCAGGTCATGAGCTCACGGTTTGTGAGTTCAAGTCCCGTATCGGGCTCTGCACTGACAGCACAGAACTGGCTTGGGATTCTCTCTCTCTTCCCGCTCCCTCTGTTTCTTCCCCACTTGTGTGCTCTCGCTCTCTCTCTCTCAAGATAAAGTTTAAAAAAAAGACAATGGGAGAGAGAAATCAGCCAGATTTCCACTTGCCAATGTTGACATTTGACACATGAAAGATCACTGAGTGTCTTAATTTGGGTTCCCCCAAAAGCAGACTCTGAGGATTTGGGTGCCAGCAGTTTATTTGGGATGTGATGCCTGAGAGCAACCACAGGCGGCGGTGTGGGTGAGGCAGGGAAGGAGTCCCCATCGCTAAAGAGCAGTTCTGACTGATGACCGTTTGAGAGCAGTGCCACATTTCAGAATTGCCCCTCTGAAGGACAGGGGCAGGGGTCTTCTCTGCCTCCCATCCCCCTCCAATGGACCGTTACCTAGGAGCGTGTTAACTTCCCTGCCCTCTGGGCTGTCCTTCAGCGAAGCACACTGAGGTGTGGAAGTGGAGGTGCATACAGGCACTTGAGATGGAATGCCCCCCATATCCACCGGGACTCTGCTCCCACACCGAAGCTGAAACAGAGGTGGATCGTGGGCATGTGGGGTACACATGACACACACCCCCAGTCCTTACACTGGCCCTCTTGTCATTGTCATTAAGGAAGAGCCTGTGTTGAGGCAAGCTCCCCCAACTCTAATGAGGCCTTGCCTTTTCCGACATAGTACTTCCTAAAGTTGCTGAGAAAAATCTCCCCTAACCCTGAGAAGAACATAAGTATCTCCAACCAAGGCAAGAATCTTGGCTTTTAGCTCCTGGGAAAGTGTTTGTGAGCCCCTCAGATGGATTCTTTCTCTTTCTAACCCAGGTCCTGAGTCTGAGGGCTCAGTTGAGACTTTGCTGATGGTACAAATACATGACCCACCGCACCTGCTGAAATCACTTGTAACTACAAAATCAGGTTCTGGAACCCAGGTTAAAGGCCTCCCATGCCCACTGTCATAAAGTCTTCCAGTTCCTAGAAACATCTGCTTCTAAGAGCTGATGGTGGCCTTTAGGGCCCCCCCCCAATAACATGTGTTTCCCCACCATGTTCCTTTTCCTCAACTGCAAAGTCCTCGTGTGGCATTTCTAAGACCTCCCAGCCAACCCTCCATGCGTTCAAAATCCGGGACATCCTTCATGCCTTTCCTCCCCCTATGGATTCTAACCGGTTTGATGAAAAGATGGAAGGAGCCAGAGGAGAAACAAGAGCTGAGTGGGTTTTATTTAAGCAGCTGGATGGGAGAACATTCCATGGCTGCCCTTACAAAGCTGAGCTTCGAGACCAGCCCTGTCCCAATTCCCCTCCTCCCCCTCCTCCAGTTACAGGCTGAGAAGCCCGAGCAAGCACGGAAGAGTCAGCCTGGTCTTTACAAGAAGAAAGGGATGCCAACCCTTCTTGTACCAGGGAGGAGGCAGGTCCAAGGGATTAAGGGGGGCAGGGAGCAGAGAGAGAGGGGGGCAAGAGTAAATGAGGGAGTAAATGAGGGAGACATGCAAGGAGGACCCCAGGCAGAGAGACAGTAAGAGCGCCCACTGGTATGTCCAACTAGGAGGTGAGTGAAGCCTCGCCCAAGCCCAGAAATCCCCTCCCCTCACTTTCTAGAAAGCAGAGTTGTTCACAGACTTTCTCTGTGGGCCAAAGTCACGAGTGAGGAAAATAGGAACGATGCCCACCTACCACCTGTTGCTAATTTCTTTGAGACCTTGAACCTATCCTGACTGGGATGACTCCTCCAGATGCTGAAGGGCCTTACCAACTTTCAGTGAAGGGTTTGTACCTAAAGAACCTATTTGTAGAGTTCTAAAAAGCCAAGAATCCCAGGTGCAAGAGCCCAGGCGACCTGTCTCCTCATGCCACTCCTGCATTCGTGGAAAATGATGCCGTTTCCTTTCCTTTTAAAAAAATTTTTTAACATTTATTCATTGTTGAGAGAGAGATAGAGTGCGATCAGGGGAGGGGCAGAGAGAGAGGGAGACACAGAACCCGAAGCACGCTCCAGGCTCTGAGCTGTCAGCACAGAGTCCGACACGAGGCTTGAACCCAGGAGTGATGAGATCATGACCTGAGCCTAAGTCGGACGCTTAACCGACTGAGCCACCCAGGAGCCCCCAGTTTCCCCTCTTGGAAAAACCCAGGCCCACCCAGACATCTCCAGACCTCAGACCCAGCCACCCCAACTCTGAGCACCAAAGGCTGCCTCTAAGAAATCGTTATTTGCCGCAAGCCCGCTTGTGGGGGAAGTTTGTCAAGGCTGCTAAGACACTTGTATTCCCCGCAGAGCCTCACACCTTTGGGAAGCCTGACCACAAAATGAGTTGATGTTAACTGTGTCTTGCAGGGAATGCACCTATTTTTAGCAATTATCTTTGGAGTCCCTGAAATAAAAGCTTCTGAAAATTAATGATTCTCACCAAGGTGTTGGCTCCTTTATATGCAGAGACGAGCTGCACAAGATTAAAGAAAAGCCAGGCAGAGGGTATGAAGGCGAGAGTGGCTTTCCCAAAAAGAGGAATACAGAGAAGGCTGGTGGTGCAGGAAAAAGGGAAAGAGCTCCGGACGGATGTGACGTCAGGAGATCAGAGTCAAATTCAGGACTGTGGTGTCAAGTCAGCCAATGGAAGAGGGAAGAAATTCTCAGGAGAGAGGAAGGAATTTCAAGTAGGGCAGGGAACTGCGTTAGAAAATAAGAGAAGCCTAAATAAAACATCAGTGTAGGTGATATTGGTCACTTCCAGGATGAAGCAGTGAAAAGCAGACGGGGAATTATCTCCCCAGAACTGAGAAGGTTCTATGTTTCTTTTAGAGCCTACCGGAAGGCAGAGTACCATTAGCTGGGGCACCATACGGAGCTGAGCATCGCCGAGGTACAAGTGTGTCGGGTTCAGCAGCTGTAAGATGTGGAGGTTGTTGTCGTGGCAATATCATAGCTTTTTCCGGCCCGCCTCTCCTGCTTCTAGTGTGAATCTCCCCAAGAACTTTGAGAAAAACTGGGTTTTCTATTGCACGTGGGATTGAGATTTGTGCTGGCTCCGTACCACACTCGTCACTGCTCTCTGCTCTGTGGCCCGGGAGGGTAATAACCTCCCAAACTGAATCACCAGGTGTCCTTCACCTTCTGCCTCTTAGATGGAGGAAGCCAATGGGAGGTGAGAGCAAGAGCTGAGAACACAAGGGGAGAAGAGGTGGGGGATTTGTCCCTGGAGCCCTGGCTGGCCCTCTCCTACTTCTAGGGCTCTGTCAGGCTCTGCTAACTCTTCTTCTCCCTCCCTGCCCTTTCCTCTTGGGCCCGACGGGTGATAATGGCTCCCCACTTCTGCTATTTTGTCTTCTTCGTAAGACGGTTGTATACATTCAAAGACTTTGTATGTCTGGTGCCCAAAATAACGTGAAGTACATGGAAAGAGCTGTGTGAGTATTTTTTATTCTTATCTCTGTCTGGGTGGCCCACAGGCAGCTCTCACTCAAATGTTTAAAGCAGAGTTCATTGGGGTGCCTGGGGGGCTCTGTCAGGTAAGCATCCCACTTCGGCTCAGGTCATGATCTCGTGGTTCATGGGTTCGAGCCCCGCGTCGGGCTCACTGCTGTCACAGTGGAGCCTGCTTCAGATCCTCTGTCCCCCCACCTCTCTCTGCCCCTGCCCTGCTCACCCATGTGTGTTCTCTCTCTCAAAAATAAACATTTAAAAGTAAATAAAATGAAATAAAATAAAATGGAGCCCATCGATTCCTTTCCTTCTGAAACACAAAAATTTCTGTTAGGCATACTGAGTTACTGGTCTTGTAAATTAGTTCATCATGTCCCCAGGGACCAAAACCCAACCTCTCTGGGACGTCTCTTCTTCTTCCTCTACACACTGTAAGTGGTAACCAAATACAGCTTTGAAACATCTTTTTTTTTTTTAAATGTTTTTATTTTATTTTTAGGAGAGAGAGAGAGACAGCGTGAGCAGGGGAGGGTCAGAGAGAGAGGGAGTCACAGACTCCGAAACAGGCTCCAGGCTTTGAGCTGGCTGTCAGCACAGAGCCCGACACGGGGCTTGAACCCACGAACCGCGAGATCATGACCTAAGCGAAAGTCGGACGCTTAACCGACTAAGCCACCCAGGCGCCCCCAGCTTTGAAACATCTTATATGTGTCCCTTCCTCTCTGTTACTTCTCCGCTATTGCCTCATTCGGACCCCAAACTAGATCCCCTGAAACAACCTCAGGATTTATGACCGTGTTTGCAGCCTCAGTCTGAATCCCCATGCCCACCCAACCCTTTATGTTGCTGTCAAGTTGATGTCCCTGAAACACAGATGCCAGCGTGTGTGTTAGGCAGGCTATGTGAGGCTATGTTACATAACAAACTCCAAATCCCAGGGGCTTACCGCAATGAGGGTTTTGTTTTCTTTATGGTACAACCCAATGTGAGTTGGATGACTCTTCTCCAAGCTGCTTCCATATTGGTAGCTATGCCATCCACACCTCCTGACCTGATATTCTCACACTCTGATCTCAGGATCACTTCACAGTCCTAAGAAATCTGCTTGCATGGATTGTGGCAAGCAAATTTTTACCATATTAGAAATTAAAACAGAAAACGTTGAAAGTTTTTTGTAGTTGGGGGGGCGCCTGGGTGGCTCAGTTGGTTAAGCATCTGACTCTTGATCTTGGTTCAGGTCATGATCTAATGCTCGAGCTCCGGGTGGGGCTCTATACTGAGATTCTTTCTCTCCTTCTCCCTCTGACCCTCCTCCCACTCATGCACACATGTGCTTGTGCACTCTCTCTCTCTCAAAATAAATAAACAAACATTGCTTTTAAAACTAGTAAAAAATGAGAGGTGTCTGGGTGCCTCAGTCAGTTAAGCGAGCCACTTCAGCTTAGGTCATGACCTCAGGTTCACGAGTTTGAGCCCTGCATCAGGCTCTGCACTGACAGCTCAGAGCCTGGATCCCATTTTGGATTCTGTGTCTCCCTCTCTCTCTGCCACTCCTCTGCTCACGCCCTGTCTCTCTCCTTCAAAAATAGACATAAAAATTTTTAAAACTAGTAAAAATGAAAATAACTCATTACATGATAATATATCTTTATGAAGAATAAAATAAGAAAACAAATAAGTAAATAGAATGTTTTGCTCCAAAACAAAAAAATTCAGTGATGAGTGCTGTTGCCTTACATATTTTTGCAACTATTTTAACGTATGACTTAAACAAAAAAAGCTGGATTCCCTTATCTTCTTTTGCTTTCAATCTATTGTGATATGTTGTTTTGGTTGAAGGAGATGAAGAACACCTAGCCTTCACAGATGTGTGATTGTAAAGAGAAGAATTGAAACAAGAAAACATTGTAATAATGTTTTCGGATAATTGTGGATATCCTTTTTTGACACTATTCCAAAGTTTGACAAGTGCTTATTTTCCTAAAGGTTATTTGCAATGTAGAATACGAGGTCCTATCAATGAACTTTTCATACTCTGCTACATTAAAAATACATTGGTCAATCATACAGTTTGATGGATCTTTTGCCTGCATGATTTTGCAACATCGTGCACAGATCGTTTAGAAAATATTCGTTCCCTGACTTACACAGATCTTCCATATGTTGGCACATTTCGTTATACATTTTTAAAAAATCGCATCAATTAATATCACCAATTTCATCAGAAACATCTCCAAGACCTGGAAAACTGTCAAGATCGTGGCAGCAGATACAAGTTTTTCAGACTCTAATTTTCTCCTGGGGGATGTACTTTATTGGCTACAACAAATACTACCAGTTGTTCCCCTTAGAGGGATAGGCTCACTCCATTCATTCTCGAGAAAGTTTCAGCCAAAACCCAAATCCAAAGAACCGTAGCAAGTCAGTCATTCTTTCAGGTAATCTGTATCATTAAAAATCACTATATTTTCCAAAACAAAAATTTAGTAGACGAATGGCATCATTCTACATTTTGAAAAATCCATTCAATGCCGGACGTGCAACTCAATTGCATTTTCTCAAGATAACCATCACACTGTGTAGAACTGCTTAATGCATACATCCCTTCTCTTCACATGAATTAATCATAAAAAGACTGGGGCACCTGGGTGGCTCAGTTGGTTAAGTGTCTGACTTCAGCTCAGGTCATGATCTCACCATCTGTGAGTTCGAGCCCCGCGTCGGGCTCTGTGCCGACAGCTCAGAGCCTGAAGCCTGCTTTGGATTCTGTGTCTCCCTCTCTCTCTGCCCCTCCCCCACTCACACTCTCTCAAAGGTTGCCCTTTTCCTGGTGCTTTGGCTAGTGAGATCAGGCTTTCATGGGGGTGCGTCTTCGTCTGCTCTGTTTGCATTCTGGCTTGTCCATTACTGGCCGGCTTCCTCAGCTCCAAGTCCAGAATGTGAGGTGAAGATGAAACCAAATGAGTTCACCAACATGTTGTTCCTTGGTCCCTAGCCTGTCTGCCTTCTTCTCTCCACCTTTCAGACTCTTCTTATATTTGTTTTATGTGCAGTGTCCAGGAGTTGTTGTTTTTTTTTTTTCCCTAGGAGAGAGAGAGAGACAGCGTGAGCAGGAGAGGGTCAGAGAGAGAGGGAGACACAGACTGAAACAGGCTCCAGGCTCCGAGCTGGCAGTCAGCACAGAGCCCGACGCGGGGCTCGAACCCACGAACCGCGAGATCATGACCTAAGTGAAAGTCAGATGCTTAACCGACTAAGCCACCCAGGCGCCCCAGTGCCCAGGAGTTTTGGTTTTACTTAGCAGGAAGAATAAGAAAAAGGACATCTACTCCATCTTCTCCAAAGCAGAAAAAAATCTAAAACTAGTTTTTAGGGGGGAAGAAAAGTTTGCAAAGAAAAAATAGTCACTCTTCTCTCCTTTCCTACCTTCTTTCCCACTAAGAATATAAGTGTTAACAAGCTGGAGTGTCTCCTTCCACTTTTTTCCACACTTATTTAAACAATTACAAACACACACACACACACACACACACACACGCACGCACGCACACACACACACACACACACACTGAGTTTTCCTCATGGTTTTTGCCAGAACAAAATCATGTTATATAAGCTTCTATGCAACTTGTTATTTTCATTAATAATACATAATGAGCATCCTTGCAGGTCAATGGTCAATAGTCATAGATCTAACTCATACTTTTTATTAGCTACTTAATATTCCATAATATGGAAGGGCCACACTTAATTAAGTTGTTTTTAATTTTATTGCCTCAACAAGTAATTTTATTGATGTAGGCCACATTACCAGAAGTAGGGCAGATCAAAACAAACAATATGTGTATTCCTAAGCTGAATAAATACAGCTCCCCTATGGTCCCCGAATGACTCTGATGATTCACATTTCTACCAATGATAGATGAGATTACGTGTTTCTTCCAGCATCCTTTCCAGCTCCAGGCATTTCCCCTCATTTTTAATTTTTGCCAGGCTGCCAGGGGTAAAATAGTATTTTCTTTTGATTAATACGTATCTATTGGCCACTTGGATGATCCCATTCATGCCTTTTTCCATTTTTCCTGTTGGGTGTTAGTATGTTGCTCATCAGTTTGTGACAGCTCATTGTACAGTTTTATCCGTCACATGTATTACAAATATGTTTTCTCTGTCTAGCTCCAACCTAGCGCCAGAGCATTCTGTGAACATTTTCCTTATCACACTTACCACGTCGCATTGTCCTTTGCTGACAATTGCCGTCTCTGCGGAGGCTGTGTCCCTGAAGCTGAGGATCATTTGCTAAACTCTGTGGCCCCAATCCTAAGCAGTCATTGGCACACAGTAGGTGTCCAAAGGGTGCTTAAACTGATCATAGAATTTCCATCTCAATAAAAAGGTCCTTCCACGTCCCTTTTCCTTTCTGCCATCCGAGTGACGTATTAATTACAGATGTTCCATCAACTGTCAAGCTAACCTCAACAATTACAAGTTGAAGCAAAGGGCCCAGCCAAAATGACAGGACCCTCATCCCCAGGACTGAGCTGCGGACATGAGGAAGGACAGGAAAATTGCACCATCTGCTTGAATTTAGATAAAAGGACTCGGCTCACACAGGACATTGCAGGAGAGGAGAGGGAATGTGCTTATTTGCTATTCCGGGTTAGGAAGCCTATTTTCATGTTATGTGTCATTTATGGAACAATCTGATGTTGCAGATGGCTTGAAGCTTTTATGCTGCGAGAAGAGGGAGTGAGACAGAGGAGGAAATCATTCCTCCTCAGCCTTGTGGACTGTCCCCCACTCCAGCACACTCGGTAGCCTCATGGTCAGCCAACACCACCAAAATCAAGAACGACAGAGCGGAGGGCTGGGTGGAGGCTGGAAGGAGAAGGTAGGGGTGTGTGGAAGACATGAAGTGGAGGAAGGCACTCAGGGAAAAGAAGATAAAAGTGTTTAAGGGACAGAGCAGACAGCCGTGTCTGGGGAGCCCCCAGAGGCAGAAGAAAGAACCCAGTCCTGGAAGTTAGGCCAATGTTAGTTCTAATCTTGCCGGTGTTACTTCCTTACCCCCCGGTGCTGTCCAAACTGACTGGTCACCTTAACGGCCCAGAAATGCACAACTGCAGGCACCCGCCCCTCCTCCACCCCCAACCCCCCACCCCGTAGTGCTGCCATGGAAAGTCTTTCTGTGGTCCAGTCCACACCGAGCTGCTTTTGTGCGCTTGATGCTGTTGCTGAGTTGAAGTTTTCTGCTAACCTGGCCTCTTTGATGCAGCAAGATTCATTTATTCAACAGGTCACCCTAATTTACCTGGGATTAAAAGCTTCATTTTTCCCTGGTTCCATGTCCATAACTGAACCTTGCTTTCTGGGACCCTGATGTTAGAAAAGTCCAGATGCCTACATGATGCTGCCAGTCCCCCAAAGAGGTCACGCCGGGCCATCTTCCACCAGCCTAATTAAACGCTCCAGGAAACAGGGTCAGGTCATCCTCACATGGCTGCCCCTACAATAACCCCGTGACCTGAGTGTGGTGGATGAAGAGGGAATGTGACTAACAGTGTGTGTATTCGATTGCTTTACATGAGCATGAATGCGATTAGAATCTCGTTGGAAAGAAAAATGAAAGAGATACCACTCACAATATATGTTGCCCAAGAAAAGGTTTTCATCATAAGTGTGAAAGAACTATATAATGAAAATACCAAAAGGCAAAAAAAGAAAACCTAAGTAAATTGAAATACATGCTGTTCTCCTAATTAGAAGTCACTATATTAAAGAGATGCCATCCCTTCCCCGCTAGGGAGTGAACACTTGTGCCCCCCAAATTCATACACTGAAGCCCTAATCCCCAATGGGACGGCATTTGGCATGGGGTCTTTAGGTGATGTCATAAGGATGGAGTCCTCTTGATGGAATTAACGCCCTTGAGAAGAGTAGAAGAGACATAAGAGCTTTCTGTGTCTCTTCCCCATGCGAGGATTCAGCAAGAAAATGGACAACTACAAGCTGGAAAGGGGGTTCTCACCAGGACTTGACCTTGTTGGACCTCCAGGCTCCACGCCTATCAAACACAGATTTCCATTGTTTAAGTCACCCAACCTAAGGTATTTTCTTATAGCAGCTCAAGGTCACTAAGACATTCCCTGAATCCCTATGAATTTGAACCCAGTTAGAATTGAGTTCCAATCCGTTTTGGCACTTAGTAACTTGAAAAGAACTTTCTTCTGGGGGGAAAAACCAGCATGCCTAAGAACAGCTAAGAAAATCTTGCAACGGAGAATAAGGATAAGGGACCACATATCACAACAAATTGTGAAGCTACAATAATAAAACAGTGTGATATTAGTCCAGGAATAGGCCAGTGCATTAACAGGACACAATCTGAGTGTCCAGAAATAAACAGATCAGAATTCAGTGTATGATAAAGATGGAATTTCACATTGATGAAAGCAAGAGGGGATGAGTCAATAAATAGTATTATGGTACGATGGTCTATTCATTCGGGGAAAAAATAAGTTAAATTCCAACCTTACACCAGACACAAAAATCAATTGAAACGGAATTAAAATCTAAATGGAAAAAATAAACACGAAAGGTAGCGTAACATATTTACTTATAACAACATCCCTAAAAGATAGCTATTTGATCTCCATTTTGCAGATGTCGAAACTCAGGCTCAGAGAGATAAAGTAGTTTACCTGAGGTCACACAAGTTCACACACCAGCAGTTCAGGACGATCACAGACACTTTGGTCTCCAGATGTCCCTATTAGGTGAATTTACCTTATGGTTTTCTTTTATCCCAGTTCATAACTCTTAGCAAACGAACTCTTAGAGAACAATCTCCACCTCCAGCTCAGGATATCAAAAGACCTCCAGTCTCCCAACCTGGGTCCTCCTCATGGGAGTCACACATTCCCTGAACAGAGGCCATGGGGGAGACCATGGGGAGAAATTCGAATCAGAATCAGTGGTTCTTGTGCAGCATGGGTTAGTGATGTGGTAGAGGCGGTCCCGGAGAAAGACGAGCAGGTATGTCCTGAAGAGAATGGAGAGGCCCTGCTTATCATCTCACTCTTTACTGAAGAGTTTCTCCCAAGGGAATGGAGGCTTAACCATTTCGTACTCCTCAGGCTCCATGTCCCAGGACTGCGAGAAAAGCTCACAGACAGCAGGGAGCAAGAGGCATGGCATTCAGTACCCAATGTATTCAGTGCTGTATTGGGGTCTTCACGGGGTGCTGTAGAGAACAAGGGGTACACAAGTGACCATCCCCAACCCTGACCTCTACCGCCCTCCACTTACCTCTAATCATATCCAACTCCCCACATGGTCTATAGGTTCTCTGAGTCTGAGCCCATGCCGCCCCGGGTCCTTCTAGACCTCCCTATTTCCTCAGTCCTTCCCAATTGCTTGCCTCTCTTAGACCCTCTCGGTCCCCGATTACCTCTGTCTGCCCCTTACACACAGTTTGCCCCAGTCATTCCCATGTGCTCCACATCCAAAACAGTCCCCCCTTTCCAATTCAGGAAGGGAGGGCCCCTTTGGGAAGGGCTTAGAAGGATATATAGGAGTCTTCCAGGGAGAAGGGCAGGAAATAGAATTCCAGGCAAAACTGACAGGGAGGCACCAAAAGTAAACTTTGCGAGTGGCCTGAGTGAAGTGTGCATTGGCATGGAGGCTTGAGGGTGGACACCAACCAAATCTGAAGGATCTAATATTTACGCTAAAAAAAAAAAGTTGAACATAATAAGAAATGGATTGGAGTCACCTGGGTGGCTCAGTCGGATAAGCGTCCGACTTCGGCTCCGGTCATGATCTCACGGTTTGAGGGTTCAAGCTCCGCGTCGGGCTCTGTGCTGGCAGCTAGCTTGGAGCCTGGAGGCTGTTTCAGATTCTGTGTGTGTCTCTCTCTCTCTGACCCTCCCCTGTTCATTCTGTCTCTCTCTCAGAAATAAATTAAACATTTAAAAATTTTTTTAATTAAAAAAAAGAGTCCAAGACCCTGAACTGCAAAGTTATGTGAACAGAAATGTTCTGGTGCTATTTAGAAATCTCTGTTTCTATGGTGTATCTGGAGAGACCTAACTGTCAATCGGTATCTTGGATGAAGCTTTCTTGATACTCTCGTTGGCTTCAGACCCCTCCGAAGGCTCCAGACTACTCCCTAAGGCTAATGAGGGACTCAGACCCTGCCTCTGCCCAGGACAACTAACACTGATCAATGACAAACACTGCTGTCATATCCTGACAGTTTGACCCCGTGAGCACTTAAAACTCTGACATACATTTGAGAGCTTTGCAAACAATATTCTTCTCTCTCAATCAATCTGTCTTCCCTTCTCTCTTTTTTATCTTTCTTCTCACACACACATGCATACAAAAATGTTCACAATTTCCCATGAATAAGAAACAAATACAAAGTATTACTATTGTAATTCAATTTGTGACGGGCTGATAACTGATTGGTATAAATAACCAATGCACAGTAAAACTCATAACAGCTAAAATTACATAGAACAAACCTTGTTATTGAGTACAAATTGACAGGAGGATCAAACTTTATTTTTAAAAGTATTTACATCTGCAAATTTTGACCCTGAAAAATAAAATGGACTTGATAAAATCCAATAGAGACAGTACCTAATCAACACATCAAACATTTTTCTAATTTTAAATGGAAAAGTGTTGAAAATGAAGATGAAAAATATTTCAGTAGAATTAACATTTTTGGAGATGATCTAATTGTGCTTTGGAAAAAACTGATAAGGAATTAAATTGATGTTAATGGAATTCACTCCAGAAAACACTTTCTGGATAGAAAGTCCATCTGAGTTGATATAATTATAAATAAAAGTCTTGGATTAAAAACAGTTTCAGGGCCAGAGAGCAGGAGCAAGCGTCCTTAAAGCCAAAACCAAGGGGTCAACATGGGGAGGTCAAAACATTCAGTAGTATAGGGGCACTTGGGTGGCTCAGTCCATGAAGCGTCCGACTTCGGCTCAGGACGTGATCTCATGGTTGGTGAGTTCCAGCCCCGCTTCAGGCTCTGTGCTGACAGCTCAGAGCCTGGAGCCTGCTTCGGATTCTGTGTCTCCCTCTCTCTCTCTCTGCCCCTCCCTAGCTTGTGCTGTCTCTCTCTCTCAAAAACAAATCAACATTAAAAAACAAATAAAAAACCATCCAGGAGTATAGCCACAGATTTCAGTGGACACTGTGCCACGTGACTTCAGTTGGCCTCAAAACAGAGCTTTTGACCTTCTTTAAAAAAAAATATCTTCTTTAACTATATGCCTCTGAAGAAATAAGCGAGTCACACAGAACCCTGTGAATCTCTTAGGTACCTGGAATATTTGCAAGAACACGGAGTGAAATGTGAGAAAATGGAGAACATTTGTAAATGAGGATAATAGAAGAATCTACTCACAGAGAAAAGAAAATGAAAGGAGACAATCCCCAAATACATTTAACTCCTGTCCTAGGAATAGTGCAACAAATAGTATCTCCGTGGTAGTAGTAACATAAGCAGTACTAGTAGTATTTAAGAGGCTATGCAAGAGATTTACATGTTAGTCATAAAACTAAGTTAGATTTAAAGAAACATCTTATATTGGGGCGCCTGGGTGGCTTAGTCGGTTAAGCGTCCGACTTTCGCTTAGGTCATGATCTCGCGGTTCATGGGTTCGAGCCCCGCATCGGGCTCTGTGCTGACTGCCAGCTCAGAGCCTGGAGCCTGTTTCAGTCTGTGACTCCCTCTCTCTCTGACCCTCCCCTGCTCACGCTCTCTCTCTCTCTCTCTCTCCTAGAAATAAATAAAACATTAAAAGAAAAAAAAAAGAAACATATTTCCTGCTCTCCTCAAACTCAACTCCAACCAGGTCCTACTCCCTGTTTCCCATACATGCACTAGTGTGCATGCGTGCACGGGCACACACACACACACACGCACACACACACACCCCGCTACGTGGGAGTATGCAACGTTCTATCCTTGTCCCTTCGCCCCTGCTGTCCCTCTTCTGGAATGCCCTCTCTCTCCTCCTGAAAAATATTCATGTGTCCTTCACAACCCAGATCAAATGTCATTTCTTCTATGAATTTTCTATTGGCTTCTCCGCCATGCTTTTAGAGCCTTTTATTCATATTTTATCACCTCATATTATAAAAGTTTGTTGCCATTTCCCTGAGTTCCTTGAGGATCTTTCTCTCCTTGAGTCCTTAGCACCTGGCACCCACTAGACACTCAGTAAATGTTTATTCAGGCCAGACTGACTAATGACATCGAAATTAGGATAAATCTTCCCTCTAAAGAGATTTGTTAGTGTAATCTGGCCTGTTTTGCAGAAAGAATTAGACTGTGTTGCCTTTGAATAAGAACAATTCTGGTTAGTAAGAGATGTTCTGATGAAATGCCAATTTAATGCTAAGAGAAAGATTCTGGAACATTCCATAGAGTTGGTTCACAAGTGAAGGTTTGCACTTGCTGTGTTTGCAAGTTTCCTTCATCAGCAGAGATCTCCTGACTGACAGAGCCAAGGGGATTCGAGGACTGGCTCCCTGTAGCCACAGAAGCCCTGGGGAGTCACACCCAAAATGGACTGATGCAGCCACATACATACACGCTATTCCCACTCACCACTGTGGCAGGGTGATTTATTGAAATATTAATGAGTGTGCGAATTACAAACTCAAAGGTGTATTTTGTGCTTTGGAATCTGAACATCCCCTTGTCTGGGAAGGTAGCCAGGCCTTTGTTTTCTCGGTCTTCAAAGTGTTTTCGGAGCAGAGAGCCAAAGTTCCCGAAAGGCAGCCTCCTTCCCTGACGTTTGTGAAATCCTGAGACCACGAAGAAGATGACGAGTGCCTGAAGGAGAGGAGTGGGAAGAGGAAACACAGAGGAGAGAGAGTGCATCACAGAAAGAAAGGGATGGGACCCTTGGTGGCAGGATTATTAACCACGGCCCAACAAAGCCCAGAAGACTGGGCAGGACTTTCAGGGAAAGGACTGTGTGGTGCAGTGAGGAAGGCTGGACCTTGGTCGCACCCAGATTTCCAGCCCCAGTGAAAATGTCCATGCCTGGGCAAGGGATAGAAGTTGAGCTTCCCAATTCAAGGTACCCTATTGGCTTTTTACAGGTAAAGAGGAGAAGCCAAAACTAAAAGGGACTTCCTCAAATATTTAACTCCACTCAAAACCCCACACACACCTCCAGGAGGCTGAGTCAGAAGAGTAGAGTGACTTCCAGGAAAGCCAATAGAGTTTCCCTTTGGCTAGGAAGGTTCGTGGTTCAGGGTAAAATTTAAGAAGATAGAAGTGACGTTTCTTGCATAACCTGATTGTGACTGTGAATTCATTGGCTGCATCATCAGAATGCCTTGACGGAGCACATAGGAGCATGTGACACCTGACTTCTTACATTGGGGGAACCACCAGGTCAAGGCTGTCCCACAACTCGTCAAGGGCTATGCAATCATGACTTTGCTTCCCCTGGAAGAGCCCAGAAGCTGTTGGATCAGTTGAGTTTTCCATGGTATATTGCAGCTGAACCCATACCGAAATCCTCACACTTCACAACCAGCGTGAAGATCAACTGACATCATCGGATACTACTCATATTGAAAGCCCCACAGCTTCTGAGTGTTATTCCCATTTTGCATCCATTTTTCATTGTCATCAAGTAGTTCATTGAGTCAGTAAGTGGGCATTTAATGCTTTTTATGTGTCAGGCCCTGGGCTAGGCACTGAGGATACAATAGGGCATAGATATTCCTACATAATGACACTTCCTATTTTATTCTTACAGGGACTGAATTAACAGCTAGCTTTCTAGAAATTGTACATTATTATGACTTTATTGCAAGAAAGGAAAAGGAGGGAGCTCCCTGTTAGTCCAGATGTTACAACAGCCTCACATGCCCAGAGCAATGACAGCAAGGTCCTCTGAGGTGGGTGACCTCTGAATCCAGGGTAGAGAGAGACAACACCTGTACGGGTCTCAGCACATGACATCACCTAGTTCTGTGACTCTCGAGGGTGGTGACGAGTGATCAGAAGAATCTCCTGGGAAGCTTTAAAAATATATCAGTGTCCAAGCCCTACCCCAGAATAGGAATCCCAAGTGGTTCCAAAGACTGACACCTGGGGATACTACTCCTAGGGATTCTCCTTTAATTCACTAGTACTTGGCCTGATGAGGAGGGTTTTTTTAAATTTTTTTAATGTTTTATTCATTTCTGAGAGAGAGAGAGAGAGAGAGCAAGACAGCGTGAGCAGGGGAGGGTCAGAGAGAGAGGGAGACACAGAAGCTGAAGCAGACTCCAGGCTCTGAGCTGTCAGCACAGAGCCCAACATGGAGCTTGAACCCATGAACCATGAGATCATGACCTGAGCCAAAGTCATACATTCAACCGACTGAGCCACCCAGGCGCCCCTTGATGAGGAGTTTTTAAAGCTCTCTTGTTAGACTGGAATGTGGTCCTTGGACCAGCAGTATCTCCTGGAGATCTATTAAAAATGCAAATTCTCAAGCCCCACATGCAGACATACTGAATCAGAAACTCTGGCAGTGCGGTCTGGCAATGTGTGTGTGTGTGTGTGTGTTTATTTTGAGAGAGAGACAGAAAGACCAAACTGGGCAGGGGCAGAGACAGAGGGAGAGAATCCCAAGCAGGCTTTGCATCATCAGAGCAGAGTCTGATGTGGGGCTCGGACCCATATCATGTGAGATCATAACCTGAGCTGAGAGCTGGGTGCTCAACGACTGAGCCACCCAGGCACCCCTGGAAATCTGTCTTCTAATAAGCCCTCCAGGTCATTCTGGAGTGTGATGGGAGTTTGAGAACCATTGCTAATAGTTGTCCAAGCCAGAAACCTGGGAGCGACCCTTGATTCTTGCCATTCATTCTCTCCCCACATTCAACCAAGCCTGTCTAGTCTACCTCAAAAATAGATCTCAAATTCCTCTCCATGGCCACGCTCCTAATTTAGATGGAGTTTGACACATGAATCTGGGAGAATGATGTACTTGCTGCCTCTATGACTGTAGGCTACAAGGTTAATGTGAACTAGAGCTAGAACTTCAATGGTATAAAATGCTAACACAAAGCAAAACAAAGAACAAACAAACAAAAAAGCCTCTTTTTTTAATAAAGAAAGGAAAGGAGGAAAGAGGAAGGCGGGAAAGAAAGAAAAGAGAGACACAAAAAAGAGGAGGAAGATGAAGAGGGAGGAGAAGAGGGGGAGGGGAGGAGGCAGCCGAGGAGGAAAGGTAAGATGAGATGACAGGCAGGCAAACTTCATGACATACACTCAGCCTCTAGATCCACCATAATTCTATCCACAAATGCTACAGAGTCTCCTCAACTACGTGATTCAGGGAATTGCTTTTCTGCTTAAACAAGCTTGACTTGAGTATCTGCCCCTTCTTTGCAGGAGAAAGGGTCCCAAGCCTTTAAAGGGTGTAAAGGTCCTGTAAAGGTGTGTTACAGGGGATTTGATCTCATCTCCAGAGCCAGGAGGGAGTACCCTAAGAAAGTGACCCTTTACACTGAGACTAGAAGGGGTAGGGCTAGGGGGCAGTAACCTCCAAGGTGTTTTAATTTCTGAGTAACTCAAAACTGCCTGGGTCAGCTTCAGAGTATAGATTTAATGAGATTTTTTTTTTTTCTCCTTTTCAGATGAAGAAAGCCTTGGACAGTCAGGAAGTTTCTCTTCTCCATTTGGAAAACCCCAACAAGGTCCTTTCACTAGATTGAGAAGTAGGACAGAGGATTTGCACCTTCCAAAGGTCCGGTATATGGCATAAAGATCCATACAGCATCTAAGCCTACCTAAGGCTCTAGCCTCCACCCTCAGGAACTGGGAAGTCTTGATCTTTATTATTATTATTATTTTTTACAAGTAGTTTATTGTCAGGTTGGTTTCCATATGGGAAGTCTTGATCTTAAAGCTGATATCCTGTGCTCCAGACCAAGGACAGGGGATCACGAATTAATGGCTCCTACCACAGAAATAAAAATGACATGTACAATATCCTTGTACTATTCAGAGAGAGCACTTTCCTACACGATCTATATTTTCTTGTAAGCCTAATAACCTCATATATAGCTCATGTGTTTAATTTGCATATATATAGCTGTTGTATATAGATTTTTCCCCCCAAGAATTGAATGGCCAAGAATTATACTTCCTAGTCACTTTTCCTGGGACATAGTTTGAATTTCTTATCCCCATTTTATTGATAAGAAATTGAAAGGACAAAGAATAACAAAACTGAAAATATGAGCAAGTCCAATATGAGACAGAAAAGCTATCTAGCCCAGCATGAAAATTATTCAGAACCTGGAATAAATCCTGATCACAATCACACTTAAGAGAATTTTATATATATATATATATTTTTTTTTTTCAAATAAATTTCAAACATGGAAAAGAACTTGTGGTTCAGCATGGTGGCCTTAGGCTCCCCAACCCTCCCCCATCCCATTCCTTCCAAGAGGTCTTGAAAATACACTCAGTAATGATTTCATTGAGAGGTAGGAAGGTTGAAAATACAATAAAGGCACATTATTTTTTTGGCAACAAGGAGACAATCAGAAACTCCAGGCTTAAAAAAATAAGAAGAAAGTCATGGTCTCAATATGAAAGTAATTAAATGGGCCATGATTTTAAACAACTGATGTAAGAATATAAAAATCTTTTAACACTTGATGTTTTGACATTCTTATTTGAATGACCTAAGGGTTGTGACTTTACCCATAGAAACAAAGATGTAATCCTAGCTCGATCCTTGGTCCAGGCATAAGGGATAATTACACCATTGTAATAATAAGGACATTGGTTTATATTCAACTTCGTTGGCAACCTAATGGCAAAGAACAACTCGAATGTGTTTGGAGAACAGAATGTAGCTGTTAACTGTCTTGGCAACATAAAATAAAAAGGTAGTCATCAGAAAAGGGGAGGGAGAAGGCTAAGCTGAGACAAAAGGAAAAAGGAAACACTAAGGTCCTCATCTTATAAAGAACGTAGAAAAATAACAGTGATAAAATAAGAAATGGAAAGAGAGGAATAGCATATAAACCATATTATATAAAGGTATCGATGTAATTTTTAAAGAACTAAAAACAGGGGTGCCTGGGTGACTCAGTCGGTTAAGTGTCTGACTTCAGCTCAGGACATGATCTTATGAGTTCAAGCCCTGTGTTGGGCTCTGTGTTGACAGCTCAGAGCCTGGAGCCTGCTTCAGATTCTGTGTCTCCTCTCTCTCTGCCCCTCCCCTGATCATGCTCTGTCTCTCTCTGTCTCAAAAATAAATAAGCATTAAAAAAATGTTTTTAAAAGAATTAAAAACAAATGTGCTGACTATTGGGAGAGGACAGAAGGAAAAGTGCTCATGTACCCATACTATATCTTCATATTTTATAGAATAAAAAGGAAATAAAAATTGCTTGCAGTAAACAAGACCCATGGATGTTTTTCGATAAATACAGAAGGGTACTGTAAGTGTATTTTTCTCTTCTTTATGATTTTCTTAATAACATTTTCCTCTCTCTAGCTTCCTTTATTGTAAAAGTACAGTGTAGAATACATACAAGATACAAAATATATGTTAATAGACTGTTTAAGTTATGGGTAAGTCTTCCAGTCAACAGTAGGCTAGTGGTAGTTAAATATTTGGGGGAGTCAAAAGTTATATGCAGGGTGGCACCTGGGTGGCTCAGTCGGTTAAGCGTCTCACTTCAGCTCAGGTCATGATCTCATGGTTTGTGGGTTCAAGCCCCACATCGGGCTCTGTGCTGACAGCTAGCTCAGAGCCTGGAGCCTGTCTTCGGATTCTGTGTCTCCCTCTCTAACCCTCCCCTACTCATTCTGTCTCTATCTCTCTCTTAAAAATAAATAAAACATTGGGGCGCCTGGGTGGCTCAGTCGGTTAAGCATCCAACTTCGACTCAGGACATGATCTCATGGTTTATGGGTTCCAGCCCTGCATCGGGCTGTGTGCTAACAGATAGCTCAGAGCCTGGAGACTGTTTTGGATTCTATGTCTCCCTCTCTCTCTGACCCTTCCCTGCTCACGCTGTCTCTATCTCTCTCTCAAAAATAAATAAAACATTAAAAATGTTTTAAATAAATAAATAAAATATTTTTAAAAATTAAAAAAAGTTATATGCAGATTTTCAACTGCCCAGGGGTTCTGTGCCTCTCCCCACATTGTCCAAGGCAATAGAGTCCAGTGGAAACAAACAGAAATAGTTAAAAAGAATTTCTCTAGAGAGACCTCAGGTGGTGAAAGGTGAACGCTTTTTGCCAATAAGTGCTTCTGGATTATATGACTTGTTACCATGTGGCTCTATTCCTGTGATAAAAAAAAAATTTTTTTTAATTTTAATAGATAAAATTCTGGAAATGGATTCTCTGAATCAATGACAATGCTATGACAATATCTTTTGATGGTGTTAAAAAAGAATGGATCTGATTTAATAGTGCCCTGGGGAGCAATGGTATCCCCCACAATTCAATTCTGCAAACATTTATTGAGTAAATAATTCTCTGTGACAGGACCTTTGCTAAGCCATAGGGAGGATAAAGAGATGAATCAGACATAGTTCCTGCCTCCAGGAGCTTTCAGGAAAGTAAGAGGAAAACACAAAGACATGAGATAAGGTAGAATGGACTAAAGGCATAGAGTTCCATCAAAACACAGTGGGGGCTTGGAGGAAGGGCTGCCTATGGGATTGAATATGAGGCAATGAGGAAACATTGCTCATGCTGCCAGTGACACCCAGACCCCCTCAGCTCTCTCCGCCCCAGTAAATGCTGACAGCATCCCACTGAGAACACCGATAACTCTTCACATAAAGGTGAGGAGGACATGGACAGAAGTACCATCATTCAGAATGACCCAGGACAGCAGCATCTCATGACCACTGGCTGGTTAACAGAAGTCCCCTGGCCACAGGATTATGGTCTTTTTAAATAAAATACCTCCTGAGTGGAGGCCTTGAACAATGGATAAAATCTGGGCAAGCAAGGACATTACAAATGGAAAGAGTTGAAGAGGCAGAGAACAGAAACATAAAACGTGGTTTTGCTTCTCTATGGGATTCCCAGTGGCCTCTGAATTTCTCTTTTGAAGGATTCATCTGGCCCTCATGTAATTATTTGGTTCATGTCTGTCTTCCCCATTTGGGTAAGCTCATGAGACTAACTAAGCATTAGCTTATCTACTAGCTGCATCCCCAGTAATACCTGACATCTAGAAGGGTTCAACAAGTAGATGGAAGGAGAGACCCCAAAACAGAGAATGGAGAGAAGAGAGACAAGGTGGTAGACTTGTTTAGAAATCTACTCTTGGCTCTGAACCTGTAGAAATGGCAACTGGCATCTTATAAGAGACCCCCTCCCCTGTGAACTTTTGCCTGTAGTCATTTCTCCACACCCCACAACCCCTGCCCACAACCTGTTTCTGTTTGCCCTGGATCCGCTTCTTGCTTTCCACCCATCTCCTCTCCTCTGCCATATCAGCCGCTCCCTGTCATCTGGGCTCACCTGTGATCTGTACTCAGATATGTTCATTTGATCAAAAAATGTTAATTGAGTGCTTATTGTGTACCAGACCCTGGCACGTGAGGAAGGACGACACATACATAATTTCTGCCCTCTCTGAACTTACACTCTCCTGCAGTAAGCAGATAATCGTGCTCAAAAGAAAAATATTACAGACGGTATTTGAGTGATATGAAGGAAATGAAAAAGATGTTATGAGGTAGAATAATAGTCGATCTAAATTAGCCCCGTGTTGCCGGGGGAGGAAGGGAGTTATAAAAGACTTTTCTGGGGAAATGACATTTAAGCTGGGAGGAAATGTTTGAGAGATAAGGCTGGAGAACTTGGACCAAATCATTAAATCATTCAAGGCCTTACAGACCATATTAAGTTTTGCTGTAGTAATACCAGTGGCTTACAATAGCCATCTATTTCTAACTCATGTGATATGTCCATTGTGGGTCTTGCCTCCACATTGTCTTCAAGCCTGATGGATCAGCCTTTATTGGGGCCAGTCACACTCTTACAAAAGAGGGAAAAGAGAGAAATGAGGAGCCATATATATGGCTCTTAAGCTTCTGCTTAGAAGTAACATACATCACTTTGGTTCCACATTTCATTAGCCCAAGCAGGTCACATGGCCACTTTTGTGTTCCATGGGGTAGGACTCTATAGTCCCCCTGCCAGGAACATGACTGAGCCTATTATCAGGGAGGCAGGGAATTAGAACCCTTTTCTAGGGAGGGACATCAAGTATTTTGAGCACAAATATAATTTCCTCCATAGATTTTTATTCTCAGAGCAATGGAAAGCCATTGAAGTGTCTTTAGCAGTAATAAGATACATTTTTAAAAAAGATCACTCTGGCTACCATGTGGAGAAGGCTTGGAGACCATCAAAAGTGGATGTTGGTTGCTTAGGATAGGGGTAAAGGTGGGAGAAAAATGATGACTGAGACTAGGGTGATGGCAACGGAAGTAGACATAAGTAGGTGAGTTGGAGAACATTTTTATGAGACGAAGATCTGATGATTTGTTGCATATGGATAATGAGGATGAGAGGGGACTAAAAAATGAGGCCCAGATTTGACTCTCTGTACCTTCACATCATAGCTGCCCACACATTCCTAGACACCCTCTTCCATCACTAAATAATCCATATCCTACTAAACCATTTCCATCTTCATTCCAAATGCTGCCACCATCCCAAGTGACTTTGTATCTATTTGAACAACCCCTCACTACCTGTGCCTTTCAAATCTTGTGCCTTCCCAACTCCGTGACCCTCTTCCCTGCTTCCCTCTGTTCATCTTCTCCATGACCACACCTTAGACTGTGTAGTCATCCAACAAGAAATACCAAGACTCTGAAGTCTTAAATCCTAAAAGTTTTCTTGGGTAACAGGCTGTTAATCATATCAGCTTTTGTGTGTGTGTGTGTGTGTGTGTGTGTTTTAAATTTTTTAATCCTCTTTATTAATGTCTGGATTTTTCACCTATCTGGGAAAATCCCAACCTTGGGTCAATCCAACATTTGCCTCCCATGTATCTACACCAGGCTGTGAGTTCTGCTAGGAGGCAACACATAATCACGGAGAATGAAGTCTTTGCAAAATGTTGGCCAGAAAACTCAGTGGGGCCCCTCCTGCTGCTCTGAATATCTTCTAGGCTTCAGATATTTAGTCTCCCGAACTTTCTCATCCACTTCTTCTCTGTATACCCTTGGGTTAAGGCCTCACCTTCTACTTCCCAGAAATGCTATATGATTTCCCCTTCACAAGCTCCATCAAAAGGAAATTATCCCTTCTGGTTGCTGAGAACAAGGGTATGGCCAAGACTCACATGAGTCCATCCACTGTCCAGACAAACTCAGATCATTCCAATAGCCAATAATTTGTAAGCCTGCCTCAGAAAAGTATCCAGTCTCCTGAATGTGAAATTGAAAAACTGAAGCCGCTGAATGGAGGTCAGCTGGGTAGCAAGTATGACCCATGGGTTACACAGAAATGAGTACCAAGTAGAAACAAAGTGGAAAAGAAGAAGCTGATTGGCAGAGAAAAGAAAATGGAGTGGAGGTACAGGGAGAAGACAGCAATTCTCTGCCATCCATTAGAGAGGAAGAATCTTAGCTCTCAGCACCACGTTCTGGAAGGCTGGCTCTCCTTTGGTTCCTTGGGCTCCTAAGAGTCTTTGTGTATTCTTGCTTTCTCCCTATCCATGCTTCCTTCTCCTTTTTCCCCCCTGAATAACACAACTCTGGTTTTGCCTGGAGGACAATATGCCCAATTAAATATACTTGCTTCTCCAAACCCTCTTGCAGATGGATGGTCATGTGGCTTGGTCTGACCAGTGAGATATAAATGGTAGTCTATTGCTGATGCCTCTAGGGGAAAAATGTTTTTATTAAAAAAAAAAAAAAGCCTCCACTGACATGCAGGCAGGAAGGCCTTCCTGCCTGGAGATCAGGCACAATGCTTGAGGAACAGTAAAGCATCATGTGGCCAAGAAAGCAAAAGCTACATGCTGGTGTGGTGAATCAGGTAGCTCGAAAGGGCCTCAATTCTTTATCATTTTCTTAAGTAGCTGTATTGCCCCTGAACTGACTGTCTCCAGATTAATATTTGAGAACTATAAGACCCTTGTTAGACTAAACGCCTATACTTGGACTTTGAGAATATCCCTGTCTCTTGTACCCACAATAGCCACAACTGAGAAATGAAACAAAACAAAACAAAACATCAGATAGAACTTTCTCCTCCACCTGCCAATTCACCTACAAAGTCCATGTGTCCACATCATCCTTTACTCGCCCTGCCTGCTCACAGGTCCTCACACATTCTTTTTTTTTTCCCCAATGTTTTATTTATTTCTAGGAGAGAGAGAGAGAGACAGCATGAGCAAGGGAAGGTCAGAGAGAGAGGGAGTCACAGACTGAAACAGACTCCAGGCTCTGAGCTGGCAGTCAGCACAGAGCCCGACGCAGGGCTCGAACCCACCAACCGCGAGATCATGACCTAAGCGAAAGTCGGACACTTAACCGACTAAGCCACCCAGGCGCCCCGGTCCTCACACATTCTTGACACTGTGTCTTCTCAAGAATGCTGCTCTGTCATCTGCTCTCTTTCCCCTCTTGGCTCTGGCCCCTGCCTATCAGTATTAAGCCTCTCATTTAAAATAAATCCTGGTGCGATCCCTATCAAAATAACACCAGCATTCTTCACAGAGCTAGAATAAACAATCCTAAATTTGTACGGAACCAGAAAAGACCCCAAATAGTCAAAGTAATCCTGAAAAAGAAAACCAAAGCTGGAAGTATCACAATTCTGACTTCAAGCTGTATTACAAAGCTGTAATCATCAAGACAATACAGTAGTGATACAAAAACAGACATGTATATCCATAAAACAAAATAGAGAACCCAGAAATGGACCCACAAATATATGGCCAACTAGTCTTTAACAAAGCAGGAAAGAACATCCAATGGAATAAAGACAGTCCCTTCAGCAAATGGTGTTGGGAACACTAGACACTGACGTGCAGAACAATGAACCTGGACCACTTTCTGACACCATACACAAAATAAACTCAAAATGGATGAAAGACCTTAACATAAGACAGGAAGCCATCAAAATCCTAGAGAAGAAAACAGGCAACAATCTCTTTGACCTCGGCCACAGCAACTTCTTACTCGACAATACTCTGGAGGCAAGGGGAACAACAGCCAAAATGAACTATTGGGAACTTGATAGTCCATTGAGGACTTTTGAGCTGAACGGCCAAGGAAACAATCAGAAAAACTGAAAGGCAACTGACAGAAAGAGAGAAGATATGTGCAAATGGCATAACAGATAAAAGGTTAGTATCCAAAATCTATAAAGAACTTAATAAATTCAACACTCAAAAAACAAATAATCCAGTGAAGAAAGGGGCAAAAGGTGTGAATACATATTTTCCAAAGAAGACATTCAGATGGCTAATAGACACATGAAAAAATGCTCAACATCACTCATCATCAGGGAAATGCAAACCAAAACCACAATGAGATACCACCTCACACCTGTCAGGATGGCTAAAATTAACAACTCAGGCAATGACAGATGTTGACGAGGATACAGATAAAGAGGAACCCTTTTGCACTGCTGGTGGGAATGCAAACTGGTGCAGCCACTCTGGAAAACAGTATGGAGGTTCCTCAAAAAATTAAAAACAGAACTACCCTACAACCCAGCAATTGCACTGCTAGGTATTTCTCCAAACAACACAAGAGTGCTGATTCAAAGGGACACTTGCACCCCATTGTTTATAGCAGCACTATTAACAATAGCCAAAGTATGGAAAGAGCCCAAATGTCCATTGACTGATGAATGGATAAAGAAGAAGTGGTATGTATGTGTGTGTAATATATGTGTGTATACACACACAATGGAATATTACTCAGCAATCAAAAAGAATGAAATCTTGGCATTTGCAACAATGTGGATAGAACTAGAGAGTATTATGCTAAGCGAAATAAGTCAGTCAGAGAAAGATAAACATCATATGATTTCACTCACATGCGGAATTTAAGAAACAAAACAGATGAACATAGGTAAGGGAAGGAAAAATAAAAACAGATAGGGAGACAAACTGCGGGTTTGAACAAACTGAGAACAAACTGAGGGTTGCTGGCGAGGTGTTGGGTGGGGGAATGGGCTAGATGGGTGATGGGCATAAGGAGGGCACTTTTTGGGATGAGCACTGGGTGTTATATCTAAGTGATGAATCACTAAGTTCCATACCTGTAATCATTATTACACTATATGTTAACTAACTCAGATTTAAATTAAAAAATACATACATACATACCTACATTAAAATAAAATCATATCATATTATATATATATCATGTACATATACATATACATAATACAATTAATCCTGGCACCCTCAATCCCAACTCTCCTTTTTGCTCTGTATTTCTTGTCTTCTTCAAGGTTCTATGGGGAATTATCTTCACTCTCAACTCCCATTTCATTCCCTTTCACTCACTCCTTACAAATAACCTTATCCCCCTCACCTCACTAAAAACTCTTTTCTGAAAACAGCTTTCTTGAAGTATAATTGATGTACAAAACACTGCACATATTTGACGAATACAGTGTGATGGGACATATGTATACACCCACGAAGCCATTGCCGCAATTGAGGCAATAGACATACTTGTCACCCTCAAGAGTTTCCTTATGTCCCTTTGTTTTTGTCTTTTGTTCTGTGTGTGTGTGTGTGTGTGTGTGTGGTAAGAACACTGCTCAGGAAAGCAACACTCCCAGCAAATTTTTAAGAGCACAATACAGGATTGCTGACTCTAGGCGCTGTGCTATAAAGCAGCTCTCTGGGACTAATTCATCTTGCATTGAAAGACAACTCTTGATGGGTGCCTGGCTGGCTCAGTTGGTTAAACAACCAACTTTTAATTTTGGCTCAGGTCATGATCTCACAGTTTGGGGATCGAGCCCCATGTCAGGCTCTGTGCTGGGCATGATGGAGCCTGCTTGGGATGCTCTCCCTCTCCTCTGTTAGCGCGCTTTCTCTCTCTCTCTCAAAAAAGATTAAATTAAAAAAAAAAAAAAGAAAACTCTTGAAGTCTCCAAGAACAAAACACACTCTACAGCCCCGACCACACAATTTACTTGCTGTTTACAGAAGATGCCATGCTGTGTCTCACACCCAGACCTGGGCACAGACCCCCTGCCCCGGAAAGCATGGTTCATTTATTCCCTATCTCACCCTGCATTTGCCGGGCTCTCTTGAACATGCCTTCAGGTCTCCATTCAGACATCATCTTTTCCTGGAAGCCATTCCTAAAATACCTTCATGCCTTTTGTTCCCAATTAAATTCTCTGTGCCTCAGTCCCCTCAACTACAGAATGGGATATGAATATACTTACCGTAGACAATGTCATAAAAATTAAATGGGTCAATATCTATACATGCCTCGGACCCTTGGCTAGCACACAGCAAGAACTGCATAAGTGCTTATTCGATGAGAAAATAAAATTCATTTGCTACAATTACTCCTGTCGGACAATTACCGTGCTGTATGGAAAGTGCCTGTTTGTCTCGCCTTCTAGACTAGTTCTCAACTCTGGCTTCATAAGGGGATCACCTGGGAAGCTTAAAAAAGAATTCTGATCCCTAAGCCATATCCAGACTGATTAAATCAGTATCTATAGAGATGGTGCTGGTCAGAAGTATTCTTAACACACAGATGCACATACACACAGATATGATCTATTGTGTGACCAAGTGAAAGTCAAACTCTAAACCCATTGATTTTAATCCCTAGCTGCACAACAAATTGTCTGAAGAGTTTTTAAAACCTTTTTTAATAGTTTATTGTCAAGTCGGTTTCCAAATAACAGCCAGTGCTCATCCCCACAAGTGCCCTCCTTCATGTCCATCACCCTCCTTCCCCTCCCCCCACCACATCTGCCCTCAGTTTGTTCTCGGCATTCAAGAGTCTCTCATGGTTTGCCTCCCTCCCTCTTCCCCACTATTTTTCCCCTTCTTCTCCCCCATGGTCCTCCGTTAAGTTCCCCCTATATGTGCAAACATATGGTATCTGCCCTTCTCTGCCTGACTTATTTTGCTCAGCATAATACCCTCAAGGTCCATCCATGTTGCTACACATGGCCAGATTTCATTCTTTCTCACTGCCACGTAGTATTTCATTGTATAAATAAGCCACATCTTCTTGATCCATTCGTCAGTTGATGGACACTTAGGCTCTTTCCATGTTTTAGCTATTGTTGAGAGTGCTGCCATGAACATTGGGGTACGTGTGCCCCTATGCATCAGCACTCCTGTATCCCTTGGGTAAATTCCTAGCAGTGCTATTGCTGGGTCATAGGGGAGTTCTATTGTTAGTTTCCTTAGGAACATCCACACTGTTTTCCAGAGGGGCTGTACCAGTTTACATTCCCACCAACAGTGCAGGAGGGTGCCCGTTTCTCCACATCCTCGCCAGCATCTAGAGTTCTCTGATTTGCTCACTTTAGCCACTCTGACCAGCGTGAGGTGGTATCTCAGAGTGGTTTTGATTTGTATTTCCCTGATGAGGAGGGATGCTGAGCATCGTTTCATGTGTCTGTTGACCATTTGGATGTCCTCTTTGGAGAAGTGTCTGTTCATGTCTTCTGCCCATTTCTTCACTGAATTGTTTGTTTTTCGGGTGTGGAGTTTGGTGAGTTCCTTATAGATTTTGGATATTAACCCTTTATCTGATGTCATTTGCAACTATCTTTTCCCATTCCATTGGTTGCATTGATTTGTGGGTTGTTTCCTTTGCTGTGCAGAAGCTTTAAACTTGATGAGGTCCCAATCGTTTATTTTTGCTCTTGATTCCCTTGCTTTGGGGGATGTGTCAAGTAAGAAATTGCTGAGGTGGAGGTCAAGGAATTCTCACACCATACACAAAAATAAACTCAAAATAGATAAAGGACCTAAAATTTTTTTAATGTTAATTTGAAAGAGAGACAGAATGAGAGTGGGGGAGGGCAGAGAGAGAGAGAGAGAGAGGAGGAGGAGGAGAAGGAGGAGGAGACACAGAATGTGAAGTGGGCTCCAGGCTCTGAGCTGTCAGCACAGAGCCTGATGCGGGGCTCAGACTCACAGACCGTGAGCTTGTGACCTGAGCCAAAGTTGGACATTTAACCGGCTGAGCCACCCAGGCACCCCATGAAAAGCTGTTTTGTTTTGTTTTGTTTTGTTTTTTAAGTACTGATGTCCCAGCCCACTCCGGAACACACTCAGAACGTCTGGAGGTGAGGTCAGACATCAGCACTATTGCAAAGCTGCTACACAATTTAGAGGAAGGTTTAAGAAGCCTTCTTTAAACCAGAGGTTGGCACGCCTTGGCCCACAGCCCAAATCCTGCCCTCCATTTGTTTTTGAAGAGAAAGATTTATCAAGACACAGCCACACTCATTCGGTCACATACGTCTATGGCTGCTTCCACGCTATGAAGGCAGAGTTGAGTACTTGCACAGAAACTGTATGGCCCAGAAGCCGAAAGTAGTTTCCTAAGACTCTTATTTCCACATTACATCCATATGCCTGAACTTGGCGGGTGTCAAGGCTTTGAGAAATTACTTGTCCACATTAATATCCAGCAACCCCGCCCCCCAAACAACTGCCATGATTCTTTTTTTCTTTTTTGCCTTAGCGTTGTGGTTCCGTACAGTATAGTCTGCAAGTTCTGGGGACAATGCCCTTCGTAGGATGTTTCACTACCTCTAGGACACTTCATCGAAACAAGGTTCATTTTACTTTTCCGCCAGTGAGTGGTTGCAAGCACAGATTGCTCTCCGCTTCTCCAATAAGCAGTAGTCCTTTGGGAGACTCAACATTCTCCATTTAATTACCAGTAACACAGTTAGATTATTTCCCCTGGGCGTCACCCCATCGCAGCCGGGAAGGCCACTCACACTAGCGAGCGGGGCGGGGCGTTTCCTGCAACCCTGCTTCCCACACCCAACCTCAGAAACAGTAAAAATAAAGGGACCTCAACTCCCAGCCTTCCTCCTTTCTGCTCATGTCATTTCATTTTCTCAACAGAAACAAACAAAAAAATGTTTCAGCTCATTTGGCTTCAGGTTACCTCAAAAGAATGAACCCCTTTTCAGCCCGTGGATATAGACACCAAAGGAACAACTACAAATTTAAAACAAGGCATTGCACCTGCTGCAGGCCTTTCCAAACCTCGCCGGGAATGCAAGATCACAGTGAATCCGGGGGAAGATGCAGAGCCTCTGGGCCGCTGGGAAAGAAATTGGTGAGAATCACAGGTTACAGTCGTCTGGGGTCCTCTCCCCTCCTTGGCGGTTCAGCCAATGAAAACACCCCCTTTCATGGCATAGTGCGATTTTATTTTTTTTTTTTTTAATTTTTTTAATGCTTTATTTCTAGGAGAGAGAGAGAGACAGCACGAGCAGGGGAGGGTCAGAGAGAGAGGGAGTCACAGACTGAAACAGGCTCCAGGCTCCGAGCTGACAGTCAGCACAGAGCCCGACGCGGGGCTCGAACCCACGAACCGCGAGATCACGACCCAAGCGAAAGTCGGACGCTCAACCGACTAAGCCACCCAGGCGCCCCAGTGCGATTTTATTTCTATTAATCTCCCTCAGCTGCAGGGGAGATCCCAACCCTCGTTTTTGGGAGGCTTCCAGGCGATGGTTCAACTATCAACTTACTCTGACTCCTTTGGAGGATCCGTTGTTACGCAGTATAATTTAGTTTCTACAAAACAGGACTAATTTCCTCATCTGTTGCCTCTTTGCCTAGCAGTGCCCTAGAGGAATTTCAGGGTGACGCAGAATTGGACGATACTGCCAAAGTCCATCAAACCCACTCCCCCTGTCCAGGCTGTATCGCTCCAGGATCATAGGATTTTAAGACCATTGCTCATTTTCTAAAGGAGGAAACTTTAGTGACCTAAGTCACTTATGTAACTGTACTTCCCATGGCCTATGTGACATGGCCCCTCACATGGCTAATAGGTTTGTCACACCTGGCATGTCTAGTTTCTCCACTTAGCACCACCCTCCTTTCTCTCCGTGTAAATATGCAGCTCCAACGTCCACCTCCCACAACCTGAGGGTGGCGCCTGCTTCCTCTCACTCATCCAAGCCCCACATCCAATGAGCCTGGTCACCTCTGCCTCCCTAACCCTCTGCCACGCCCCTAAACCAAGCCACCACCTCCATTCCTCTGGAATACTTAGTGCTGCTCATCCAAAACTCGCAGCTTTTACTCTTGATCCCCCTACAATGTATTTTCCATTCAGCGGTCAAAGTTAATCTTCTGAAATGTAAATCCCATCAAGACATTCCACTGCTTCAAGTCATCTGGTGGATTCTCTTTCACTTAGAATAAAATGCAATCTCCTTTCCTTGGCCTCTAAGGCGATAGTGCCACATGCAGACATCAGGGTTTTGCAGCCGCAGACATTCGGGGCGGGGCTGGATAATTGGGGGGGGTATCCTGTGCACTGTAGCATGTTTACATGCCAGTAGTATACCCTCACCCCGAATGGTGACCTTGCCTCTCCAACCCATCTGAAGCCACCCCTCAACCTCCAACATTTGCCCTGCCCTCGTTCACCATGCTCTGACCCCACTGTCTTGCTGGTTCCCAAACTTACATTTGCTGCTCCTCTGCCAGGAGGGTCCTTCTTCCAGATCCTCACACGGCTGGCTCCTTCCCATCAGCCAGGTCTCAATTCAAGCCATCACCTCCTCAGACAGACCTTCCCAACCATCCTACCAAGCAGCCCACCCCCGCCTGCCCACCCATCCTTTATTCTCTATCTTACTGCCCAGTTTTACCTCCTTCATAGCGCGCATTCATACCTGAAATTGTCGTATTCATTTATTTGTTTCTATGTGGTGGTTTTTTCCTGAACTATAAGCTCTGTAAGACTGCGTCCATCTGCTCTCCACTCTTTCCCCAGTGCCTACCTAAGCGTTGCATATGGTAGGCAGTCAATAAGTGGTTGTTATAAGATACAGAGAATGGATCGGTAAGACTAGAACTAACTCACGTCTGCTAGGGCTTTGCACAAAATTCTTTCCAAGGCCCCAGGGCAACTGGATCCATTTTAAGGGAATGGCGATCTGTCACAAGATAGATGATCTATCTCTGGTTAAGAATACAGGCTTCTTGGGGCACCTGGGTGGCTCAGTTGGCTGAGCATCTGACTTCAGCTCAGGTCATGATCTCACAACTTGTGAGTTCGAGCCGCGTGTCATCGGGCTCTGTGCTGACAGCTCAAAGCCTGGAGCCTGCTTCGAATTCTAGGAGTCCATCTCTCTGCCCCTCCCCTGCTTGCACTCTGTCTCTGTCTCTCTCAAAACTAAACATTAAAAAAAAAAAGAATACAGGCTTCTTGGGGTGCCTGGATGGGTCAGTCGGTTAAGTATCTGACTCTTGATTTCAGCTCAGATCATAATCTTACGGTTTGTGGGTTCGATCCCCGCACTGGGCTCTGTGTTGGCAGCATGGAGTCTGCTTGGGATTCTCTGTCTCACTCTCTCTCTCTCTCTCTCTCCCTCTGCCCACGCCACCACTTGTGCTCTTGCCCGTTTTCTCTCTCTCAAAATAAATAAACATTTATAAATATTTATTTATTTATTTAAAAATACAGGCTTCCTGAGTTCAAATCCCAGTTCTGCCATTCATCAGCTGTGTGATCTTGGGCAGGAGGCTACACTCTCGAACCCTCTGTTTCCTGGTCTGTAAAATGGAAATAATAAAGGTCTCCTCCTCCTAGGATTGTTGCAAAGATTAAGTGAGATAATAAGAACAGATCACTTAGAGTGGTATTTTATATTTAAACACAAAAACGTAAGTTTTGTGTCTTTGTTGTTTGTCGTTGTTATGATACATTGTTTCACCGATTAAGAACTTCTCTGGAGAAGATGACATCACTGCAAGATGCAAAGTCCCACTGCCACCTCAACCATCTACCCTGACAGAGGAAACGCAGTCCCACGGAACTTTTTCTCAGGGACTTTTTCTCCCAAAAGCTATTTCCCTCCAATGCAAATAAATCTGATTTTATCTTGAGCCCAAGCAGAGAACTACCTATGTAGTAGTAACCTTTAATAGCCCAGAACAATATAATTGCTACTTCTTAGCATTCTCTTCTCCAGGGTAAATAACTCTAATGCCTTGAATGCCTACTTGCTTTTCGCACTTTCTGATCTCCTACATTCATTGTCCTCAATTTGGAAAGATATCTAAATGAAGAAAAAGGAGAGCCACTGTTGTCATAGCAACTGCAAAGGGACAGACAACACGGTTGGGATGAAATAAGTCGATTGTTTATGTTTTGTTTTTTCCATTTTTCTTTCTGATTGAAAACATTCCATTGCTTTGAAACAGAGGCACGTGGCTGACACTGCCATTCTCACCCAGTGCCTCCTGGCTCTTCCCTCTCCATCTCCTGACGGAGAGCGGGGACCTGTCAGAGCATGATGAGAGAAGGTGCTTGGTGACATCTCTATTGAAAAGCACCCCTTGTTTTATCACTCTTAAGGCTGAGTTTTGTGCTCATCCAACACAGTACGCAGCCTCTTCCTACTTTCTGTCTTGGTCTGCATTACAGGGAGGCACCTGCCTATACCCCAGAAAAACTGATAAATTCTTAAAGATCAAGAATAAGGTTTATTCCCGGGGCGCCTGGGTGGCGTAGTCGGTTGGGCGTCCGACTTTCGCTCGGGTCATGATCTCGCGGTTCGTGGGTTCGAGCCCCGCGTCGGGCTCTGTGCTGACTGCCAGCTCAGAGCCTGAGCCTGTTTCAGTCTGTGACTCCCTCTCTCTCTGACCCTCCCCTGCTCACGCTGTCTCTCTCTCTCTCTCTCCTAGAAATAAATAAAACATTTAAAAAAAAAAAGAATAAGGTTTATTCCCTATATTCAAAAAAAATTTTTAATCACGTAAATAAAAGAGCATTGTACAAGAACTCAATCTACACACGCACACAGCCCTTCATATCACCACTAATTTCACAGCGCGTGCACACATGTACATACATTTTTGTTAACATAAACAGAATCATACTCTGTGCATGGTTCTCAGAATTGCTTTATTCACATCAATATAACACGAATATTATTGCCCTTACCTCATTTCATTTTTGTTATCATTTGCCTAGCATTATCTTTTTTCAACCCTTTACTGTCAGATTATGTATATATATTTTTGCATTGGTTTACCACTTACAAATAATATGTATATAATGTTTTTATGTTTTTAAATCCAGCGGGGTGGTGGTTTAATAGAGTGATTAAGAGCATGGCCTTAAGCAGCAAAGAGCCCGGGTTTGAGTCCAGCTCCTACACGTGAAGCAAATGGCTCTATCTGTCTTTAACTTCAATTTTCTCATCTCTAACAGAAGAGCAAACAGAGAATCTACCTTGCAGGGTTTAGGGTCAGCTTTTAATAAAAGTAGCTATCCAAAGCACTTAGCACAATGTCTACGCCATGGTTGACACACACTAAATGGTGGCTATATTTTCTGCCTTTTTATAGAGAAATTTAATTCATTTACATTTAATCCAAATGCTAATACTTGAGTTTATTTTCTCCACCATGTTTCATGTTTTCTACTGCTGTCTATCTTAATTTGTTTCCTCTTTCCCTCCTCTAACCTTTGTGGGGTTGATGAAGTGTTCTTTGCTCAATTTTTCTAGTTATAGAGTGTCTATATCTACATATCATCAAATACATAGAGAATACTTAGATACAAATTTAAACTTTATTGTTCTCTCCACAATGGTAGTTAATCAACATTTATATCCTCCTTCTTTTTTTTATATTTTTATTTATTTCTAGGAGGGAGAGAGAGAGACAGCGTGAGCAGGGGAGGGTCAGAGAGAGAGGGAGACAGAATCTGAAACAGGTTCCAGGCTCTGAGTTGTCAGCACAAAGCCTGACGCGGGGCTTGAACCCATGAACCGCGAGATCATGACCCAAGCGAAAGTCGGACGCTTAACCTACTAAGCCACCCAGGCGCCCCAGTATATCCTCCTTCTGATAAGACCCTTAACTTTCACTTGTCCCCCCAGATCCCCCACTCCCGGTGCTGAAAGCATATGGGGCTTTTATTCCACATTGCTTCCCTGTTTGCATTACCCATCAAAATTCTTTACCTTTAACTGTTTGTTGTGTTATCTCTGTGATTTTCTCAAGTCTCAGATCTCCCCCCCCTTTTTTTTTAAATTTCCATCTTCATTTTTACTGGAGTACATCCTGAAATAATGCTTTCAGAGAAGGGCTCTGAATGATAAGATTCCTAAACATCTGTAGAGAGGACAAATGTCTTTCCTGTCCCCCTACTTGACTGATAGTTTGAATACAGAATTTCAGGTACAACATACGTTTCTCAGAATTTCGAATTCTATTTTCTCTGATGATCCGAGAAGTCTGATGCTAATCTAATTCTCTTTTCTTTCTTGGAAATCTTGTTTCTTCCCTTCTGGAAGTTTCGAGAATGTTCTCTTTAACTTGGGGTACTAACGTTTACCTAATGTAGCCTAATGGGTTTTTATTGTTATTATTGACACTACTCAGCACTCTGTACATCTGTCTTCAGCTCTAGGAAATTTTCTTCTACTGCTTCTGTTCTCACTCTCTCCCTTTGATTCTCTATCTCCTTTCAGAACATCTCTTCAGTAAGTTGTGTAACTATAAGGCCAATCTTCCCTTTTAATGTGACTCATAGTTTATAATTCTGGATCCTTTATTCCATGTTCTGGAAGAGTCCCTTAATTCCAGTTTTCTAATTCAGACTTCAGCACTCTTATTGACTCTACTTTTGTTTTACAATTTAGGGCCTTCAGAATTTTTAGGGCCTCTGATTTTCCATTTTCCTAGTGGCTTTCTCTGGTTGTGAGAGATTGATACTAATGCCAATCTTCTCTTACCTCCCTCTTTAATTCTTTGATGGGTTTGGTGGATGATTCTTTTTATGTGCTGCTGGATTCAATTTGCAAGTATCTTGTTGAGGATTTTTGCATCCGTATTCATCAATGATATTGGCCTGTAGTTCTCTTTTTTTGCTGGATCTCTGTCTGGCTTGGGAATCAGAGTGATGCTGGCTTCATAAAATGAGTCCGGGAGTTTTCCTTCGATTTTGTTTTTTGGAATAGTTCGAGAAGAATTGGGATTAATTCTGTTTTAAATGTCTGGTAGAATTCCCCAGGGAAGCCATCAGGTCCAGGGCTCTTATTTGTTGGGAGATTTTTGATCACTGATTCAATTTCTTCACTCGTTATGGGTCTGTTCAGATTTTCTATTTCTTCCCGTGTGAATTTTGGTAGTGAGTGTGTGTTTAGGAATTTGTCCATTTCTTCCACCAAGATCAAGTGGGATTCATTCCTGGGTTACAGGGCTGGTTCAACATTCACAAGTCAATCAATTTGATACATCACATCAATAAAAGAAGAGATAAAAACCACATGATCCTGTCAATAGATGCAGAAAAAGCATTTGACAAAATACAGCATCCCTTCTTAATACTCTAGAGAAAGTCGGGATAGAAGGAACCTACTTAAACAGCATAAAAGCCATCTATGAGAAGCCTTCAGCTAACATCATCCTCAACGGGGAAAAACTGAGAGCTTTCCCCCTGAGATCAGGAACACGACAGGGATGCCCACTCTCACCACTGTTGTTTAACATAGTGCTCGAAGTCCTAGCATCAGCCATCAGACACCAAAAGGAAATCAAAGGCATCAGAATTGGCAAAGAGGAAGTCAAACTTTCACTCTTCACAGATGACATGATACTCTACATAGAAAGCCCGACAGACTCCACCAGAAGCCTACTAGAACTGATCCAAGAATTCAGACAAGTTGCAGGGTACAAAATCAACGTACAGAAATCGGTTGCATTTTTATACACCAATAATGAGGCAACAGAAAGAGAAATCAAGAAACTGATCCCATTCACAATTGCACAAAAAAACATAAAATACCTAGGAATAAACCTAACCAAGGATACAAGAGATCTGTATAATGAAAACTATAGAAAACTTATGAAGGAAATTGAAGAAGACACAAAGAAATGGAAAAACATTCCATCCTCATGGATTGGAAGAATAAATATAGTTAAGATGTCATTACTACCCAAAGCAATCTACACATTCAATGCAATTCCAATCAAAATTGCACCAGCATACTTCTCAAAACTAGAACAAACTATCCTAAAATTTGTATGGAACCACAAAAGACCCTGAATAGCAAAGTAATACTGAAAAATAAAACCAAAATGGGAGGTATCACCATCCCAGAGTTTAGCCTCTACTACAAAGCTGTCATCATCCAGACAGTATGGTATTGGCACAAAAATAGACACATAGGCCAATGGAATCAAATTAAAAACTCAGAGCTGGACCCAAAGGTATACAGCCAACTAATCTTTGACAAAGCAGGAAAGAATATCCGATGGAAAAAAGACAGCCTTTTTAACAGATGGTGTTGGGAGAACTGGACAGCAACATGCAGAAGAATGAAACTAGATCATTTTCTCACACCATGCACAAAAATAAACTCAAAATGGATAAAGGACCTGAACGTGAGACAGGAAACTATCAACACCCTAGAGGAGAAAGCAGGAAACAACCTCCTTGACCTCCACCGCAGCAACTTCTTACTTGACACATCCCCAAAAGCAAGGGAATCAAGAGCAAAAATAAACGATTGGGACCTCATCAAGATTTAAAGCTTCGGCACAGCAAAGGAAACAACCCGCGAAACTAACAGGCAACCAACGGAATTGGGAAAGATAGTTGCAAAAGACATATCAGATAAAGGGTTAATATCCAAAATCTATAAGGAACTCACCAAACTCCACAGCTGAAAAACAAACAACCCAGTGAAGAAATGGGCAGAAGACATGAACAGACACTTCTCCAAAGAGGATATCGAGATGGCCAACAGACACATGAAACAATGCTCAGCATCGCTCCTCATCAGGGAAATACAAATCAAAACCACACTGAGAAACCACCACATGACGGTCAGAGTGGCTAAAATGAGCAAATCAGAGAACTCTAGATGCTCGCGAGGATGCGGGCACCCTCCTACACTGTTGGTGGGAATGCAAACTGGTATAGCCCCTCTGGAAAACAGTGTGGAGCTTCCTCAGTAAAATAACAATAGAACTCCCCTATGACCCAGCAATAGCACTGCTAGGAATTTATCCAAGGGATACAGAAATGCTGATCCATAGGAGCACATGTACCCCAATGTTCATAGCAGCACTCTCCACAATAGCTAAAACATGGAAAGAGCCTAAGTGTCCATCAACAGATGAATGGATCAAAAAGATGTGGTTTATCGATACAATGGAATACTACATGGCAATGAGAAAGAATGAAATCTGGCCATGTGTAGCAACGTGGATGGACCTTGAGGGTGTTATGCTTAGCGAAATAAGTCAGGCAGAGAAGGACAAATATTATATGTTTGCATGTATAGGAGGATTAGGAGGAACTTAACGGAGGACCAAGGGGGAGAAGAAGGGAGGAAATGGTGGGGGAAAGGGAGAGAGGCAAACCATGAGAGACTCTTCAATGCTGAGAAACAAACTGAGGACTGATGGGTGTGGGGGATGGGGGGAGATGGGCATGGAGGAGGGCACTTGTGGGGAGGAGCACTGGGTATTATATGGAAACCAACTAGACAATAAACTATTTGTAAGAAAAAAAATAAAATAAAATAAAATAAAATTCTAAAAAAAAATTCTTTGATGGGTTTGATACCTCTCTTGTGATGTTGGTTTTTCTCATGTATTGGATGGGTTTTTCCCCCTTGTATTTTGCAGATGAGGGTTTTGAAGGAAAATATTTGGCAGGTAGGCTAAATTCCTTCAGCTCAAGTAAGATCTCTATTTATCTGGCAGCAAATTCAGGTTTTGATCATAAAAGCTCTTCCTTGGGTGATTTTGCAGGTTAGAGGTAAGGCGGTCACACATGGTAGTGTGGCAGACTTTAAGGTGGTCCCCATGATCCCTGTCTCTTGACATTCAGGTGTTTTTATTACCCTATCCCACTGACTTCTACACAGTCGGATATGACAAGGTGATGGGTCCCCTGAATATGTCACAAAACGTTAAGACTCTTTCATGCTAGTAGACTTGAGAGGCTTTCTCCTCTCTCTCCATTACTGGGTTTGGAGAAACAAGCTGTCGTAAATCCTACAGCCACAAGGAAATGAATCCTGGCAACAACCTTAGGGAACTGGGAACAGAACCTTCCACAGTCTATCCTCTAATAAGAAGAAAGCTGTGGCTGAAAACTTGATGGCAGCCTTGTGAGACCCCAGACAGAAGACCAGCTGAGCTACACCCAGACTCTTGACCCACAGAACCTGTGAGAAATGTGTCTGTGTGTTAAGGTGCTGAATTTGCACTAGTTTGTTATGCAGTAGTAGATGGCTCATATAGCGTTTGCCCTCTTGACGTAACGACTCCCTTCTCTTCTTGGGAACATTGGTTAACTGGGCGTGCTAGCCTGTTTCTCGCTCCTCAGTGACCGCTTGGAGAGTTCCCTTCTAGGAAACACACACACACACACACACACACACACATACACACACACACACACTGTAGAGAGACTGTAGAGAGGTATACGCTCAGCTTATCCTGGGGGCTAAGCCTGGAATCAGGAGTTCCAAATCCTTTTTTGCTATACAAAACAGTAAGACTACAGCACAGCAAAATAAAAAGGAGTGGCCATTCTCATGGTTGAAAATGGATGCAAAATTTCCTAGATAAAATATTAGTGAATAGAATTCAACAAACCATAAAAGAATAATAAATCAGGAGCAAGTAGAATTCATTTCAGAAATGCAAAGACAGCTTAGTATTAAGAAGATTTAAGAAATTATTCATCAGCCTCATCAGAGAATTCAGTATATGATAAGGTAACATTTCAGTTCGGTGGTGAAGTTATAAATTATTAAATAAATGATGTTGAGACCGCTGGCTAGCCTTTTGAGTGAATACTGCTAGATCCCCTGCTCATTTTTTTATATCATAGCAAATCTCAAAAGGACAAAAAAAATTTTAAGTAAAAAAAAATTACTCGAAACAAAGATGGATTCTAAAATAAATTTGGAATGGGAAATCTTTCCAAGTGTAGCACAAAATCCAGAGGCCATAAAAGAAAAGATTAAATACAGATAAATAAATTGACCTCATAAAAAAATTTCCATGTCTGCACAGCAAAAACAAAACAAAACAAACAAACAAAAAAAAAAACAGTGCAGCTGGTCATCTGTTTTGTGAGGAAAGAGAAGGGAACTGAAAAACCCACTGAGCAAAGAAGAATGGCCTGGCCTAAAAGGAGAATGACTGATACATCAGAGAAAATGTAGGTGCGTCCGTGGAAGTACACAGAGGGGGGTATATTGCTGTCTATTACAAAGCATCCACAAAGGACAAAGCACTATACGCTCTGGGGCACAAATGCTCAGCCACTTGACATCAGTCAATATCTGTCATAAGCCACCCTAGTCCAGGCACAATGAGTGCATCCAATAACTGATCCACACAACCCTGAAGGGTCCGTAACACGTCAACACTATCTGTGGGGTCACCTGAGATCTCTGCTGACACTGCATCTTGGCTCAGTTCCTCCCTGTGCCCAACCTTGTTTTCCACCTTTCCTTCTGGACCTGTTGATCCCAGTAAGGTGCTCTAATAAACCCCTGACCCATGACTCTGCCTCAGAATCTGCTTCCTGGGGAACCCGACATAGGGCGCACACCAAGCGCATTAGAGAGCACCTATTTCCTACACTCTGGCCAACAGTGGGATACATATCACTCTTCCTTCCAATCTGACAGGCTGAAAGTAGTATCTCTTTGTTGATTAGATGTGGAGGAACGTAGACTCTTTCATACGCCTTATCGCCATTAAGAGTACACACTGAAGCAACATTTTAGGAGGGCAACTTGCCAAAAATAGAAAAATTAAACATTTGTATACCCTTTTTAATTCAAGGTGTCTTAAAATTTTTTACTGTATATTTTGAGGTAATTGTAGATTCACATGAAAGAATACAAAGAGGTCCTGTGTACTCTTGACCCCAGGATCCCCAGTGATAACATTTTATAAAACTAGAGCGCGATGTCACAATCAGGATATCGGCATTCATACAATCCATTCATCTTAATCAGATTTCCCATCTCACTTGTACTCGTGTGTGTGTGTGTGTGTGTCTGCATGTGTGTTTAGTCCTATATAATTTCACGTGTGGACTCACATATCTCCATTAGGATTCACCACCACACTGGAAGCACTAAACAGTTCTGTCACCACAAGGATCATTTCTGCTGCCTTTTATGACCAGCCCTACCTGCCCCCATGACTCTCCACCATCCTATCCACCCCTGCCCTAATCCCTGGCAATCACTGAGCTGTCTTCCATTTCTAAAACTGTGTCACTTACAAATGTTATATACAAAGGGAATTATATAGTATGTAACCTTTTGGGATTGGCTTTTTTCACCCAACATAATTCCGTAGCTTCTTCCCTGTTGTGCAGTCCATGCCTTTATTTTTTTTAATTTTTAATTTTTTAAATAAAAAATAATGTTTATTTATTTTGAGGGAAAGAGAGACAGAGTGTGAGCAGGGGAGGGGTAGAGAGAGAGGGAAACACAGAATCCGAAACTGGCTCCAGGTTCTGAGCTGTCAGCATAGGGCTCGAGCTCACGAACCACGAGATCATGACCTGAGCCCAAGGCAGAGGCTTAACCGACTGAGCCACCCAGGCACCCCTGTAGCCTGTTCCTTGTTATCTCTGAGGTGTATTCCATGGCTTGGATTGCAAAGCAAACCACAATCTGCCATTCACCTGTTGAAAGACATCTGGGCTATTTTTAATCTAGCAATTCAAGACCTAGACATTTAACCCTCAAATACAGTGACGCAAAGGCAAAGAGGGGTTTACAAGAGCCCCCCCCCAAAAAAAAACAATGGAAGAAATCCAACATTCATTGGTAAGGACCTACTTAAACAAACTGCATTAATTCATCTAATGTATTTGTGCCCATACGGAGATATTCCATGTATATAATTGAGTTATATAAGAGTAAATATAATATACTCCATGTATATAATCGAGTTACAGAAGAGTAAATATAATATTCTCCTTATGTTTGGGTTTTTTAAAGTGTCACTGATAGCAAAGAGAGCAGACAGAACTTTGTTTTCCTGTTTCAGTTAATACCATTCTGTAAACTCTATATTCCTGTCCAGTACTTATCTTCTCACATTTCATCCTGTTGCATCGGGCAGGCCCTCAGTAGAATCGTAATCATTGGTAGTTAAAGCAGACATCCATGTGTTGCTTCTTACTTTAGTGATGATGTTTCTAAAGATTCACCATTAAGTATACTATTTGCTGTATATTAGTGTAGGGAGTTTAGTCAATGGTATTGTAATAGCATTGCATGGTGACAGAGCATAGCTCCATGGCATAACTTACAGAGATGTCAAGTCACTATGTAGTACACTTGAATCTAATATAATATTGCATGTCATTTACACTCAATAAAAAAATATTTGTTGTATATTTATGCTAGATACCCTTTATATCTATTTCTATTTCTATCTAGAAAGGATGCTGCCTTTTAGCAAACATCTCCCCAGTACCCACTGAATGATTTCTCCCTCCACTTTAATCCCTAAATACAGTAAGGTACATTGATATCTGCATTGGTTCCCAACTTGAATTTCTCGGATAAATCCTACTTGATCAAGATCTATTATTCTTTTTTTTTTTTTAATTTTTTAATGTTTTATTTATTTCTCGGAGAGAGAGAGAGACAGCGTGAGCAGGGAAGGGTCAGAGAGAGAGAGGGAGTCACAGACTGAAACAGGCTCCAGGCTCTGAGCTGGCAGTCAGCACAGAGCCCGACGCGGGGCTCAAACCCACTAACCGTGAGATCATGACCTAAGCGAAAGTCGGACGCTTAACCGACTAAGCCACCCAGGCGCCCCAAGATCTATTATTCTTTTAATACACCACCAGATTCAATTATCTGGTATTATTCAGAGTTCTGGCCTCTACATTCATAAGCGAGATTAGCCTGTAATTGTAGTTTCTTGTCTTGAAACCAGAAATAAACTAGCCTTATGAAATAAGATTGGTGGGTCCCCGTGTTTTTCTGTGCTTTGAAATATAAGATGAGAGTGAGCTCCTCTCTGAGATATGGTAGAAGTTGACTATATTTAACTACAAAAGGCTTGAGTACTGGTGATAGGGAGGGACGGGCAGGTTGGTAGATGGGCCTTTAACTACCATTTCTATTTTTTGTAAGTGTTTTCTATTGGCTTTCTTGGACCAGCTTTGGGTAATTTATATTTTCCTTGACATTTTTGTCCATTTTCTCTAGGTTTTCAAATGGATCAGTATGAAGCTATATAGCTGGATCATATCATTCATACATTTATTATGTGAATTCACTTTATATGCTCTATTACATTTTTTAAAAATCTTTTTAAAGAAAAGAAGAAGGAAAAAAGGGAGCCTAACAATTCAAACCACGTGGGTAATTCCTCCTGTTATTCCAGTTAAAGAGGCTGTGCCTCACACAAGCGAGATGTGACTCTGCTATTCATGCAGTCTGCCCGTTTCTACTTTTGAGTATCTCATTCCGAGGGTAATTCAATAGTTTAAAGACATTTTTCATATAAGTCGGCCATGAACCAAAAAAATAACGATGGGATACAAAGCTGAAGAAAAAACGTTAGATTTTTGCAAGAGCATATCTATCGCCAACATCAGCCCAGCTTGCAAAAGAACTTCTCTGGCAACTTTCTGCATTTGTGGTTCTTACCTGACCCTCTGACTTCAGCTAGGATGCTGCACGAAGAAGTCTCCTAATTTTAAGAATCTCCTCTGTGTCCATGCTGTCTCTCATCATGCATAACATCACATGTGTCTTCTCCCTTTGCCTCCATCATACTTGTAGGAAGTTAGTATGTGTGTATCATTCTTTCAGAAACTCCAGCTTGGGGTTTTATTGATTATCCCAACTATTGTTCTTTGTTTCATTTATTTCTGCTTTTATTTTTCTTAACTTGCTCCCTCTATTTTATTTTATATTTTTAATGTTTTATTTCTTTCTGAGAGAGATAGAGTGCATGAGCAGGGGAGGGTCAGAGAGAGAGGGAGACACAGAATCTGAAACAGGCTCCAGGCTCTGAGCTAGCTGTCAGCACAGAGCCCGACGCAGGACTCGAACCCGCGAACCACAAGATCATGACCTGAGCTGAAGTCGGACGCTTAACCGACTGAGCCACCCAGGCGCCCTGTGAGCTGATTTCATGTCTGTTTTCTTGTCCCTTGCTGGAATTCTTCTGGGATTTCAAAATGGAAATCAAGCCATCCTTAATAAAAAAAAAAATAATAGTAAGGAGTTTGGGGGGCAGGAGGGGAGGTGGCGCCTGGGTGGCTCAGTTGGTTAAGCGTTCAACTCTTGATCTCAGCTCAGGTCTTGATCTCAGAGTCTTGAGTTCAAGCCCCAGGTTGGGGACTCTAACCTGGGAACATACTTTAAAAAAAAAAAAATACAACTACGTGCATTCTGAACCAACAATTTCACATCTCTGAATCTACACTAGAGAACGAGTCACACATTTTTCCAAGGATGCTATATAAAAATTTTCCTTTCACATTGTTTATAAGATAAAAAGGGAATGCCTGAAAGCACATCAATGAGAAAATAAATTACTAACCCATGCCGCATTGAAATAGAATAGTACATAGCAGATAAAAAGAGAAAAGCAGAGCTTCGTGAAGGCTGCTTTGTCTCTTTTTCTATCCAAACAGCTATCCAGTTGTCTTTAAACTATTTCCTGAGTAGTCTTTTCTCTCACTACCTGGATATGCTATCCTTGTAACATACTAAATCCTCATCTGTTCCTGGGTCTGGTCTTTCCATACTTTATTCCATGCCATTGAGCTATCAGTCTCCCCCCTTGATCTATATTCTGCTGCTATAAATTTTGTTGTTGTATAATGCATTTTAATATATAATGCAGCAGGTTACTTCCCATTACTCTCCTTGTAGAGAATATCCCCGGTAATTGCTGCAAGTTCCAAAGGGGGGAAATGCTACTGAAATTTTTATTGGAATTGCATTGAATTTATAGATTTATCTAGTGAAAATTGACATCTCTACAATTTTGAGTCTTCCTATTCAAGTGCAAGGTTTGACACTCCATTGATTCAAATCTTCTTTTATGGCCCTCAATAGAGGTTTATAGTTTAATTCATATAGATCCTTCACAATGCTTGTTAAGTTTATCCCTAGATATTTATGGCTATTGTCTCACAAGAATATGGAATTCAGTATCTCCAAAACCGAACTTTTAATCTACCTCCTCGCATCCTGTTCCATTGCCAGGTCCTCCCCAGTGCAATTAGGGCACCTGTATTCACCTGGCGCCATTGTCAGGCACCTGAGTCATTCCTGAGTTCTCCTTTGACCTCACATCCAACTCATGACCAAATCTAATGATACCATCTCTAAAATATATCTCGACCCCGCAACCTCTCTTCAACTACATTATCACTCTCCTTGTCCATGCCAAGCCACCATCTTAACTTATTGCAATGACTTGGTAACTATTTTATGTTCTCTCTTCTTCTGTTCTTTATACAGAGCATTTTTCTAAAAGGTGAATTGACCAAATCACTCTCATGCTTAAAAGCCTCCAGTGGGTTTGCATTTCACTTAGATGCAATTCAACGCCTTTAGCAAGGCCAACAAGGCCCTAAATGATCTGGCCCCTACCTATCAATCACTTCAACCTTATCTATCTCACCACTAAAACCTTGTTCATGACACCTAAGCCCCAGTGGACTTATCTCAGTTCTTGAAATTACTGACGGTGGTTAACTAGGTTATCATTTCTTTTTCTTCACTTCCTCCTCATAATAGAATTAGACATCTTAGTCTCATTGTTACGAGATTCGGCCATGTAATTTGCTTTAGCCAATAGAATGCAAGTAAATTGCAGAGGCTTTAAATGGGCAGACATGGGGGAGCCTGGGTGGCTCAATCGGTTGAGTGTCCGAGTTCGGCTCAGGTCACGATCTCACAGTTTGTGAGTTCGAGCCCCGCCTCGGGCTCTGTGCTGACAGCTCAGAGCCTGGATCCTGCTTCAGCTTCTGTATCTCCCCCTTTCTCTGCCCCTCCCATGATCATGCTCTGTCTCTCTCTACCAATGATAAATAAACATTAAATAAATAAATAAATAAATAAATGGGCAGGCACAGTTTGGCTCAGATCTCTGCCATGTGTCAGGAGGGCATTCTAATTAGCTGTTGGCCCTGATGGAGACATGAGTGGAACAGACCTGAGCCCGCCCTGTATACCAAACTAGCATTCACCAACAACAGATACTCTTGAGCAGAACAACAGATATTTATTGTTTTAGGCCACTGAGACCTGGGGGCTGTTTGTTACACAGCATTCATCACAACAAGAGCTCGCTAATGCACCAGTTCTTTCCTACCTCAGGGACTTTGTTTAGTACATGCCTACCTCTCTAGACTGTAAGTTTCATGAGGGTTAAATCTGTGTCTATTCTGTGTGTCTATGACCAGAGCCGGGCATTAATACTCGTTATGTGGTAGTGGCTAAATAAATATTCATGAAAAATGACATTTGGTAAACTTCTCACAGTAAATAATATCTTTGATTTTATGAAACTCTGTAACATTGTTTAGGTATATAATTGTTTTTATCAGTTCTGTTATTAGTCATTTCACTGAGCTCTCCTATTGTTCCTAATTCTTTTCCAGTTGATTTTTTTGGGTTGTCTCTAAAAGCGTATCATCAGTGGTGGTAGGTCTGTTAAGTTGTGGTCCTGACAAACCACGCCTCTTGGCATTCTCACACCCTTGTGTAGTCACTGGAGCTGTGACTTCCTTTTAATCAATAGACTGCAATGGAGATGGCACTGTAAGAGTTAAGGAAGCTGAGAAGGTTCTAGCTTTGTGTTTTTGTGAGTCTGGATCTAGCCTGTAAGAGTCTGGTTCCTCTGCTGGAGGACCACATGGAAAAGCTATAGAAAGAGAGGCGAGAAAGAACCACTCCAACTGGCAGAATATTGAGCAAATAAAACGGTTGTTGTCTTAAGCCACAGAGTCTTGGTGTGGTCTTGATGACACAGAGAGAGAAAGAGAGAAACAGACTGCTAACCATAGTGAACAAACTGGTGGTTAGCAGAGGGGAGGCGGGAGGGGAGACGGGTGAAACAGGTGGTGGGGATTAAGGAGGGCACTTGCTGTGATGAACACCTAGTGTTGTAGGAAAGTGGTGAATCGCTAAACTGTACACCTGAATCTAACGTTGTACTGTATGTTAACTAATTGGAATTAAAATAAACTAAAAAAATAGATTTGAATTTAAAAACACCAACAACAGGTTGGTGTTCTCAATTGAAACTGTTGTGCTACTTTGTACTCCTGTCCACACGGCGGTTTCGATGCCGCACTTAGACAGGAGTGCCAAGAACCACCTGCTGATTCTTTGATCCTCTTTAGCAATCCATCTGAAAAACACTGTAAGTCTTAATATTTGCTGAAGAAAGTAAAATTTGGGGAAAAGGCATCAAAATATTCATTTTGGTTATTTCCTGAGCATGATATTATGAGAAGAAGGACTTTCAATTTCCATTACATTTTTCTGTTATTTTAAAATTTTATACATAACATTCATTATATATATATACTACAAAGACATTAATAGTGGTGACTATAGGTGTCATTTTTCCCCCTTCACTTTCATGTTTTATTGTGAAGAAAAATGACTTATTTTGCTATAGGTATAAATGTGTGTGAAGGTTACATATTTCATCATGTTGGATACATGTTCATTTTTGCAATGTAACCAAATGTTTACAATCAGCATCAGACGTTGAAATGTATTAAATACGTTTTTGCATTTGTCTACATTGTATGGTTTTTCTGCCTTGATTTATTAACATGGTAATTTAGATAACCTAACATTGAGTCGTCCTTGCATTATTGATACTCGTAAAAGAACATTCCTCTTTATGTGTAGGGGGTCTGCCACAGGAGGATTCCATGAGGAAGGATTAGGGCTTGAGAGAGAAGCAAATCAGTGCCTCTAGTCCCTTCCAGATGCCCCAGTAGATGAGGAGTTCCTGTGCCCAGAATGCAAGCCCCTTCTGCATTCTTTAAGGAAAACTTAGTTGTCTTTATGTATTCTCATGCCACATCCCTGTGATCATAAATCCACCTTCACTGCCTGAGCTACAGTGATTTCCAGCTGCACTGAAAGAAACCACACTGATCAATCCAGACAACCGAAAGGTTGAGGCAAACAGCATGAAAGAGAGGTGGGAGGTCGAATAAAAGAGGAACTAACTCCAAAAGCAGTAAAGTTAACGTGGGAATCTGAAGAGAACTCGGAAATAAGTACAGTTCATGTCCTAAGGGATATTTAAGTCAGTATCACATTCTTAAATCAAAATTAGGCTGCCCACAATAAAAATAAGCAGAAACTCTTGGAAATTTAAATAATGGCTTGCTAAAATTAAAAACTCAGCATAAAAGCTGAATAATAGGACAAACACATACGAAGACCAATTTAGGAATCTGGAAAAACCAAAATAGTTGGTCCTCCAGAGAGCAGTGCTAAAGTAAGAGCAAGGCTTTTTATTTATTTCTGAGAGAGAGAGAGAGAGAAAGAGAGACAGAGAGACAGCGTGAGCAGGGGAGGGTCAGAGAGGGAGGGAGACACAGAATCTGAAACAGGCTCCAGGCTCTGAGCTGGCAGTCAGCACAGAGCCCACGCGGCTCGAACCCACGAACTGTGAGATCATGACCTGAGCTGAAGTCGGACGCTCAACCGACTGAGCCACCCAGGCGCCCCAAGGCTTTTGTTTTTCTATACCTGACACTCCCTCCCTCCTTCCACTGACACTCTGGAAACTTTGGAAGCAATCTGATGAGTGGGACATGAGGAGAGGTCTGAACCAGGAAGAGGAGAAGTGGGTCCCCGCTTTCTCCTTCCCCAGTGCAGACTGCCAGCCCAGGCAAAGCCTAGAAGTAGGAAGACACTTTCACTTTCCTTGCAAAAAAAAAATCTTGCAGTTGAATGTGAAGGGTCGCATGGGATGTATTTGCTAAAATAAAACTTTTCTACAGCTTGGGATGAGCGGAGACCTGATTAACAACACCCTGGAAGGTCATGGGCTTCTCTGGGACTTCTCTCCGGGCTATGGAATGGATCTGGACAGACAGTGGAAAACAAAGCAAAAGTGCTGAGTGATTATCCCCGTGGTCCTGATGGCCCTGCCTACTGCGCCATGCGGCCCTCCAACTGCAGAGCACACCCGACCCTCCCAGAAGCTTGTTAGAAATAATCTGGAGGTGGCCAACAGACACATGAAACGATGCTCAGCATCCCTCCTCATCAGGGAAATACAAATCAAAACCACACTGAGATACCACTTCACGCCAGTCAGAGTGGCTAAAATGAGCCAATCAGAGAACTCTAGATGCTGGCGAGGATGTGGAGAAACGGGCACCCTCCTACACTGTTGGTGGGAATGTAAACTGGTACAGCCCCTCTGGAAAACAGTGTGGAGGTTCCTCAGGAAACTAACAATAGAACTCCCCTATGACCCAGCAATAGCACTGCTAGGAATTTACCCAAGGGATACAGAAATGCTGATGCATAGGAGCACATGTACCCCAATGTTCATAGCAGCACTCTCCACAATAGCTAAAACATGGAAAGAGCCTAAGTGTCCATCAACAGATGAATGGATCAAGAAGATGTGGTTTATCTATACCATGGAATACTACATGGCAATGAGAAACAATGAAATCTGGCCATGTGTAGCAACATGGATGGACCTTGAGGGTGTTATGCTGAGCGAAATAAGTCAGGCAGAGAAGGACAAATATCATATGTGTGCACGTATAGGAGGATTAGGAGGAACTTAACAGAGGACCAAGGGGGAGAAGAAGGGAGGAAATGGTGGGGGAAAGGGAGAGAGGCAAACCATGAGAGACTCTTGAATGCTGACAAAAACTGAGGACTGATGGATGTGGGGGGGGAGGGATGGGCATGGAGGAGGACACTTGTGGGGATGAGCACTGAGTGTTATGTGGAAACTAATTTGACAATAAACTATTTGTAAAATAAATAAATAAATACGCTGATGCCTGCATCTTCCCAGAGCACACTCAGCTTAAAAAAAGAAAAAAAAGGAAAAAAAGAAAAAAAAAAGAAATAATCTGGAGGCCCCGAACCACAGAGACTCAGGCCCTCCCTCAAGGTGGGGTCCCAGCAATCCGCATGTTAAACAAGGGCCTCCCCTTGGAAGATTCTGATCAAGTTAACTTGCTTGCCACGCATTAAATAATACTCTTCAAACCCACTGCTCAACAGACAATCGCTTTCCTCTGTGCCTTAATGTAAGCTTTTCATTTCTCTGAAAAGTCTCTACCTCCACTTCCATAGCCTCAAGTGCCATTTCTTTGCAAAGCCGTTTCAGAGTCCCTTCTAAACTCCCATTTTCTTCCCTTACTTGAGCTCTTATAGCCTCCCTCAAATTTTAGCATTCCAGTGAAAAGCTTTGGAGTAAAACAGACCGGGGTTCACATCCCAGCTTTGCCCCTTATTAGCTGTGTGACCTTCACCAAATCATCTAAAGTCTCTAAGCTTCCCTTTGCTCACCTGTAAAATGAGAATAGTGCCAGTGGAATGATATGATGTCTGGAATTTTCCTTTTTCATAATTTAGATGGGGGAAGTGAGCAGGGATATGAACAAATCCAAACAATTATCAGCCATAGGTTAATAATGATTGAGGTTGGATGATAGGTACCTAGGGGTTCATTATATCATTATGTCTATTTTGTGTATGTTTGAAATATCCATAATAAAAGGAAAAATTAATTTAAAACCATGAATGCCCTGTTAGAAAAAAAAAACTGTATAATCAAAAGGAACTGTTGATAAACCATGAAAAAGATCTAAGCAGCCAAATGATTTTAAATGTTTGGTCTTTCTAATAAATTTTTTAATATTTTAACATTTATTCATTTTTGAGAGACAGAGCATGAGCAGGGGAGGAGTTAGAGATTGAGGGAGACCCAGAATCTGAGGCAGGCTCCAGTCTCTGAGCTAGCTGTCAGCACAGAGCCCGTCACGGGGCTTGAACCCACACACAGTGAGATCATGACCTGAGCTAAAGTTGGACACTAAACCGACTAAGCCACCCAGGCTCCCCATGGTCTTTTCTAATAATTTTTTAATGTAAATGTTATAAAGATGATATCTTACATAAGGACCAAATGATATTAAATAAAATAATGGATATTAAGTACCTACCACATAATTGTCAATAACTGTTATTTTCATCTCTTCTTTATATCAAGGCAATTTGTGTGCACAGGTTACTTCCCTTCCCTGAGCTACTCTGGGAACAACTAAGAGCAGAAACTGGTTCCGTCTCAAAAGTTCCCACAATGCCTCCTACAAGCACTTGGCCCATACTAGGTACCCAGTAAATATTTGTGGAATGGGTCTTATTTATTTAACAACCATTTGCCCAACACATACTGTGTGATTGGCGCTATTCTAAGCACTTTATAAATATAAATCTGTTCCATCAAGGACTAGCCCAATGAGGCCCTCTGTCCTGTAGATGAGAAGCCAGAAACAGCAAAATGGGTAACATGCCCAGGATAATACAAGAAGTGGCAGAGCGGAGATCCGAACTTGGGCATGCACTTTACAAGCACCAGTCCCCGAGCTTGATAATGGCTGTGCGGTCTGTTGTGAATGTTGGAACTCGTGTTGTGGGGGCTGCTACAGGTCTGCCTCGCGAAAGAGAACAGCGATATGGCTTCTCAGAGTGGAGCCTTTGGGAAGGACTTTCTATCCAGGAGTCCTGGAGCAGCAAGTGCCAACGCAGCAGCCAGGCAGGAGGAGGGAGAGTCCCACGAGCTGGAGAGGGAACATCAGGTACAAGAAATGCGAAGGAGCCACAGGTGAGAACTGAGTCAGGGCTGCAGAACAGGTTAAGAGTTCAAACCAGGAACAAGGAAGGGAGAAGAAAGCAAATGTCGGGGTAAAGGGATCAGAAAGGAAGAAGGGGGAGGGGAAGAGGAAAAGAAGATCAGCAAGGGTGTGAACATCTGGGTGTCGACCACACACAGCCACCTCATAGGACCCCCGGGGCCCACTGAATACAACTTCCCGTGAGATCTGCCTTCAGTGGCCTCACACTGTTGGCTCTAACTCAGCCACAGAGAGAATATTTACACCAGGGAAATCGGCAAATACTGCAAATCAGAGCTTTTTCATTTTCTTAGCAAGCTGACCATCAAATCTCTCCCCACACACCACTGAGTTCATCCCAGGTGATCGGTGGGTCCAAGCATCCAAATGTGTGAGTTGTCTTTTTTGGTAGGCAGGGTCACGGCCCTTTGGTAAAATAGGTTTGCTCAAACGGGGCCACGAGGAGAGAGAAATAAATGAATGCATGCACAAATTTTTCCTGAAGGGGTTCCAAATAGGAACTCCTAAAAGAGAGGCATTACAAGCAATTTTGGTAATTGCAGCTTTTCAGGCGGCAAACGAGAGAGGCATCCCCCACTGGCTGCAGTCAAGAACTCAAGCATCATTATTCAATCATCGACATCTCTCTGCAAAGCCCGGTAAATAGACATTTCCAGGAGATCTGGCAACTAGCCAAGTCTTGCGACACCCATCCCCTTTCAGCAAGGAGAGTGGGAAAGTTCGTGATGTACGTTTCCCTACCAGGAGAAACTTGTGAACGAATGCGGATTGAGCTGCACCAGCAGCTGTCCTGAAGGCTGTCCTGTCGCTCGGGGATCAGACACAGAAAGACACAGAAACGCGAAGCTGGCGCATCTCAGACCAGGCAGATTCTCCACCAGCACCACCTTGGCTGGCTCAATCAAGGAGTGCGTGACTAATTTTTAACATCTTTAACAGGAAGTGCTAGTTTGGTACACACTTCAGCTAAGGTTGGATTACGAGTTAACCTATGAGAGCTAACAACACACTTTCTGACTTGTAACCTGTTGTATAACCAAGCCATCAGTCCAAAAGTGCTGAAAACGTGTAAGGGGAAGAAATTCTGGTATATGCTTTAAAAGGGGTGGCGAGGGGGTGGGGGGAGCCAGGGGCAAGCAACCTGCATTAATTCTTCAACTCATTTTGATTTTTCCAGATACTTAGTTGGAGAAATCAATGTATAACCTAGATAAATACTTTTTAAAGTCTATTTATTTATTTTGAGAGAGACAGAGACAGTGCAAGTGGGGGGAGTGGGGGAAGAGAGAGAGACAGAGAGAGAGACAGAGAGACAGAGAATCCCAAGCAGGCTCTGTGCTGCAGAGCCCCACACAGGGCTCGAACTCATGAAACCATGAGATCATGACCTGAGCCAAAATCAAGAGTCAGACGCTTAACCGACTGAGCCACCCAGGCATCCCAGCTAAATATTTTAGTACATATTTTAGGAAGCCTGAGAAAATGTGACTTTGTCCTTTAAGAAGATCTATTATCAGAGCAGCAAGATAATAAAACAGCAGCCGCTAGAACCTGCTTCCCTTCCAAGTCATGGCACCTAACAGGAGTTTGATAATAGACAAAAATAAATAAAATAATAAATAAATAGTAAATAAACACTGGATGTTGAGCAGAGGCAGTGGAGTTATAGGAAAAAAGGCATCGAGATTATGGAAACATGCCTTTCCTCCATTTCCAGCTTACGCCAAGCTACTGAAAAAAGAGATTAGTGAGGAATCACTTTTCCTTCTTGGAAAGAAGTCTCTGGAAGGCAAACCCAGCAGGATGCTATGGGTACTAATAGTAATTAGAAAATTAGGAAGCAGGTCTGGGGTGCCTGGGTGGCTTAGTCGGTTAAGCGTCCGACTTTCGCTTAGGTCATGATCTCGCGGTTCGTGGGTTCGAGCCCCACGTCGGGCCCTGTGCTGACTGCCAGCTCAGAGCCTGGAGCCTGTTTCAGTCTGTGACTCCCTCTCTCTCTGACCCTCCCCTGCTCATGCTGTCTCTCTCTCTCTCTCTCCTGGAAATAAATAAAAACATTAAAAAAATTAAAAAAAAAAAATTAGGAAGCAGGTCTGATCTCACAGCTCGTGGGTTCGAGCCCCACATCGGGCTCTGTGCTGACAGCTTGGAGCCTGGAGCCTGCTTTTGGATTCTGCGTCTCCCTCTCTTTCTTTGCCCCTGCCCTGCTCACGCTCTGTCTGTCTGTCTGTCTGTCTGTCTCTCTCTCAAAATAAACAGTAAAACAAATGAGAAAATTAGGAAGGAAAAGGATCCCTTCTCATCAACAAAGGAAAGAAAGCAGGGCATCAGAGGCTTTTCGGGAACTAGGAAGACCGTCTCCTGCAAGAAGTGTGGACTTCACAGCCTCTGAAGTTTAAACCACAGGGGCTAAATGCGATCTCGTAGGATTTCAGGTTTTGAAACTCCTTCTTTTGAGTCCCTGTAGTAGAGTTAGGGTTAGATTCAATTTGATTATGAGCAGCTGACATGCACAAATAAAAATGCTAAATCATACAGAGGTGCTCATATTCCTTAAAATTTTGCCTCTAAAAACCTATTTTAAGTGTTTGTATCCATGGTCAGTTCACTGTTGCTTATTTTACTTAGAATTTTTTTTTTAGCATGATTCACCAAAGAGCCCCTGACCCACCCTCTTCTCTGAGAACTGCCTTTTCCCTTTGGGATATCAGCCAGGAATGACTTGTCTACATGGCCCTGGTTCACAGCATAGCTGAGTGGGTCAGTGTAGACATAGGCTCAGCTTGGGACAGACCTCTTCTTTCTCTGGGGCCTTTGGAGCTGGGGGTGTTAGGGATACATGCTAGGGAGTATGGGAAGCTGTTTGAATGCTAGACAGGTAACTTGGGAGTTCGGGGTCAGCCCAGGATTGTAAAAGCAGACAGGGCCAGTCTCTTGAAAAAGTATGAGGCATATATATAGACCAGAAAACAGAGATGGAAATACGTAACTTGGGAACAAGACCAGAGTCAGTTCTGTGGCTTCTCAGTGACTCAACAGATTCTGCTTGCAACCTGCCTGGGTTCTAACTATCCTCTTTTTTCTTATGTCAAATATCCCAGTGTCCCTTCCAGTACATGTTTTTCCTAACGTAAGCCAGTTGATAGTGGGTTTCTATCACTGGCCACAAGAGAAGCTAATCGCAGATTTGTCTGACAGTGTTAGCTCCTGGGGTGGCCTCGCTCACTGGTCCGTCAGGAGCCTCCTTCATCTGATGCCACTGGGCAGGTACAGAATGGCTCCGTCCCAATGTCAGACAACTCCAGGACCCCAGCTTAGATCTGCCTCAGTCCGGCTGGTGAGTAGGAGCACATCAGATAACATCACTGTGCCTCAGTTTCCTCTTCTACAGTAGTGGTTATCCCAAGGCCACTTGTCTCCATGTTTGTGAGGTTCTGCATGGACCCCTGTCGATACTGGTTTCTTTCCATTAAAATGATAGTTTAGATGGGGCACCTGGGTGGCTCAGTCGATTGAGTGTCTGGCTCTAGATTTCTGCTCAAAAAATCATGATCCAGGTTTGTAAGATTGAGCTCTGCGTTGGGCTCCGTGCTGAGCATGGAGCCTGCTTATGCTTACGATTCTCTCTCTCAAAAAAAAAAAAAAAAATAGGGAGACACCTGGGTGGCTCAGTCAGTTAAGCATCCAACTTCAGCTTAGGTCATGATCGTGTACTCCATGAGTTCAAGCACAATGTCGGGCTCTGTGCTGACAGCTCAGCCTGCTTCGGATTCTGTGTCTCCCTCTCTCTCTGTTCCTCCCCCATTCTCTCTCTCTCTCAAAAATAAGCATTAAAACGATTAAAATAAAAATAAATTTTAAATGATAAACAATAAAAAAATAAAATGATAGCCAGAAAATGTAGATGTGTGGCTCCTAGACTGACCTGATTATTACCTCAAGCTTTAAAAGTAAAGATCTTTAAAAGATACCTGGAGTATTTCATGCTCATCCAGCATCCATTTCAAAAGCCAGAGCAGGACTGGCTGGCAGCATAGGGTCTGCTGGCTGTGTTGCTGTGAGACAGGAGACCTGAAGCAAATGCATGAAGAGACATGAGCTGGAGGCTGGAGGACTTTTATCAGCCTCATCAAATGTAATCCATACAAATAATCATATACCCATTCCACAGATGAGGAAGCTAAGTCCAGGGTATCTTAGCTACTTCCCCAAGTCCCACAGGTGACAGCGGGGTGGGGGTGGAGGGGTGCCATCCCCAGGTCTGCCTGACACAAAGCCCCGCTCTTAACGGCTCCACCTAATTCTCCCACAGCCTATGGTGAGAACACTTCTACCCTGACTTGTGTAGACGCTGCCTCAGAGAAGTAACAAGGTACCACCCAGAATAACCTAGATATACTGCCATCCTGGACTTTTGTAGCAGTTCGGTTGCCCAGACCTGCTTTCTGTAGCTTTTATGTGGCTCGGTGATTTTCCAGAAAGCAATCCCATGGGGAAATGAATTACTTCCCCTTAGCCAGGTGTGAAGTCCCGCTGGACCCTGACTGGCCGGTTGAGTCCCATCTCATCCCATCTCCATCCCTCGCTGGGTGTGGAACCTTAGACAAGTCGCTTCACCTCTCATGATCAGTCCTCTCCTTGTAAAATAGGTTTCGAAACAGCATCAATAGCAAAAGAGCACTAAACAACATGAACCATGGGGTGCAGTTAGGGTAATGCTTGGCATGTAGTGAGCACTCGAAAAATGTTAGTTATTAAGAGGAGTGTCTGCTTATCTGCCTCCCCCTGGTGCTTCCATCAGATTTGCACCTTTATTCATTCACTTCCTCACTCCGTGAACAGTATAATGACAGTGCTATGAGGACCGATACACCTAAATCGACCTTCAGGGTAAGGAAGGTCCCGACAAAGAGATGCCTCAGAAATGAAGAAGTGAGAAGGGGTGTTGTCAGCAGAGAGAACAATGCCGATCACAGCTAGGATGGAGGAGGAATTATGATGCATTCTAGGGAACAAGTCATTCATTTTTAAGACATAAATTCAGAGTACATTGCTCTTAGGATCAGGACAATCCAGTGGTTTTCCATCTCACTCAGGATTACACAGTAGCCACAATGAATGGTCTATGAGACCCTAAATGATCTGCCTCAACCTACTCCCTCTCACTGTCCCTTTCCATTCCAGCCATATTAGCCTTCTCACTGATCCTTGAAATCACCCCACGGCACTTGCATCTACTGTATCTTCCTCTACGTACCCACATGGCTTGCTCCCTTACCTCCTTCAAGTCTAGGTTCAAGAATCACCTCCTCAATGAGATGTTCCTTAAATGCCCCTTTAAAATTATGCCACCCTCACCTGTCACTCTCTACTCCTTTCTTGCTTTCTCTCCTTTGTAGTTACTGCCTCTGATACACACCAACCTCAATTAAAATGAAGCTCCATGCACGGTGCCTGGGTGGCTCAGTCGGCTGAGTGTCTGACTTCAGCTCAGGTCATGACTTCACAAGCTGTGGGTTCAAGCCCCGTGCCAGGCTCTGTGCTGACAGCTCAGAGCCTGGAGCCTGCTTCAGATTTTGTGTCTCCCTCTCTCTTTCTGTCCCTCGCCCTCTCTCTTTCTCTCAAAAGTAAAAATAAAACATTTTTTAAAAATGAAGCTTAATGAGGTCAAGGATCTTGTTTCTGTTCCCTGCTATATTCCCAGCACCAAGAAAGGACAGTGCCTGACACTTGAAAAATGTTTATTGAATGAATGAATGTGGTCACTCGCCAAATGGCTAAAACAAAAGGAAAGCTGTCACGAACCAGATCACATGGAATCCTGTGTGCCATGATAAGGGCACTGAACCTAAGCCTAAATCCTGTGAGAGGCCATGAAAGATGTCAGCAGGCCATAATCTGACCAGACTCCTATTTAAGAACAATCTCTCTGGCTGAAGTATGTAAGTGAGACTAAGGGAGCCCAGAAAAGGCAGCCAGACCACTTCAGAGATGACAGCTGTAATCCCAGTGAGAACTTCTCAAGGCCTACTGGAGAATGTGACCAGAAGGATGGAGCAAAAGGAACAGTCATGAGCATCTAAGGTGAGAGCCTGTAGGACACAGTGACTGGTTGACGATAGCAAATAACTAAGAGGGGATGTATGTCTTAAATGACTACTTGGTTTCTGTCCTGAGCAACTGGGCCAATAGCTGTCCCATCAAGGTAGGGAATATGAGTGACAGTTTGGGGAGGAAGGAGTGAGTTCACTTTTGTCTATATTGAATTTTGCAAGCCAACGAAGATGCCTATAAGTATCAAGGCATGGAGACTGATTTGATCTTCAGTCAAGATCTGGGTTAGACCAAAGGGTCTCATCATATAAATGGTAGTTGCAGGGGACCCAGCTGAAATCATAAATCCCAGATTTTAAGGGGATGCCTTGCTGTGGCATCCTGCAGTCGGGGGTGAGAGATGGTAGCAATGTACGTGGGAAACAGACTTGACTCTCTCTCCTGGTAGAATTTTGAAGGAGGGTAGAGCTATCCCCATATAACCCCATGTGGTGACTGATCCTATAGGATAATTAGAGACAGCACTATTGTTCACCAACATTCTGGGGTGAATTTGGTCTTGTGGGCTGGCCTAGTAAGCTAAGCACCTTCTGATGTTTCTCTGGTAACACATACACCTGTTCACAAGCTGAGGACTGCTGATATTATAAGATGAGAAGTCTCCGGATCATCCCAGTTGTATATCGTGAATTCTTCCACCTAAGAGACAACTGTTTCGGAAAATGTGAGTGAAGTATGTTTCTGATTGTTGATGCTGCAGAGGTAACCTATAGTTAGTTCAAGCTCTGAGACAGACAGAATCCTTGAGGGGAAGAGTAGAGATAAAAGAGGAGAAATCCCAAAACATCGTAACAAATACCTGAGAATGTACTATAAAACTTGGCAAACATGCTACACGCAGTCCATGGAATTCAGAGTGCAGGAATTTGGATAAAATAACCTGTACTAGTCAGGATTCTTCGGGTTGCAATAAACAGAAACTCAAACTGACTTAACGTAAAAAAGTAATAATTATTTTAAAAATTAACTCATTTTTAAAATTTAAGGAGGGACTACTATTGGCTCAAATGTCTGTAAAGTCAAGGGGTAGCAACTACAGCTTCAGGCACAACTGGATCTAGGGGCTCATATGATGGCTACCCCATCCCGTTTCATTTCCTCCCATCTCTTGACTCTGCTTTCCTGTACGGTGGCTGCTTTATCACGCAAGTTGACCCTTCAAAGCAAGATGGCTGACATCAGTTTGGGGTTTAGGTTTTTATCTTCCCAACAACCTTAACGGAAAGAGAATGCTCTTGTCCAATTACTCCAGCAAAAGGAGTGATCACAAGTGACTGGATGAGTTTGGGTCATGTGCCATCCCTAAATTAACATGACAGCCAGAGGGACTGGAACCCGGATTAGCCACACCTGGGTTAGAGGCTACCTGGGACAGTCAGGCGTAGTGTAGGGAAAGGAGTGTTTCCCCTGGGAAAATGATGCGTCTGTCACCAGAAGGAGGAATAGGTACTGGCAGTGAGGACGGCCGATGTCTCAGGGGAACCTGGTTGGGGAAAATCTTCCTTAGAGGCTTCTTTTTACTCAGAAGGCTCCTTTCGGAGCTGATACAGGTATGTTTGTGGCCCTAGTGAGCTGGGGGAGTCAAAAAAGATAGTGCATAAAGTGTAGAAAGAATGAATGTTGACAATGTTGACTGAGGCCATATCTCACACCTGTGAATGCACCAGCTGTGACCTCTCTGTTCCACCTCCCCCTTCTTCTACTATAACATCCAACAAGCTGATTTTAATACCCAACCTCCCCCAGTGTCCGGGGTCATTTGATCTCTGCTACTATTTGGCAGAATGAGAAGGAGAAAAAGGAAATTAAGTTCAGCAGTTCTTGAGATTGAGGTGAGGGTGGAAACAAAGGGCACTTTGGAAGCTGGTGGTGGGTGTGCTTCTAGATAGAGTCTCCCCCTCCCCTGCCCCTCACTGTGGAGTTTCCTAATGGGTGTGGCCTTGGACTGTGACCCTTAGGTCGCACCTCTGAGAGATGAGAAATTATTATACAACATGCAGGGAGGTTGAATGAGAGGACTTGCTAGATGGCTTCTTCTAGGTTATCAGGGAAAGGGGGGATATGGTGGGGGAAAGAAGGCCTGGGGTGGACCCAACTCAGACACCAGCCATGGAACCAGTGTCAGCAGTTGGTTTAATAAAACAGGAGCTGGAGAAGCAGTTCCTATTCAAGCGGCACAGGCCACATCTCGAAGATGAACAAGAGAGGTAAAATCCTAACTAATGACTAGGACACCAGAGAAGGTAAAGTGGGAGCCTAAATCCACTGCATGAAGCAACATAGGTTCCAGCGGACCACCCTCCAGTTGTTTTAACAGTCATAAAAGACTATTAAAAGAAAGCTAGGTGGGGAAAGTGTGAGCGCCATTTTCTAGAGGTAATTCAAGTTCAAACATAACAGGAATTAACCAGGAGAGGATGCGCAATGAAAGCCGGATAGGCACAGAGTTGGTCCGAATGGACTCATTTAGATAATGCATGGGACTCTGGGGTGGGTCCAAGGTCACAATACTTGGACATTGCTCTATAAATCTTAGAGAAGTAGCCTAAGTTCAACATCTGATATCAACCAGTAATATGTTAAAAAACCCTAAGTCCTAGTCTCCTGGGGCCATCTTTACAGCCTGGTGTTGAAGTAGTGTTTTTCAATGAATTCTTTATTAAACTTGTTTCTTGACTTACGACCTGTCAACAAAGTGGGTTGTTGCTCCTAAAATATGGAGCCAACTCTTCTAAAGCCCACACCTTAGCCGGGTACTCCACTAGGAGAGGTTTCTCTTTTGATTGATATTTTTCTGCTGAAATAGATCATCAGGTCGTTCAGCTTGTGTTCTTGTCATGCCTGACGCATTTATGCCTTACTTAAGCCTTTCATTATAATCAGCTGCCCTTAGCTTGCTATTCCCTGCAAGGGCTCTGCCTCAATCACATATGCATTAGCACAATTGCCCTTTTAGCTGTGGATCAAGGTATCTTTGGGGTGCCCTATGTAAATGAGAACACTTCAAAATGCTGATTTATAATGAGCCAAAAGTTGACTGACAGAGTAATAATACTACTACTATGAGTGGACTGTTGAGAAGGCCAAATGGATGGCCCAAAAAAGAACATGGCTGGGAAAAAGAAGTGAGCTGACCAGAAGCAGGGAGAGAAAAGAAAAGGAACAAAGAGGGGAGCCTGGGTGGCTTAGTCGGTTAAGCGTCTGACTTTCTTTCACTTGGGTCATGATCTCGTGGTTTGTGGGTTCGAGTCCCACATCGGGCTCTGTGCTGACTGCCAGCTCAGAGCCTGGAGCCTATTTCAGAGTCTGTGTCTCCCTCTCTCTCTGGCCCTCCCCTGCTCACGCTGTCTCTCTCTCTCTCTCCAAGAAATAAATAAAAATATTAAAAAGAAAGAAAGAAAGAAAGAAAGAAAGAAAGAAAGAAAGAAAGAAAGAAAGAAAGAAAAGAAAAGGAACAAAGAGAAAAACCAGCAGGTAATGACGGCCAGTGGGGTCTGGGGGGTGATATTAGGCTGGAAGTGAAAGGAAGAAAGACTAATTGTTTTTGGTACTGTCATGACAGTAACAGAAAATAATAGAAGACTTGGAAGTCTCGAGGGGGGAGAAAAGTAAATCTGATAGAGTAATTGATAGGATTAAGTGATTGAAAAAATGATGTATATGAGAAAGGCAAGTAGCACAAATAAAAAGGAAGGGAAAAAAGGCCAGAAGGAAAATTTTCTTTCCCTTCCTTCCTTCCTTCCTTCCTTCCTTCCTTCCTTCCTTCCTTCCTTTTACAAATAGTTTATTGTCAAGTTGGTTTCCGTGTAACACCCAGTGCTCGTCCCCACAAGTGCCCTCCTCCATGCCTATCTCCCCCCTCCCCCCCACACCCATCAGTCCTCAGCTTGTTCTCAGCATTCAAGAGTCTCTCATGGTTTGCCTCCCTCCCTCTTCCCCACTATTTCCCCCAGAAGGAAAATTTTCAAGAAAAGAAATATAATTGGAAGATACCTTTTGGCTCTTTGGTGAACAGTATTGGCTAGTGATAAAATTATAAACAGTGTTATCATTATATTAAAAGGATGGGAGATAGGTAGTATAAGAGAGCTAAACCCTCAATCCCTTATTTCAGGATGTAAATAGATAATATCTAAAGTTGACACATCAAGGAATAGGAAAAGGAGCTCATGGTGTAGAAAACAGCTCAAAAAGGTAAAAATGGTTAGCTCCAGAGACGAGGAAGGAGGCTAGAGCGGGAGATTGTTGCTTCTCATCACAAGCCCTTCAATGCTATTTAATTATTTTTAGATAGGATGAGACTTTGAGTCAGAAAAAGTCTTACTGAGCATCTGCCCTCTGCTAAGTATTTTGCATGCATTCAAACCTCATTCAAACCTCAAAACAAGAACAAACACTTCCCTGGTTCTTACGGTGTGCAAGGTATAAGCACTTCACATTGATTAACTTATTCAATCTTTGCAACAACTTTATGACGTGGTTCATCTTATTTTCCTCCCTTAACAGAGGAGAAGATTGATGCACAGAAGGTAAGAACCTTGCGTAAGATCACACAGCTGGTGGGGGAGCTGGGATCTGAGCTCAGGGAACCTAGCCCCTAACCTCTGTGTCCTATGTGCCCTGAAACAAGGCCAAGCAGATGAGGGAATATGGGGAAGGTGAAGCTACTCTTCTAAGATCACACAGGTAGTATGTTGTGGGACCTGGTTTGACTATGAGTTAGATTAACCTTAACACCTATGCTTGGTCTCTCTGTGGCACATTGCAAGTTTGTGTTTAAACAAATGAGCTAGTCAGGAATGAGGCTATTGTTCACCACTGCTATTCAACATAGTGCTGAGGGTTCTATCCAGTGCAATAAGGTAAGAAAAGAAAACTAGAAATATACTAATCAAAAAAGAAAAAGCGATGCCTGGTGGTTCGGTCAGTTAAGGGTCTGACTGTTGGTTTCGGCTCAGGTCATGATCTTGTGGTTTTGGGAGTTCGAGCCCCACGTCGGGCTCTGTGCTGACAGCACTGAGCTTGCTTGGGATTCTCCCTCTCTCCCTCTCTCTGTCCCTCCCCACTCTCACTGTCTTTGTCTCTCTCAAATAAATACACTATAAAAATGAAATAAAATGGTCTATATTTGCAGATGACATGATGTTCTACATAGAAAATCCCAAGGAATCCACAAGAAAACAACTAGAACTAATAAATGAGTTCAGCCAGATCACAGCGTACAAGACAAATATACAAAAATCAAATTGTATTTCTATGTATTAGCAATGAACACATGGAGACCAAAATTAAAAGTGTAACACCGTTTATAATTGCTCAAAAAACGATATAGGTATAAATCTATATTTTAAAAAAATATGTTCGGAAATTACATGGAGCTGAAAATTACAAAATCAAAGATCTAAGGGGCACCTGGGTGGCTCAGTTGGTTAAGCATCCAACTCTTGATTTTGCCTCAAGGTCACGATCTCACTGTTGTGAGCCCAGGAACCTAGGCTCCCATGCTCATAGTGTGGAGCCTGCTTGGGATTCTCTCTCTCTTCCTTCTCTGCCCCCACCCCCGCTTGCAATCTCTTTTTCTCTCTCTCTCAAAATAAATAATCAAACATTAAAAAAAGAAGAAGAAAGTCAAAGATCTAAATAAACAGAGAGATATGCCACATATATGAATTAGAAGACTCGATATAGTAAAGATGTCAGTTCTCCCCAAACTGATACACACATTTGACATAATTCCTGTTTGGTCTTTTGTGTTGTCTGCTTTGCTAACTCTGGCAATACAACCATAGTCCCTGCCCTCATGGAGTTTATAATCTAGTTGGAGGAGAATACAAAATGTCTTCAAGCCACAAAATAAGAAATAAAGGAACAATGGTTCTGTAATAAAGAATATAGGAGACTGATTCTAGGCAAGGAGAGTCAGAGAATGCCTCTCTGGCATGGTGACATGCTGAGCCGTGAAGAGTATGGTGTCTATAAAGACTGAAGTAAGGAAGATCGAAGAAAAGCCGTAGCAAGGTCTCAGATGTAGGGGAGGAGTTTGGAGTGTTCCAAGAATTATGAGAAGGGCAATGCAGCTGGGCCAAAGTGAGAAAGACAGAAGAATGACCAAAGGAATAAGTTTGGAGAGAGAAGTAGAAGCCAAGCCCCACAGGACCCCAAAGAGACACAATAAGGTATTTCATGCTTGGGAAACAATTGAAGGGGGATAAAACGATCTGGTTCACATTTTTGAAAGATAATTCTATAGAGAATGCTTTGGGGGGGGGGGGGGAGACTGAAGGCAAAAAGAAACACAAACAAACAAACAAACAAACAAACAACTGGGTTGGAGACCACTGTGGTAAATATCCAGGGAAGAGAACATGGTGGTGATTTTGGCTAGGGTTGTGGCAATGAAAGGGAAAGGCATGGATGGATTTTAGGAGAGTCAGCAGGACCGATTGATGGATTGGGGGGAAGAAAGAGAACAGAGCAAGTAGGGAGATCAGTGGCTTGACCAGTGATGCTGTTTGCGAAGATGGTAAGATCACAGGAGAAATGGGTAAGCAGAGGGGAGGAGATGGGAAATGGAGCTTTGAGAGTTGGACATAGTAAGACTGAAATTGCTGATGGACAACCAAGTGAAAATGGGTATCATCAGTATTTAGATCAGTGGCTCTTGACCCTGGCTACTCAATAATTTCCTCAAAGGGCTTTTTAAATGTGCTGTTGCCCACACCCTATCACCAAATATACATGCCTAACACTCTACACCCATCAGATTCGTTTTATATGCAAAAGTCAGAAAATCACAAGCACTGAAAAGATGTGGGAGACACAACCTTTAGACATCACTGGTGGGAGTTGAAGTCTGATTCAATGAATCCAGAGAGCAAGGCAATGCCATCCGGAAATCTTTAAAAAATGTTCATGTCCCATAACCCTGGAATTTCCAGGTATAGCTCATAGAGAAACTTCTCTCACTCATGTATAAGGAGACATATACAAGGACATTTCCCATTGGTAACAGGAAAAAACAAAGGAACTACTTAAATGTCTATTATCAGGAAATGGATAAATAAAAAATGATATAGTCATACTATGGAATACTGTCCAGCAGTTAAAATCAACACACTAGCTTCACGTATACAATCGTGAATAGATCTCAAGTGTACAGAGTTGACTGAAAAAGGCAAATTTGCACAATGATCCACAAAGTGCAATATCACTGATTGAGAGACATGATTTTTAGAAGTGTGTGTTCTGGGACTAGTGCACAAAGCAGAGGGGATTCAGATCAATGGAACAGAACAGAACAAAACAGCATAGAAATGGGCCCACAAACGATGGCCAACTAATTTCTGACAAAGCAAGAAAGAACATCCAATAGAAAAAAGACAGTCTCTTCAGCAGAGTAGTACTCGGCAATCAAAAAGCGTGAAATCTTGCCACTAGCAACAATGTGGATGGAACTAGAGGACATTATGCCAAGTGAAATTAGTCAGAGAAAGACAAATATCATGACTTCACTCATAAGGGACTTTAAGATACAAAACAGATGAACATAAGGGAAGGGAAGCAAAAAGAATATTAAAAAAGGGATGGGGCAAAACATGAGACCCTTAAATACAGAGAACAAACTGAGGGTTGCTGGAGGGGCTGTGGGTGGGGGCATGGGCTAAATGGGTGAGGGGCATTAGGGAGGACACTTGTTGGGCTGAGCACTGGGATGAATCACTGGAATGTACTCCTGAAATCATTATAGCACTAGATGCTAACTCACTTGGATGTAAATTTAAAAATAAGGAAGGAAGGAAGGAAGGAAGGAAGGAAGGAAGGAAGGAAGGAAGGAAGGAAGGAAGGAAGGAAAAGAAAGGAGAGCGGACATATTTAGGACCAGAAGAATCTTCAATCTTTGGTTCAAACTCAACATTTTGTTTCAACCGCCCCCCACCCCCGTTTTTTCTTTCTGACACCATCCTCACCATGGTCTTCCTCCTTTCTCTTCCAATACAGTCCCTCTCTCCCTCTCTCCCACTCCTCCTCTCTCTCTCTCTCTCTCTCCCTCCCTCTCTTCTAGAATCCCCTAATTCCATTAGGTTCCATAAGGTTCCATTAGTTTGTTTCAGAGAAACTATAAATCCCCTGATATTATATTTGCACTTATGAGTGTGTTTCCTGGGGAATGGGTCCACAGCTTTCATCACATTCTCAGAGAGGTCAGAGTCCCATAAGACGAAAATCCAAGAAACAATTATTTTCATAGAATACATATAGTAGCTCCAACACAGTTCCCTCGGTCTATCGTGCCCTGGGAGTAAGAGTTATTTCTCATCAGAAGAAAAAACTCAAAGAGAGGAAATGTAAAGTGATTTGTTCTGACCCTGTTTCTACTAGCCCCGTGCCCCGGGAGAAAGGGCCCTGCCTTTGGAAACATAAACGTCTCTATCCTTCCCAGCGTGCCAGGCCTCCCATCCATCATTGCAGTCAGGCTCTGGGCAGCCGCGGCCGGCTTCCTTTTCTCCTGTTCACGACCCTCTCCATCAGACGTCGGGCGTGGGCTCTGGCCAGCTTGTCGACAACTGTGAAGCTTTTTCTAAGCCAGCCAAACGGTCTCCACACCATCAGAGCTCCCAGAGCTGGAGAAACTACAGGAGACCAGGATGGCAGAGGATGCTCCCACTGAACGCCCAAGCCCGTAGGTCAAACTATAGCTACAGGGGCTCCCCAAGGCCTGAAGAGCCTGGGGTCTAAGTGGGCCCCTCTGTAGCCCAGCACCGTGGAGCCCCAGAGTTCTATGCTCTAAACTCGTAGATCGCCAGGGCAAACCAGGAGATGGCACCGATGGACACGCACTTGGAGGATCCGCAAAGGGCCAGCCGGGGGGTTCTGCTGATCTTGGCCGGGCCTGCCCACATGTCTGCGTGTCAGCTGGCTGCCAGCTGATCTGGACAGCCCCTGCCAGGTTCCTGGGCCGGGCCAGCTCTGTGCCAAGTGTCTCTCACTCTGCAGCTGCGCTAACCCGAGCGTGGCCTCGTGGCAATGAGAAAGGAACAAGAGACAACAGGGACTAAGCTGATTTGTGTCCTCTGCTCACGTGACATCTGCAAATATGCCACTGGCCAATGCAAGTACAGGGCTGAGCCCAGAGTCAAGGGCAGAGCGGGTCCCCCTCCCCTTCCTCCCAGTGGGCGGTACCGCAAGCCAGGGGAGAGCCTGTACTTAGAGGTCAGGCTCCGCCTCTTACCAGGAATGTCTTTTAAATTCTCTGAGCAAATGATACACTACGTCTTACCTATCTGCTTAGCAAATTTTTTTCTTTTAATGTCGTAATACACAGTCCGTAATGGTTTGGAGAAACAGGTACCTTAATACACTATTAATGGAATATTGTCTTTTTAGAGGATAACTGAATCACATTTATCATGGAAGATGGCAAAAATGGCCCCAAATTCTTCTCCTCTCCTTTTCTTTTTATTAGTTATTTATTTTGAGAGAGAGAGAGAGCGAGCGTGAGCACATGCACCAGTTGGGGAGGAACAAAGAGAGAGAGACAGAGAATCCCAAGCAGGTTCCACACTGACAGCGCAGAGTACGACACGGGATTCAATCCCATGAACCCCAAGACTGTGACCTGAGCCAGAACCAAGAATCAGATGCTGAACCGACTGAGCCACCCTGGTGCCCCTTCTCTTCCCCTTTTCAATGTGACTTTGCAAATCCTCCCGCCATGACTGTGGGTTAGCCATGTGACCTGCTTACGCCAAAGGAATAGTAGCAAATATGACACCCGGCAGGTTTAACAGCACTGTGTGCTTGGGAACTGTCGCTCCCAGCGTGCTCGGAAGCCACCATGTGGTGAGCCCAAGCCAGCCGGCTGTCGGAGGAGAGGAAAATCAAGGTGAAAGAAATCAGGGTATGTCAGTGGACCTATGTGGACAGACACAACGCCAGCCGCGATCAGTCACAACTGACCTAGGACAGAAAAGCCACCCAGCAGAGTCCCGCCCAAATCGCCAAATCCCAGAATTCCAGAAGGAGCCGGATAAAAGATTCATTTTATCACATTCTCCTAAGGGTGTCCCTCAGAAGTGGAGCTACCGTGTGGCTTTATGCAAGTTTTACATAGTTTTACCGTGTATCTGTTACATCCCTACTATGCCCTTCCAGGGCTGTCCTAGGCACTTATGACATCCCAGTGAGAAGGAAAAAGAGGAAGCATGTTCCTGTCCTCATGAAACTTGTATTCTAGGAGTAGAAAAGTTTTAATAATGACTGAGTACAGTATATTATTTGAGCAAGAGTAACAAGCGCTCTGAAGAACAATAATAATAACGTATGACACCGTGTTCCAGGCACCATTTATGTGAGGAAGGGGAGTTGGGGGGCACCTGGGTGGCTCAGTAGATCAAGCGTCAGACTTTGACTCAGGTCATGATCTTACCGTTCGCATGTTCGAGCCCCACATTGAGTTCTGTGCTCACGGCTTGGAGCCTGGAGCCTGTCTTCAGATTCTGTGTCTCCCTCTCTCTCTGCCCTTACCCCACTAGCTCTCTGTGTCTCTCTCTCAAAAATAAATAAAACACTAAAAAATTTTAAATAAATAAATAAATAAATAAGGATGGGAAGGGTTCGGGGGGGACGCAACACTACATGAGAAAGCCAGAGCAGACCTCTGTGAGAAGGTGACATTCGAACAAAGATTTGAAGGAGGTGAGGACTGAGTCTCATTGATATCTACAGGAAGAATCTTCCAGGGAAAGGAGACAGCAAGGGCAGTCTGGAGCCAGAGGAGAGGGCAGGATTCGGGGTCAGAAATGTGAAATGAGGTGGGGTGGGATGAGTCTACTGTAAACCCCTGTACACATCTAATTTTTTTAACCAAGTGTGTGTGTTCCTTTCAAACAATTTTTTAAAAACATCTATTTACTTATTTTGAGAGAGAGAGAGAGCAAGAGCAGAGGTGGGGCAGAGAGAGAGAGAGAGAGAGAGAGAGGGGGAATCCTAAGCAGTCTCTGAGCTGTCAGTGCAGAGCCCTATGCCGGGCTCCATCTCATGATGGTGGGATCATGACCTGAGCTGAAATCAAGAGTTGGACACTTAACAGACTAAGCTACCCAGGCACCCCTCAAACAATAATTTTAAAGAAGTATAGAAAGCAAAAACAAATAGCTCCCAGATTCCAATACTAGTGGACTCTACAAGCATTTTATCATAATTCTTGGCCATCTTGGCCTTGCAGGCTTAGAACTCCAGGGAACCTGCACCAGAATACAGACGAGAGTCATTTTTGGGCACAGGCTGCCCTCTGCTGTCAGCTTCTGGATTGGCACCTTTACAAGTATCGCCTGAAGGAGCAAGGTCACTGCCCCAGTGGGAAAAAAGATAACCAGTTAACAGAAGCCCCATGTTTTCCTTGCCAGGAAGCCCGACTATGTCAGGAAGCCCTTAACAGATAGGAGAGGAGACCTTGCCCAATCTTCACACACTCATCGTCCATCCATCTAGTTCACTTCTTAAAGGACTCCAAATTTACCCACGTGCTCACAAACCTGCCCATTCTGCAGGGGAGAGAATGGATGCTGGGAGGAGGCTGTGAAACGTGCACTCCGTCTCAGTGGCCAGCGAATGGTTAAACCAGGATAAAAGCTGGGGCCTCCTGACCTCTGCTCCAGCCCGGCTGAAGCCCAGCAAAAGGGTAGATGCCTTGCTCGAAGTCACAGATGTGAAGCAGCAAATCCAGGATAAAATGCTGTGAGTTATCACCCCTACCAAGAATCCCTTCCCGCCCCTGCTCTGAGCCCTGACCTGATTCTTCCTCTGCCTCTCCCTCTGCTCAGGAAGGAGCCACGGAGAGCTGAGGGATGGGTGACAGACCCAAGGAGCCCTTGCAGTTTGGTGGAGGATGACACAGAAAACCTGGGGACAGATGAACGTGAGCCACGTTACTGGATTCCAGAGGAGACGGGGGAGAGTGGGTGGGTGGGCTCACCAAGGAACCTGGTGAGCCCCCTGGAACACTGACACGAGAGGGAGAGAGGAAATGAGGGAGTTCACTGAGAGTGATGGGAACAGACTGGGAAAAGCTGGAATTAAAAGAACTTAGTTCGAACTGACAAGATTACATTCCCACCTTCCGCACAGCGGGACTCAGAATAGAAACCAAGCTGGGGTATAAAAATCAGAGGTGACGTGTTTGCACACTCGAGGGTTGCAGCCTGAGAAATGTGTGCCCGCTAAAAAGAGAGAGAGAGAGAGAGAGAGAGAAATGGTGCTAGAGTTAAGCTCAAAAGACCTGCATTCCAGTCCTGCCTTCCCCACTGAGATGGAACTCGTTTAAGACAAATCCCTTAGCCTTGCAATTTCAGCGTCTTTGACATTCACCATACCTCAAGGGGTTCAGCTGAGGACCCGTGAAGCAGGGAATGTGACCCTGCTTGGAAACACTGCCTACTTTGGCCAGCCACCAGAGGGACAAATGTGACCCCTCTCAAAAAAAAAAAAAAAAAAATCAGGGCATCTGGGTGGCTTAGTCAGTTAAACAGCTGACTCTTGGTTTCAGTTCAGGTTACGATCTCATGGCTTGTGGGTTCGAGCCCCATGTCCGGCTGTGCAGCTGATAGTGTGGAGCCTGCTTGGGATTCTCTCTCTCTCTCTCTCTCTCTCTCTCCCTCTCTGCCTTTCTCCCACTCATGCTGTCTCTGTCTCTCTCAAAAATAAAAAAAAAAAATAAACTTAAAAAATAATCATACAGCCCCACTCTAAAGTAGGTGGTAACCAAAGGACTTCTTTGTTTGCTAATAGCCAACTCTTCTTATCCTTCTATACTGGTCTCTCGCAATGGAGAAGGCAGTACTGATCAATGGTGATGGTTCGCCTGTTTGGGTACAAAAGCTAGGAAGTATCTAGCTTGTCTGATCTGAGATTAGGGAGAGAGAGGACAGTTCCCAAGGAAGGGGGGGTGGGCAGCTGGAGCCTGATGCCTGAAGCTTCAGCCCAAGAGAAACAGCCTATGAGGCACCTGGCGGAAAGCATTTTACTTGAAGTTCATTTATTTATTTTGAGAGAGACAGAGACAGCATGAGTGGGGGAGGGGCAGAGAGAGAAGAGAGAGAGAGAGAGAGGATCCCAGGCAGGTTCCGTGCTGCCAGTGCAGATCCCCAATGCGGGGCTGGAACTCATGAAGTCACAAGATCATAACCTGAGTTGAAACCAAGAGATGGAAGCTTAACCAGCCGAGACACCTGGGTGCCCCACGGAAAGCATTTTTTTTAACGTTTATTTCTTTTTGAAAGACAGAGACAGAGCATGAGCAGGGGAGGGGCAAAAAGAGAGGGAGACATAGAACCCGAAGCAGATTCCAGGCTCTGAGCTGTCAGCACACAGCCCACGCAGGGCTCGAGCTTAGGAAATGTGAGATCATGACCTGAGCTGAAGTCGGCCACTTAACTGACTGAGCCACCCAGGTGACCCCAGAAAGCATTTTTTGAAGCTGTGTGCCATATGAAGTGCTGTTTAAAACTGTCTGTTGCTTCCCTGCGAGATCTTCAGTAAGATCTGCACTGCTTACTAATGCTTAGGGAAGTGTGATTTCTTTTTCAGGGGATGTAAAGAAATACCAGGTCCTGCTTTAACTGTATCACAAGGTGAAAACTGCAGTGATCCATGAAGAGGAGCCAGTATATACACTGCAGGGGCATCCTTGGCCCGAGGACATTCAAAACTACGGAGGATGAAACATCTTTATTGCACAAATAATTAAAATTTAATCCAATAAATATGCCAAAGGCTATTCTAGAAATACCACACAGACTATTGTATTGCGCGTTGGCAAGAGTAACTGGCTCTACCTGAGAAATTGAGGGACGTTTCATGAGGTAAAATGACAGACAGATGGAGAAGTAAAGAGGACATTATTCTGCTAGAGCTAACAGAATCTGCCTCGAAATAGTCATGTCTCTTTAGACCGCTGTGGAGAACACAGGAAAAGAGGGCAGAGTCTTAGGAAAATGTGTTGGCTGAAATGAATGAACAGGCAATAAATCAGAGCACTAAAAAAAAAAAATCAGATAAAAAAAGAAATCATGAGTTGCATCATAACCGTGAGATTAGATCAACAAGAAGAAAGTGTTAAACTCAACAAAGAAGTCAATGTTGATGACAAAGGTACAACCCATATGAAGATTGAACCATCATAAATGTTTACATACCAAACAACATGCCCTCACGATGCAGAACAGCAGAACCCATAAGGAGAATTACACAAAAGTGCAACGGCTATAAGCATTCATTCCATTTTCTTAGCCTGTGACAGATCAAGTAGATAAAATATAAGTAAGGATATAGACTTCACAAAAAGTACAGCTAATGAATTTGAGCTTATAAATATAGGCATAAGCATGAATATAGATAATTCAGTCAAAAACTATTTATTGAACACCTACTATGTGCCAAATTTGTTCTAGGTGCTCAGGCATAAGAGTTAATAAAATGGAAACAAATCCCTATGCTTGGAGATTTACAGTCAGTGCAGAAAGACACGATCATTGAGTTAAGGTGATGTCTGCCAGGCTTCTCCACTGTGAAGTTACTATTTCTCCTTTTGTAAATAATACATTTCTTCTGGGGAGGTACTCTGAGATTACGTGAAGTGTCCTGTTTCTCATTATACATTTACTTACTACTTTTAGCATCCACTGCTGATTTTTGCCAGAAACAATTAGGACTGTCATGATTACCAAATGGCGATTATTTAAATTCTCTCATTGCTTCTACATTTACTACTTGGAATTCAACTGTGAGCAAAAGGTTTCTCTCCTCTCTACTTATTTATTTATCCACGTGTGTACTTAAATCTATATGGACTCATAGATTCTTATGTAATTCTATAGGTCATTATCATTCCTATTTATTTACTATTTATTTTGTTGTTCAAACTGTCCCAGGTTTGGCCAGTGGGGGCCCCTTAAAACTGGTTCTTGAGTCTTTTTGACATGTCCCCATGATTTGAGTTACTTCCTTGTTTTCTGGTATAACATATTGTACTTTTGGGGTGCCTGGGTGGCTCAGTGGGTTAAGCATCCGACTCTTGCTTTCAGCTCAGGTCATGATCCCACAGCTTCGTGGGTTCGAGCCCCACATCAGGCTCTGTGCTGGTAGTGAGGAGTCTGCTTGGAATTCTTCTCCCCATCTCCCTCTCTATATCCCTCCTCCACTTGTACTATCTCTTTCTCAAAATGAATAAACTTAAAAAAAGAAATACTATAGTTTCCTTGACCTTGGCCTGGAATCAGCCATTTCTCTTAGAAGCTTTGATTCCTTTTATTGGAGAAGGGTATTTACACACCACGATACGGGTACTAGGTATGTTCATTGTTAGTTAGTGGGGTGTTATTTATTGCTTCCAGCCCACCTTAGAGATAGATCGAGAGACAGACAGGTGGACAGGTACACTATACTTCCATTTCTGGAGTTTATCTACCAATAGTTAAAACCATGAATCCACACTGCTGGATCCAGTTCCAATCCAACACCACCAGTTTATTCTAGCCTTTCCTTTCTTCCCCACTCTCCCTTTTTCTAGCAGTGAGAAATTTCTCTCTTATTATCCACAACACATTTCTCTATTAAGATACACATAGTATAGTTTCAGGATTGTTCATCTTTTAGAAGCCAGACATGTTGAGTTCTATTTCTGAGACATAAAAAGACTATGGGTTGGTCTTTTTGATTTAAGAAAGAGAAAAAGGAGAGAAAAGAAGAGCTTGAAGAAGGATCCCACAGGCATAAAAACAGATCTTCCTAGCAAACTGGCAAGAAACTCCAAGTTCACCGATGAGAACTCTCATTCCCGTTCAAGCAGGAAGAGAACCTGACATTTGAATGTTGATTTACTGGAACATAAAATTCTCAGTTCAAAATTATTTTGCCTCACAAATTTGCATGTGCTGATTGCATTGTCTTCCAGGGGCTTCTGGATTTCTCCTTCCTACTTCCTAACTTTTCTCTCATCATTTCCTTTCTTTCTTTTTTGTTATCTTTTTACGCTGCATGCTGGAACAAACCATCACAGATTATATTTGCAATGGTGTCCTTTCAATGATTTAATGCATCTTGAATTTTTTATAGCAGTGTGCTCTTTTTAAGTTTTAATTTTTAAAAAATGTTTATTTATACTTGAGAGAGAGACAGAGTGTGAACAGAGGTGGGCAGAAAGAGAGAGAGACAGAATCTGAGGCAGGCTCCAGGCTCTGAGCTGTTAGCATAGATCCCAACTCAGGGCTCAAACCCATGAGCTGTGAGATCATGACCTTAACCTACTGAGCCACCCAGGCACCCCTGCAAAAATGTGTTCTGAATGTGATTTCTTGTCTAATAACTATTAAAACATGTGTTTTGCTTATTTAAAGTCTTTCTTTTCCATATTTCTTATTTTCCCATTTCCTTGTGTTTTTCAGTTTACTCAAATAGTTATCAACGTTTTAATATTATTTCCCAAATAGCTGGTGATTCCTGATGGTGTGCTTATCTTTCAGCTGACAAAAAAAAATTTAGAAGCTCTAAGAAATTCCAAGAAATAAAAGACATAAAACCAGTTACCCACTGAGGAAAAAAATAATTACATCATCAGACTTTTTAACATTGAATATCAGAAGGCAGAAAAATAATGTCCATGAAGTTCTGAGGGAAAATTATGTGGAATCTAGACTTGAAGCTCTAGCCTAACCTATGAAGAAAACCAGTGCATGAAAGGAAAACACCAACTTCATGTAAGAGGGGGAAAAATTTTTTTTAATTAGTTGAAGAAACAAAAGAAAAAGTCAAAATTATATACTTGATAATTTCAGAAATATTCAGTAAGAAGTCACATACATTAAAAAAATTATATTAGGAAAAAAATAAGTAATTTAATGACTTAAAAATTTTAAAAACTGGGGCCCCTGGCTCTCTCAGATGGAAGAGCATGCAACTGTTAATCTCAGGGTTGTGAGTCTGAGCCCCACGTTGGGTGTAGAGATTACTTAAAAATAAGTAAATAAATAATCTTTTTTTAAAAAAGAAATTTTAAAAACCATATTTGCTATCATTTAGGACATCTCAACCTAAGGATAGCATAGCATCATGAAGTCCAAATTTATGATCACAGAAATCGAGCTAAGAGACTTCCAGAATGGATCATAAAAGGACTGAAAGATCAAAAGTGTGAGGTATACACAGTTCAGAGAAATAGAGAATAAATACAGAGTTTCCACCATTGGTCTATCAGTAGTCTGAAAAGAAAGGAACAGAGAGAACAGAGAGGATAAAATAAGAAAAGAAATAATGTGAGCAAATGTCCCCCCAGGTGAAAAAATATAAATGTATGTAATGTAATAAAGCTATTTTTTCAGACATTTAAGAAGTCAGAAAATTGACCTCCCATGCCTTCATTCTTAAAAAAAAAAAAAAAAGACTCCAAGATAAAATGGAACTAACCTAAGAAACCGTACAAGAAAGAGAGACCACTGGCCACCTGTGGAGCCCATCAGATAGCTCATTTCTATCTGAGCTGGGAGTCCTAAGGCGGATGTCTTTATTTTTTTTTTTTAGTTTATTTTTTTTTTAAATTTATTTCTAGAGAGAGAGAGAGAGAGAGAGAGAGAGAGAGCATGAGCAGGGAGGGTCAGAGAGAGAGGGAGTCACAGACTGAAACAGGCTCCAGGCTCTGAGCTGGCAGTCACCACAGAGCCCGACGCGGGGCTCGAACCCACGAACCGCGAGATCATGACCTAAGCGAAAGTCGGACGCTTAACCGACTAAGCCACCCAGGCGCCCCTAGGCGGATGTCTTTAAACAGAAAGAGGGTGGAGTTAGAAATCTCAGCTGGGAACACGATCAGGGGTGCTGTGGTGGCTCAGTTCGTTGAGTGCCTGACCCTCAATTTCAGCTCAGGTCATGATCCCAGGGTTGCAGGATTAAACCCCACTTTGGGCTCCATGCTGAGTGTGAAGCCTGCTTGGGATTCTCTCTTTCTCTTTCCCTCTGGCCCTCTCCCACTCATGCTCTCTATCTTTAAAAATTTTTTTTAATTAAAATAAATTTTAAAAGTTAAAAAAAAGAAATACAATCAATCTTAGGGAAATCAGAAAGACATGCTTCTTAGGTTGGGGGACAGGGGGTGCTGGGGGAGGAAATTAGAAATTCTAGGACCAAAAGAAAAAAGCTATATAAGGAAGTTAGGATCAAATATGAAGCCAACTAAAACATGAAGTGATTCTGTGGAATTGATTCTATGGATTCTAAGAAAAGGCGGTCCATTTCACCTCAATATCTTAGAATACTAACCTTTGGACACACAGGTTTTACAAAACAAGATCATGTTCTCTCTTCTACAAGTCCTACCGTATTAGTTGGCTCTGCAATAAAAAACACTTGTATCATCATAACACTGTACATGGTGTTTATTCATTTTCAATTTCTGTGCTAAACCTATTAGCAAAATGTAAATGTTATCAACCTGGAGATGTACAGAGGCTGGGAGGCAAATGGCGGTAAAAAATTGTAGAGTACTAATTTCCACAGTTTTGATAGTACCAAGAGATACTGTCTAAAGATAACAGAACAAGAAATTAAATTTTAAATATCGTATTTACTTTATAGGATTGATGTCTAGAAGAACTACAAATAAAAAGGTAGCTAGTTAAGTCTGGCCATGGGATTTTAAATAAAATCATTCCTTACCTTTCAAAATTGAGCACCAGTAAATACTGCTTATACAAGATAAATTTTAAAAAGTAGAAGTATAAAAATATTATTTAAGTTAAGGAAGCAACAACCAGAATACTTAAAAAGGGAAATGGTTAAAAAATAGATTATTTTCGGAAGCAGCATGAGAGGTGAAAGTCTGGAATTGAAAGACTCATTTTCCATGGTATGCCTTTCCATATTGCTCTGCTTTTTTTTTTTTTTTCATATTTGTGTTCTAATTTAGTAATGATTTTTTAATGTGTTAAAATATTAGGGCAACCACTGAAAAACAGAATAAGATCTATAATTTCCAAAACCCAATATGGAAAAAATGAGCCAAAGAAACTCAATCAATGCAACAATATACAGGAGAAGAAGGGGTAGGGGTGGAGGGGAGGGGCAAAAAAACCAAGGAATTACAATAAACAGAAAATAAAAAATATGATGGGGGGGAAGGAAGCAAAGTTAAGCAACTCTTAAAAGGCAAGTTGATCAAAAGCTAAAATCTATTGCATTAAAGAAGAGAAATATATTAATGTAAGAAATACATTTACAAAGAGTTTGTATATATTATGTATGTCATGTTAATAGCAATCAAGTTGAGTTCGGAATTCAGGAGAGCCCTTAGGAAAAGAGGGAAAAGAAGGCTGTATATTCTTAGGGCTACAGGAGTGAGGTGAGCCAAAATAATAGTGAGTTGAGCCAAAAATCATAGCTGAGTCCAGCAGCGACTGAATGGGGCCAGCCCACATCTGACCATTCCAATAGAGAGTGTCATGGGCTGAATTGTGTGCCCTCGCAAACTAAATGTTCAAGTTCGAACCCCCATGACCTCAGAATGTGGCTGTATTTGGAGATGGAATCTTTGAAGGGGTAAAGAAGTTAAAATGGCGCATTAAGGTAGCCCTAATCCAATTTGACTGGTGTGTCCTTCTAAGAAAAGGGAAGACTGTGTGAAGACGCAGGGAGAAGATGGCCCTCCCCAAGGCAAGAAAACAGGCCCCAGAAGAAACCAATTCTGCCAGAACCTTGAAGTTTCTGTGGCTTAAACCCCCCAACCTATGGTAGTTTGTTAGGGCAGCCCTTGCAAACCGACACAGAGGGTCTCCTCTTCTTGATAATGATATTACAGTTAGAGAAGTCACGTGCACATGAAGTGGACACAATAAACAGGAAGGTAGGGGGAACTGCATATGGGTCTAGCAGGTTCCGCTTTGGCAGAAGGTCTCGGGCATAGTCTGGAGGTTTTTGAGCCACTAGCAAAGGATAGGAATAGCAGATGGGCTTGGGATGTAAATTTAAGGAACTGGATGCTCAGGAAATTCTTGGCTCCTGTGGCCGCAGCCCTAGCCTGTGGTCATGACCCAGGCAGAAAATGTTGGTAAAGCCAGGTCGCCTGATTCTACTACCCGAAAGCCACTGATCAGCGGCAGGCAACACCTGCACGAGTAAAACTCAGGGCTCAGTGTCTGATGGGTTTGCGAATTGGCTTCCTAGCACTCAGTTCCCTTGCTTGCTTTTCTTTTCCCTTGCTGTTACCCAGAAAGACTGGGCCTGCCTTAAAAATTAGGACAATAGAAGGGAGTCAACAAACTCCATCAGTAATCTCCAGTTAAAAGACAAAGACTCAAAGTAGGGATATGCTAATCAATGGAACAGCATAGAGTCTAACAGAGTCCAGGAAGACTTATACATATTCAATCCACTCATTTTCAGCAAAGGTGCCACGTCAGTGCAAAAGAAAGAGAATTTTTTTTTTTTTAAACAAATGATGCTGGGAGAATTGTATCCATGTAGGAAAAAACTATAAAAGAACCTCTACCTGGGCCTCCCTGCATACACAAAAATGTACTTGAAACGGACCATGCACTAAAATGCAAAAGACACAAAGCCCCCACTTTTTTAATGCATGAAATACTTGAACAGAAACTTCAAGGGCCAGTATGTCCATGAAAAGGTGCTCACCATCATTAGGGAAATCTAAGAGACAGAGACTCTTTGGTTTTAAGTCCTGCTAACCAGTTCTGGGCCATACACTCCGAAACAAAAATACATACCTCCTTTAAAAAAGTGTGGGAGACAAAAGAGATGCAAAGCAGGCAGGCTTATTCATCATTAAGAATGCTAATTGGCAGTTTTTTGGAGAGCAATTAGGCAAAATTTAACATCATTTTACACGCAACGACCTTTGACAGAGCGCTCTCAATGGTAGGTATAATCTGAAGAAAACTCACCCCCCTACCCCACCCCATACCTCAGTCACCTCTCCCTCTCCTACCCTCATGCTCAAAGACACACGTGCAAAAGTGTCTGCTGCAGAATTATTTGGAAGAGTGAAAATTTGGAAACTCTCTAAAATGCCCACTAGTATGGGGGAGCGGTTAAGTAACTTATGGTGCACCCACTCTTCATAGGTTAGATGGAATCATTAAAATAACACAGAAGACTTTTATCTACAGACATGGAGAAATCTTCCTAAAGACAGACCTATTGCTAAGTAAGAAGGACTCACCAAAGAATGCAAATGGCTATTTACATTATTTTTTTTAATGTTTATTTGTTTTTTGAGAGAGACAGAGCATGAGCATGAGCAGAAAGAGACAGAGACACAGAATCTGAAGTAGGCTCCAGGCTCACCATGGACCCCAACGCGGGGCTCAAACTCATGACCTGAGCTGAAATCAAGAGTCAGGCACTTCACCGGCTGAGCCACCCAGGTGCCCCCATAGCTCCATGTTTTAACAACCAGACCAGGAGGGCCAGTGCCCACTTGTGCCCAGACCCAAGTCTGAGTGGTTTTGTTGTTGTCGTTAATGAGTGTTTTCTAAAGGCTGTTCTAAGACAGTCTGCCTTTCAGGCAGCTATTTCATTTCAACTATTTCAACCCAAAGACTGCTTCTTTGGTGTTGGGAGGAAAAGAAAGAGGCTGGCAAGCAGCCTGCGATCCACACCAGGCTGCCCCCACCAGCTGCTGCGTGCCTGGCAGCCCCCCATGCCCAGCCCCACTCATTCCCAGCTCCGAGGGGATTTGTCACTTTGCTGATTACCGCCATGTTTCCCTCCTGAAGTGGCGGCTCCAGTTGTGTTTCCCAGATAATTTCCAAGATGTTAATTGCCACCTGCCGATTTCCTGTAAACACTGTACTTTACACATGTGATTAATCAGAAAGCTGTGGCCTGTTCTGAGGAAGCGTGTGTGCCTGTGTGTGTGTGTGTGTGTGTGTATGTATGCGCGCACGCATGCACGTTTCATTACTATGGTGAATTTAAATCACAGGCAATGTTTGCTCACAAAGCTGCATTAGTGAAATGGCAGGGAAAACAAAATTACAAAATACCATAAACTGCAAGTTCACAGACTGTATAAACAACAATTCGAGTCAGCCTGACAACTCACTGAGTCAGTTCTGGAACGGAGCAAGCAGGAACGGGGCATCTCCAAAGGAGACTTTGAATCACTGTGTGCTTGTGCTCCTTGGAAAAACCAAAACGGAGAACATTTTCCAAGGTTTTTGGTAAAGAACACTGTCTTCATTAGTTTCGAGATCAGCCTTGTACCAACTCGTGGGTCTTCCACCGACTACCTGTAAGATCTGCACAAATTACCTGAACCTTCAAATTGCCATTTCCTCATCTGTCAAATGGAGATGATGACTAAGTCACCGGAGGTAGCCTGTAAATTATCTACTTTGCATACTTGTCAAAATTGTTCGTGTTATTAGTGACAGAAATTTAATTCAAAGTAGCTTAAGCAAAGCAAGAAATGCATTGGCTCAAAAAAATTAAGACCAGGGGCTCTGCCTTCAGGTGCTGGTGGATCTGGACACTCAAATAATGACTTCAGAACCCTATGACACCCTCTCCATTTTGAAGCCCTGCTTTCCTGTGTGGACCACTTTCTCAAGCAGACTCTATTTTTATGGCAAGCTAGTAGACCAATCAACAGCTCCACACATAGGTCTTCTCTTCCCAGTGACTGCAGAGAACTGGTATGGATAGCATCTCACTTGGAAAATGACCTGCTCACCCATTCTCAGATCAACAAGTGCATACTCATTTAGACCTTGCTCAAACGACAGTGATATGCACATGACCAGCCACATATATGAAGACACAGCTGGACATCTGGCCTCAAAACCACACAAGACAGTTTTAAGGACAGCCGGCCCCACCTGACAGTGTTTGTAAGAGGAAAAATCAGGGCTCTGAGGTCAGAATCTGAGTTCTGGGATTGGTACTCAATCTTCCATAGAGGCAGATGTACTGAGAAATGAGAGAGAGAGAAGTCGGCTCAACTCAGAGAGAGGAGTTGGCCAACCCTTCCTCCACATGCTCACATCAATTGTCTACATTTCAGAACTAGGTCAAGAAGGTAGAGTAGGCGGTTCATAGACCCAAACCCAGATATATCTGGACAAGGTAACCATTTGTCATTTTCTGTTTCTAAGCCTCTCTGAGGGCTTACGGCATTTCCTACAAGAAATTCTCATAATATCCATATCAGTGGTCCTGGTCTTGAAAATATAGGACCCATCAGTCTACCTAATCACTTAGCTTTTTTATCCTGCTCTATTCACTCCTGGGGCAAAATGGGATCCTCTGCCCCTTCATTTCCACTGTCCTTCCTTCTCAATTTCTCCCCTGCTGTGAAGAGAGTCCTTTAGTGTGATAATGCATCCGCTACCCTGGCAGAGTCGATCAATATTAGCCATAAGGGTTTGATGTCTTTACGTACCTTGCTCTAAAGCATGTGAGAATTCAGGGCAAATGGGTCTTATCAGGGCAGATGAGAGAATCAAGTGCACAAGAAGGCTGGTGGCTCTTGTTGGAAAAGGATGAAGGGATGGAGATCAAGATCAAGGGGGCTTGCTGGTGTCCGTGAAAGGCAAACTTAGCCCGTAATGCACATAAAACAGAAAGGAAATGTTGGTAGCTGCTTCTGGACTCTGAATCTCTTCCTGATTGGCTATGAGGAGCATCAAAGTCCTTTCTATAATGTACAGAGCTTATTCGCCTTTCCAGTCACTGTGAGCTAAAGGAACAGAATTCGAGGCAGCACAAAGTGATGGTGAAGAGCATAGACTCTGGATTCAGATCACCTGGATTTGAATCTAGGCTCCTATGCTCTGTAGGTAGGTCACCTTGAACATGTTACTTAACTTCTCTGAGCCTCAGTTTCCTTGTTGGTGAATAAAATAATGGCATCTACCTCTCAGGGTTGGCATGAGAGGGAAATTAGTTAATATCCATAAACTATTTAAAACTGAATCTGGCTCATAATAAATACTGAATGTATATGAACTTTATACAAACAGCAAGCCAGACTCCCTTCCTTCAGGGAATCCTTTTGTTTACATGTACATGATTGATTGGGTGAATCCCCTTGTTTACATGTACATGATGTCCTGGGTCCTTAACCCAGGACAAGTGTTGAGTCTCTCTACAGATTCACAGGGGCAAAGTGGGGGTACCCAAGAGGGGTGCAGCTTGCACCCAAGGAGCTTTGATTTGTTCACAAACTACTTGCTTTTGCTGCACTTGATTCCGATGCAAAGGGTTTTTCTTGTTTGACAGTGTTGGAACAAGCCTGCCATTGGCTTACTCTGAAAATAAGAAAAAGTGTACTTTTCTTGCCCTAGGCTGAAAAGACTTGCACAGTCAATTACAAGGGTGAGCTGGGTTGATCACAGGAGGGCTTAAGTGGACATCAGTCTTTGCTGACAACTGGGAAGCAGCATCACAAGGAGGCTCTGGGGTCAATAACAAGTGTTCCCAGAACTCCACAGGCAAAGGCTAGTTAGAAGCCAGAAGGGTTATTACCCAGTTATCAGAGATGAGGGTGGAGAGTGGACTATAGGCTGGCTCAAGCACTGTTTGCCTAAAGTGTGGCTGCAGCTATGGTAGCCCATAGTCATCTTGTCAAGGTTATCGTCACATTCTGGCATTCCCAATCTCCCTCTTTCACCAGTTACCCACTCAAGTTACTCTGAGTCACGATGTATACTCTATTCCCACTCACCTCTAGAATTCCTTTTCCTTATCAAGTCAATTCCTGCTTGCTTCTCAAGCATGAATGAATTTCAGTCTCTTCTGTGAGGTTGGCTTTGACCACTTCCAAACCCTCTGAACTGATCCTCATTTCCTGATACAATCATGTGGAATTATATATTGCCTTATGACATCTCTTATACGAAGACCTTGCAGAACAACAAACACTCATTAGTTTTACCTGTACAGCATCCTTTCATTCCTTCTGCTGGTAATAGCACCTACCCAGTTTTTCTTTGGGAAATAAAAAGACCTCCCAAACTCTTGGTTCATGTGGCTCAAAAGGCTCAGTTCCAGGGGTGCCCATGTGACTAGGTCTGACCAATCAAGTATTCCATCTCTTGGTCACAGTGATTGGTTCAGGGATGGGCACATGATCCAAACCGACGCTATGAGTTTCAGCTCCAGGATTTTTGCTGAAACTACTGAAAGGGGGGAAGGGAAGACTCTCTCTTTCAAAAGACCAGCAGCCACCATAGGACGGAGAGAAACTTCCTCAAAATTAGGCCAATTCAGAAAAAAGCAGAGCTGAAAAAAGGAGAGAATCGGATGCCTAAGGATCTGGATCCCTGGATACAGCTATACCGAAACCTAGACATCTCCTGGACATTTCAATTATGTGAGACAGTAAATTCCCTTCATTCACTCATTCAACAAATATTTATAGAAGGCCTACTGTGTACTGGGCACTGCCCTAAATACCAGAATACAAGAGATACACTTTTTTTTTTTAATACAATGTAAGCTAGATGTCTAGCCCTGGCCAATGAAGTCTTCATGTTGCTTAATTCATGAATTATTTTTTAGCATCCTTTGTGTGAATGCCTATTTTTCCCAAGGACACTCATTGAGAATAGAGACACACATTATATTTCTCTATACCACCAACTGTGATACATATACAGTAAATAATTAAATTATTTGTTAAGTCAATAAATAAAGGCTACATTTATTGGAAACTACCACTGGTGGTATTGATTCAGAGAGCGTAGTTCAGAAGAAATGTCTAAGGAGCTTTGCCAGTGACCTCTGAGACCCTGGAAGCCAAAAGATATTTGTGCTCCATGAGCACAAACATGGCATGATGATGGAATCAATATTAGTCCACAACAAAAGGAATATATCAGAGGACTGACATCATGTCAGACCATATGCCAGAGCCTATTTCCACTCCTAGTCCAAATTCTTGGAAACGGCCCAAGAAAAGATGTTGTTAAATAAATATACAATGGTGATGCATATTGAGAACAGTTACACAATGGATCATAAATTCTGAACAGAAAATAAGAGCCAAAAACAGGTGCAGAAGCGGATTGGCTGTGAAGGGGAGTGGTCCTGGGGGAGGTCCACATTCAGAATAGCAAGCAGTGGATAGAATTGTAGAGTAATTGGAAAACTGAGTTCAGAGGAACTGGATGGTCAACTCAGCTACTGATATTCTTTTTTTTTGTTTTTTTTTTTTTTAACATTTTATTTATTTCTAGGAGAGAGAGAGAGAGACAGCGTGAGCAGGGGAGGGACAGAGAGAGAGGGAGTCACAGATTGAAACAGGCTCCAGGTTCTGGGCTGGCAGTCAGCACAGAGCCCGACGCAGGGCTCGAACCCACAATCCGCGAGATCATGACCTAAGCGAAAGTTGGACACTCAACCGACTAAGCCACCCAGGCGCCCCGACTCAGCTACTGATATTCTTATGCCACGGGGGAGTAGGCAGCAAGCACCTTCTCCTGCAGAATAAAGCAGTGGCTATGGGAACAAAGGAGGAAGGCTCAGGACACTGCCACAGCATCTTGCGAGAGACAGGAAACTTTCTAACCAGAAGAAAAGCTACCAGTTCACTCTATCTGATGGCACACCCACTACCTTCCAGCAGCTGAATATAACCAAAGTCATCATCAAGAGGTAGATACGGAATATCTCAAACACGAGAAATAGGAGGAACAAGAATCCCCAAATAAACTGCAAAATCTAATCTATTGGTCCTTTCTCTCTCCTCTTCTTATTTAATCTCTCAACAGTCTTTAGTAAAAATGGCCACACCCTTCTCCCTGCAACACATGCTTCCCTTGGCCGCCATGACACAACATTTTGGTGGTCTTCCTTTTACTTCTTGTTACTTCTAGTTAGTCTTTTATGTGTTTTCTAGGGCCACCATAACAAAACACCACAAACTGAGTGGCTTAACAGAATTTTATCATTTCAGAACTCTGGAGGCCAGAAGCCTGAAATCAAGCTGCCAGCAGTGCTGGGGTCCCTCTGAAGGCTCTAGAGAAGGATCTCTCATCGCTTCCAGTAGTTCTTTGGTTTGAGGGAGTCTAAGTCCAGTCTTCACATGGAATTTCCTTTTTTTATAAGGACACCAATCATATTGAATTAGATGTCCTACTCCAGTATGGTCTCATCTTAACTTATCTGCAATGATCATATTTCCAAATAAGGTCACATTCTGAGGCACTGGGGGGTTAAGATTTCAATATATCAATTGGGGCAAGGGCACACAGTTCAATCTACAATAATTCCCCTCCTCTACTATCTACTTAACCATGGGCATGGTTCTTCCTTCTCTTCCCTTACTGTGTTCTTTCCCTATATGTTTTCATCAAATCTGATGGCTTTAAGTATATGCTGATAACTTCCAGATTTATATCTCCACCTCCGATCTCCCTTGAGACGTAGCCATTGTCCATTTGAACCTCACATATCTAATAGAGATCTCAAAATTATGGCATCAAAAACAGTATTAATAATATTCACCAATGGGGTGCCTGGGTGGCTTAGTCAGTTGAGCGTCCGACTTTCGCTTAGGTCATGATCTCGCGGTTCGTGGGTTCGAGCCCCGCGTCGAGCTCTGTGCTGACTGCCAGTTCAGAGCCTGGAGCCTGTTTTGGAGTCTGTGTCTCCCTCTCTCTCTGACCCTCCCCTGCTCACGCTGTCTCTCTCTCTCTCTCTCTCCTAGAAATAAAATATATTAAAAAAATAATATTCACCATTACTCCACTCCAACAAACAGGACCCTAGGAGGTCTCCCCATATCAAAAACTATAGTACCATCAAATAAGTTACTCAAATAAAAAAAACTAAGAATCCCTCCCTTTCTCTTATGCTCCACAACCAAGGTATGACAAGTCCTAACAGTTCTGTATTCAAAATATATAGGACACATTCATTTCTCTCCACCTCTATCATCACACCCAAGTCCAAACCATTACCAACCTTTTGCCAGAACTAAATCTGTAGTCCCATATCATACCACTCTTCTTTACTCTTACCCACCTCCGGTCCACCTTTCAACATCAGTGTGATTTTGAGAAAGTGTACATCTCATCATGATACCCAGTAGCTTTAAATCCTTAAATGCCAACTTTTAGAATCAATTATGGTGCTTATTATGGCTAACAAGCTCTTTCAGCATGGCCTTGCCCCTGCCTGCCTTTATCTTTACTCTCGACCCATCTCTCCTCTTGCTCATTATGCTCTGAACATGCTGGTCTCCTTTCGGTTTGTAGAACACGTCACACAATTTCTCACCACAACGCCCTTCAATAACTTGCTAGTCCCGTTTCCAGGGATGCTCTTCCATAGACTCTGCACACATGTGGATCCTCCTCATCTTTGAGATTCCATTTCAAATATTAATCCGCAGAGAACCTTTTCCCTGATCAGACTTTCTAAAGTAACTCTTGCCCAGTTAGTGTCTATCTTCCTATTTCTTTTCCTTCTAGTATTTACAACAACCTGAAATTATCCAGTTTATATATAGACTTGTATATTCTTGGGTCTTCTTCTCCAGTCTCCACTAGAATGTAAGCTCCTTAATGGCAGGAATAACGTCTGTCCTTCACCACTGTGTCTTCAGTGTTCAATACTTTACCTGAAACAGAATTAACTTCTAGATATACGTTTAATGGAGGGGGAGATGAATAGAAAAATAGGCCCTAGAAACCATCTTCCTCAAATCTTGGTATGCTGAGTATTCTGTTAGCACACAGTTTCCAGGAGTCTATATGAGAGAGAATTCCTTTTCCTAAAAACAGAGAGATGCCCTCAGTGTCTTGCAGCAGTGGACATACTTTACATTGTCTTCATCATAAAGTACAAATTCCTTCCAACCTGTCTGTACAACTTTATCTTCCACCACTTCCTTCCCCTATAGTAAGTTCACAGCACTCAGCTTTATACTATTACATGCAAATACCACTCATGTTTATGTCACCTCTCTTTGGAATGCCTTTCTTTCTCCTCCCACTAAACATCCTTCCAGAGTCCCTCTTTGAAGCTTTTCCTGGTAACCACAGAGGCTATTACTCTGTAGTGTCACAGGCCTTCATACATACCTCTACCACATTTATTCTAACATATGACAATCCTAGGACTACTTTTCCCCATTTTACTCTTAATACTTTGAGTAAAAGGATTATGTCTTCTACTTCTCCCACTAGTGCCTAGCATGGTGCCTCATAGGGAAATATACAGAAAAAATGTTGACTACCATAAATACATATATAGTTGAGAATTTTTCATTATTGTGCTGCTCAGTGGAGTGAAAGGCACTGGAACATTTTAACAACTGTTATTCTGTCAGCTGTCTGACCGTCATTAATGAACCAGCGGGACAGGTGATATTTAATTTGTAAAAAGGAAAACTACTTTTACTAGTTATGGCTTGGTTAATAAACCATATTTGAAAATGTTGTGTCCAAAATAGGCACACCAATATACATACCCAACCTCTTCATGCCCATTTTTCAATTTTTAAAGAAATGAATTAAATTTGCAGGGCATAAAAGAAATGAGAGGTAACTAGCATTACTAGGATATTCTGTGGCTTAGCTTTTTTTTAACTTAGCACAGGCATAGATAGCACTTCTTGGAACTATGTCACGTATAGCTAATGTTTACTTTTATGGTAACACTACATTAAACCCCATTGACCAAAAAGCAAGGCATAGCTTGTGTGGCTGCTGGCCAAAGGGCTGGTGGATCAGCACCATGGACAGTGGAATGCACTTAGGAGGTCACTCTAAGTCAGCTTGTAGGACAGCTGTGATATCATATAGACTGGTGTGAATGTTTCTCTGGGGATCATTCAAAGACAGTGGCTTATTGTTAAAACTGAAGGGTGAGAACGTGAGAATTCATTCTACTTTTTTATCTTTGAAATTTTCCATTAAAAATATTCATGTGTGGTACTGAGAGGCTACCAAAAAAAAAAAAATACTCCTAAAGATCTTAGGATCCTACATGTAAGAGACAATGAACAATAAGCCCCAGTACCCTCTGCTCCAAGAGGAGCTTTGAGGAGGTTAGGCTGTAACTCTCCCATGCACGTGAGATTTTATCTTGTGAAAGTCCGTGTGATGGAATAGGAAGTTGAGACGTCTACAGATGATCACTTTCTTGAGAAGCAAGATGTTTCAGGAGAGCAGTTTCTAAGAAATGAAACCTTTCATGCACTGTCTTCTAAGAAATGAAACCTTTCAAGCAGCTGAGGGTGGCCGCCTAGGGTTGCAGGGACTGAGGATGAGTGTAGGAGGCGGTTGTGAGGGTGAGGCCAAGGTAAACACACAAAAGTTCTGGTTGGGCCCAAGGTCAATACACTGAAGTCCTGAGTCAAAACAGAAACAAAATCACTGTTTAAATATTAAATGGGCTAGAGAAGTAGAGGGAACCAAGATACAAGGCCAAGCACATTAGGATGGAGAGAAGCTAAACATGAAGAGGATGGAGAGGTACAAAAGGAAGACATGCCTAAATATTTGGGGGGTGTGCCATTAGGGATTTTTCATGCAGAAGCCATGCCAGAAGCAAAATAAGGAGCCAAGAGAGAGGCTGGTAGATAAAATTAGAATGAATGTAAGCACACATACGGGAAAGAACCACCCAGAGATTATGGACGGCAGATAAGGTTGAGTGCCTGACCCATAGTGGGTTGCAGTTACTATTCTACCTTAGTCCGTGGATTATGGGATTAACACTTTACTCGCCAACTGTCATGACGTCTGGCACAAAATAGATGCTCAAAAATTACTAAAGAGAAAGAAATAAAAGCAAACTGTGCGAAGACAACCCCTTTGCACACACTGGGTGCTCTCTGACCTTCCCGGTGAGGTAGATAGATGCTACTCCTAGCTTTTGCGCTTCTGGGATGTGTAGGTCGAATTTTAACTAGATTTCCGCTGAAAAAGAAAAGTCACTAAGCTTTCTTTTCTAATAGGCTACCGACCCGTAGAACAGGGATTTTTGTTTTGCCCGCTGATGTATGCCAACACGGCCCGGCACCTCATCAATAGAAGGATGGATGGGCGGGCAGGCAAGCATCCCAAGTTGGGAGACGTCAACAGCTCCTTCTAGCAGCACAGTGGCGGGTGGGGAGGAGGAGAGGGGACTCTGGGCCAGCCCCACAACTCCCCCCGCCCCCGCTCACGTTCAGCCACACCAGTCTTTGCCAGAGTAGGACCCCCCCCCCCCAGACGACAGGGCGTCCTCGCGCCATCCCAAGGGCCCTGCCCTGGATGGGGCCGCTCAGATGCTCCCTCATGGCGGGACCGAACGGGCGCTCCCGCGACACTCTTGGGGGCCTGGACGGGTCCGCCCAGACGCTCCCGCGGGAGGGGTCGGCGCCCAAGGCCCTGCGCAACGGCAGCAGTCCCGCGACAGTCGTCGTCTGCAGAGGACGCCACTGACGCTTTCGATCCCTCTACGACAGACCCCTCCGCCAGGCAAAGGAGTCCCTGGATCTCTCCCTTTTCCGCCACAGAAAGACCTTCGCGCCGCCTCCCCAATAGTGCTCCTTCACCTCAGAGACGTCTCCCTGCCTCCCAGACTCCACGGCTGAGGGACACCCCCTTTTCCACGAAGTTCCTCCGTCTCCCGCAAAATGTCTGCTCGGCCCCCGACTGTGTCCCTCCGCCCCCGACTGTGTCCCTCCGCCCCGGGCAGTTTCTCGGCGCGCCCCTCCTCATTCCTGAAGTCCCTCAGCGGCGAGTCGCTACGCCGTGCGCTCTCGCGAGAGTCCACCACGCAGCCCTCGCCCCCCCCAGCCCCTCGCCCGCGAGGTAGCCTCCCAGGACCCCGCGGCGCGCGGTCGCGGGCGGCGCATGCGTGGCCGCGGCTCCCAGCGCCCCCCGCGCAGTCCGCGGGCTGAGCGGAGCAGGCCGTGCGCGCCGGGTGGACAGCCGGCCCCCGGGACGAGGCCTCGCTGTGCCCTCGCGGCTTCTCTCCCTCCCGGGGCGGAACCACCTCGCGGCCTTTCCTCGGTGTGCGGAGGTTTCCTGAGGTCGCCCCAGACCACCTTGGGCCCGGAAGAGCCGGCGCTGGCCTCGGACGCCGCTAGCCCCACCGGCCACCCGCCGCGGCCTGGGAGCGCCGCCCGGTTGAGCCTCGAAGCCCGAAGCCCGAACCCCGATCCCTGGGCCGGGCGGGCCCTGCGCATCCGGCCCCACCCACCCGGGGCTCGCCTCCCCAGAGCCCAGCCCCCTCCCGGTCCCGCCGGCTGCCCCCGCCCACCCTTGCTTCAGTTCCCCAGATTTTCTCCCAGTCCTCTGCCCTCGGTCTTGGACACTGCACTAAAGAGATGCACCCCGGAAAATCCCATCTTTGGTGGAGAGGCCGGATCTGGGACCTTAGGGTACACATTCACCATTTCAAGCGCTTAGGATAGATTTGATTCATGAGCCCGGGGTCCTCTGTTTTTGCTGACACTACCGTTTTTCACTTCCCTACCCTCCCACGCTTCCAAAATCATTAAGCAGGGAGCGCTCCGAGGTTTGGGTTCTTTGCGTCCACTTTGAGCTGGACGTGAGGTTGACCCTTGGGTTAGAGCATGGCTGCATCCCTGGACCCTCAGCTGGACGCATCCCTGGAGGTTGAGGGATGCTTAATAATGAAGGTGGAGAAGGACCCCGAGTGGGCATCGGAGCCCACTCTGGAAGGATCGGAGAGCTCTGAGTCTGAGACCTTCCGCAAATGCTTCAGGCAATTCTGTTACGAGGATGTGACCGGACCCCACGAAGCTTTCAGTAAACTCTGGGAACTTTGCTGCCGGTGGCTGAAGCCCGAGATGCGTTCCAAGGAGCAGATCCTTGAGCTGCTGGTGATTGAACAGTTTCTCACCATTTTGCCGGAGAAGATTCAGGCGTGGGCTCAGAAGCAGTGTCCGGAAAGCGGAGAGGAGGCGGTGGCCCTGGTAATACATTTGGAGAAAGAGACTGGAAGACTGAGACAGCAGGTGAGAGGATTTTCCAAATTGTCTTATTTAGAGCGAAGGGAATGGCTAAGGCGTGGGGGCAGGGCGGCGCTGCAGATGGTGCTTCTTATGGAGGGATAAGTGGTACTGAGAGACTTTTAAAGGGAATGAATTTGAAAGAGGATCAGAATTTCATATTAAGTAGAAAAAAAAACTTTGTTGAAATATTATTTTGTAAATGAAGTTCAACATTATACACCTAAGTATTTGTATAAATCTTTGGCGTAATGTTTCCCAAAAAATTATATACGGAGACACTACGTTATGCAGGGTTGGACTTTTGTAGTTTGATCCTAAAGAGGGCTATTTTTTTTTCTTTTCTTTTCTTAAATATTTTTATTTATTTCTAGGAGAGAGAGAGAGACAGCGTGAGCAGGGGAGGGTCAGAGAGAGAGAGGGAGTCACAGACTCTGAAACAGGCTCCAGGCTCTGAGCTGGCAGTCAGCACAGAGCCCGATGCGGGGCTGGAACCCGCGAACCGCGAGATCATGACCTAAGCGAAAGTCGGACGCTTAACCGACTAAGCCACCCAGGCGCCCCTAAAGAGGGCTATTTTTGCAACAACAACAAAAAAAAGAAAGAAAGAAAGAAAGAAAAGGGATAGAAAGGACGGACTTCATCGGTTATCCCAGGGCCCTCTCTAGTCCTTTGATATTCCAATGTGTGTCTCCCAAAGTGCCCTCGATGCCACCATCCTTGTCTAACATAACTGCCAGATCTTTGTTTGTCAGTGGCATTTCATGGTCTTCTAGTCGTTTTCAAGAGCCCTTTCATTAACCTCGTGAGATCCTGCAAGATTTGCAAGACTTGCAGTTTCACCTTGCACAGGATTTGCATTCGGATAAAGACCTGACTATCAGCAGGCTGCTGTGTCGGTCAGGGAGAGACACTACATGTGGAAATTAATTTTCCCTTTCCAGTTCACTAGCGAATTTATTTCTGTTCTGATAGCTTTTGCTTCTCTGCGAAGCTAATAGGTGTGAGGACTCCATGTCTGTCCTGATAACAAGGAGGCTCAATGTTTTACTCCTGCTAGATTTCCGCCCTCTGTACGCTAATAAAGAGCACTCTCCTGACCCCTTACGCCTAGGCTTCTGGACAGTAGTCTTCACCTGATGCCCTGGGAGGCTCCGTTGGGAATGGAGTGAAGTTTTCGTTCCTTCTCGCATCTCCTTCTTTGATGTCTTTCTGGGGGGAATTTGGCCCTTGTTGGGCCATGTTTTCCTCTCCCTTTCCATGATGGCATTGGCTTTATTTCCCAGGCTAGCAGTCCTGTGCACTCAGAGAAGCAGGTCCCACTGGGAGCAGCATGGGAGGTAACGGACTTTCAGCCTGAGCGGGTGGAGACCCAACCCAGAGTCGTGTCCCTGGAGGAAGTTGGAGGCCTCCGTTCAGGACGGGAGGAGCAGCTGACCCGAAAGACAGAGCACCGGCCCTTCCCCAAGAACGGTGAGAAGGACTCAGAGCATGCCCAGAGCAGGGACCGTGGCAGATTTATTTTGGAACGCTAACACTGTGACTTGCTCAGAGTAGGTTCCCCTCAATACGTATTTGAGAAAAAAATTGAATATTTGGGGAGCAAGACTTTATCAGCTTCAAGAGTTGGGAACCTGTGCAGCATAAGCAAAAGCCATCCTGGGGATGGATTCTGGGAACACTTGGCCTGCCCAAGAATCTGCCTTAAGAATCTCCTTTCTGTAATCAGCTTGTGTTTTTCAGTCCTGCTGTGTATACATGTGTATATGTTATTGGCTGACTATAAACAACTTTTAAAACTGTTTGGAAAGCGAAACAAGATATTTACTTTTAAAAAATTACAAATGAGGCATCCGGAAGTGACATATGAGAGAGATTAACAGTAAGATTTCATAGGCAGGGGAACACTGGTTTCATAGCTGCTCTGGACATTAATAAGTCAGGTAGAAAGAAATTAAACACCCTGCCTTTCCCATCTGCTGTGATGTCACCATCCGTGCAGTCTGGTGGCAGGCGGAAAGAGAGGGATGGAAAGATCACTGAGCCTATGGGAGGAAGCTTGGGTTTATATCTTCTTGTCTCTGCACCTCTCTCTATCTGACCTTGGGCAGGTAATACGGAAAGGCGCATTAATGCATAGAGGTTAAGTGATTAGGCTTTAGAGGCAGACAGCCTGGACTCAAAACCTAGCTCTGCCATTCTTTGTCTGTGTGGCCCTGGTCAGGTTACGTACCTTCTCAAACTTTCCATTCTGTCATTTGTAAAGGGAAAATAATAGGTGGTTAGGGTAAGTTCAAGGAGACCATGTAAATGGACCAGTACACAGTGGTACTCAGTAAATGTTAGTTTCCTTTCTCCTGTAACAGCACAATTATTTCTAAACTTCAAGTCTGACTTACTTACACAGCCCCTCACCAAGTGGCGAGATTCCCCACTGTGCACCCAACCTCCTTACCTTTCCTGAAATTCACACTGTGATAGAATCCATTGAAAATATTAATATTTTCTGAATTTCAAAGTTCACATGGATTACATGCTCTAAGTTAGTACTGTAGCTGATAAGCTCAGTCCGGTAAATTTATGGTGTCTCTGGATGTTGACATCGCAGGGTGATAATTCACCAAGTGGAAAAGAATGTTCTATTGAGATGCTTACCGGGATGGTGACACTGTGGTCCTGTCACCCCCCCCGCCCCCCGTTCGGGTGTACACTGCCTCTGTAACAGCTCCCTGCAGGGGCTCCTGGGTGGCTCAGTTGGTCAGGAGTTGGACTCTTTTTTTTTTTTTTTGTAATTTTTTTAAATGTTGTGTTTATTTCTGAGAGAGGGATAGAGACAGTGTGAGCAGGGGAGGGTCAGAGAGAAAGGGAGATATAGAATCTGAAACAGGCTCCAGGCTCTGAGCTGTTAGCACAGAGCCCGACGCGGGGCTTGAGCCCACGAACCGTGAGATCACGACCTGAGCCAAAGTCAGATGCTTAACTGATTGAGCCACCCAGGTGCCCCAGGAGTTGGACTCTTGATTTCCGCTCAGGTCGGGCTCTGAGTTGACAGTGCAGAGCCTGCATGGGAGTCTCGGTCTCCCTCTCTCTCTGACCCTCCGCTGCTCTCTCTAAATAAACAAACAAAATTTTTAAATAGCTCACTGCAAAACAAACACTAAGCAGTATCTTTGCTTTTCCCCCTTTTGTGGTAAAAGTGCAAATCTTTTTTTGGATTGCTTTCGGTTAGCACAAATAGGTACTAATGTGTGTCTTTTGCAAAAGCAAAGTGGCATAGCATGAACTTTTGAAAAGCAGGGGATCCCTGTCCTATGTTCCCAAGGAAGGGATTCAGTTTGCTTCTTTATTTTTTTTTTTAATATTTTTATTTCTAAGAGAGAGAGAGAGAGAGACAGCGTGAGCAGGGGAGGGTCAGAGAGGGAGACACAGACTCTGAAATAGGCTCCAGGCTCCGAGCTGGCAGTCAGCACAGAGCCCGACGCGGGGCTCGAACCCACGAACCGCGAGATCATGACCTAAGGGAAAGTCGGACGCTTAACTGACTAAGCCACCCAGGCGCCCCTCAGTTTGCTTCTTTAGAAAGTGGTGGAGCAAGCTTGTGAGTTCTCGACCACAGTGGTATTCATTCTGGAAGTTTTCCCTAGGTGGTGAGTTCCCGAGTAGAAATTAGACCCCAGACTTCTGAGGGAGCGTGTTGTGTGTTTGCTTGTGGTGTCCAGGCCTTTGTATCTATGTGTGCTAGCTCGTTTAGCATATTAAGGCACCGATTGACTTATACTAGAGATTGCAAACTTGTAACTCACATACCAAGTCAGACTTATTTGTTTTGGCTACAAAGGAGTTTTGGTTTGGGCATTTTATTTGTTTGTTTGCTTTTAGTTCTAAGGTTTAAGGATTGTTGTTTTTTTAATGTTTATTTTTGAGAGAGAGAGAGAGCGAGCGAGCGAGCGAGTGAGCATGCGCATGCACTGATGTGTGCAAGCCAGGGAGAGGGAGACAGAGACTCTGAAGCAGGGCTCAAACTCACGAATCATGAGATCCTGACCTGAGCTAAAGTGGGACACTTAAACAATTGACCCACCCAGGCGCCCCCTCAAGGTTTAAGATTCTTGAGATTTTGTAGGAAAGTCCAGATGTCTGGTTTCTCCTGAAAAATATTAGAAGTTCTAACTCTTCCAGGTGCATTGTCTCACAGTGAGGCATCAGCTGGGACTGGGCATTGGGCACACCCTTTCAGTGGTGTATGGGCTTTCCAGGTCCCCCGTTCCTTACCTGGCCCCTTCCATAATCTACTTTGCCTGTTAACTCCCTGAAGGCATTCATGTCTGTGAGCCCTGCTGTAGGGTACTGTGGTTTTGGGCATTGTTCTGAACTCCCTGATGAAATGATCGATTTCTATTTGCTGGGATATGTGTATAATATATATAGTACGCATATATATGTATATATATGTATTCATATACATATATATGTATACATGCTCATTTCTTAAAAGGAGAAGCTGCATGAATTAAAGGGCTGGAGCCCTGAACCCTAATTGTTTCTCTCTCTTCTCACAGCTCGGCCTTCTCCCTGGGCTCCCGCCTCTGCTACTGAATGGAACAACATAGGTCAGGAAGGAACAACCACGCCACTACCTATCGTGTCTCAGGTAAATTGTAGGTCTTCTCGCTGCCTTCCTAGACTATCCAGTCACAAGGACTTTCCCGTGCCTTCGCTGTCCTCAAACTTCTGTACCCCCCCCCCAGAGACTCCCCCACGCCCTTACCCATTTTGCAGAGAAGATTGGACCCCGCCTTCTCAGTAATGAGGCTCCTTGCTGGATCTCTCTCTTACGATCCTTTGTAACACCGTCTGCTTCATCTGGCGCATCACACACGCTTGGTTCCCTGATTTTAATTCTCCTTTAGGGCCCGTCTGCATTTCCTCCATGACCACTCACCCTCTGAAGCCCACGTGGTCACCTCCGTAGTCATGGCTGTTAGTGTTGTTACAGGGGCCAGCGAAAGATGTCCGTGTGGCGAGAGGTCTTTCCTACAAGAAGAGCATGCATCAGCTTCCCGCTCACAGAGACCCGTACCGGGATATGAGGAAAGAGAGCGTTGGGAACATGGCCTCCCCGGGTGAGGGTTCTTTCCCTTTCCACAAAAATAATTTGGGGATTTTTAATATCTTTATTTCTACCGATGATACAATAATTATAAATGTCAACACTTAAAGACCTCCATGGGTTGTCTGGTCATTTCTGTGGCCTGGTTTTACTAGACCTAGTCAGCACCTGTCCATGCTCTCTTAACTCCTTCCTTCCTTCCAGTTTACAATATATGCACATTCTTCTAACTTAGGGGTGAAAACATTGGCGAGGTGTTATATCGGACTATCATGTTTATATTACTTAGATATAAGCTTACAGATACCACTAGACTAATAGCACCATAAAGTCACAGGTCTTTGTAGGATTTGTTTTTGTTTAACTGTAGCAACCTAACACTTTGCACACAGCTGGACACACAGTGAGTGCCCAGCAAACACTGGCTGGCTGGCTGGAAATCTTGTGGATGGAAGAAAAAAAGTAATTTCAGTACAACTACCTCAGTAGTGCGTTGTGAATTATTTGAATAGCACGAATTTATAGACACGTAACCACTGAAGCGTCACTTTGCAAGCAGACTTCTGAAGAATTACGTCACCTGCGTTAGTAGTGGGGATAAGTACAGTTCATTCATACGTAAGCTAAAAGTCAAAGACTGCCCATTAATAAAATAACAGTCCCAGAGTGCACACCAGTCCACACCCAGCACGCTATAGACATGTGCTAATAAGATAGCCACTAGCCACACAGAGCTACTTAAATGGATACAATTAATTAAAATTAAATGAAGTTAAAACTTTCAGTTCCTCAGTGGCAGCAGCCCCGGTTAGAATATTTGATACCTTGTTGGACAGCACAGTTAGAGACCATTGCCCTCACCACAGGAAGTTCTGTTGGACAACCCTACATGTAGCACTGAAGTGTAGTAGCAGGGGGGGATGACAGGACCACAGTGTCACCATCCCGGTAAGCATCTCAACAGAACATTCTTTTCCACTTGGTGAATTATCACCCTGCGATGTCAACATCCAGAAACACCATAAATTTACTGGACTGAGCTTGTCAGCTACAGTACTAACTTAGAGTGTGTAATCCATGTGAACCCGAATAAAGAAAGATACACCAACAGTTGTTTACAACTAGAAGGCAACTAAGGCAGTGGAGAAAAATGACCAACAGAGGACACCCTGATGACTCTGGTGGCAAAGTGGTCTCCCCAGAGCAGCAGGTACCCGGCCGCCTGCGGGGCGTCACACAGGCCTTACCTGGCGTGACCTCAGCACACATGGCATCCGGGTCTCGGAGCATGCCGTGTGAGAGCCCTGAGTGAAGTGTGCCACTGGTGGGCTGGGGGGCATCCTCTGAGGATTCAGGTTTAGCCAGCTGACCCTTGAACAAGACATTTGAACTCCGTGGGTCCACTTCTGTGTGGATTCTCTTCAATAAGGACAGTTCAGTATCTATCGAAAGTACTCACAGTTAAATTAGTTAATATATTTTCTCTTCCTTAAGATTTTCTTAATCTTTTCTCTGACTTACATCATTATAGGAATACAGTAGGTGATACATATAACATACAGAATGTATATTAATTGGCTGTTTATGCTATGGATAAGGCTTCCGGTCAACAGTAAGCTATTTGTCATTAAGTTTTGGGGGAGTCAGAAGCTGTACCCAATTTCTGACCTTGTGGGGTTGGTTCCTCTAGCCCCCACTTTGTTCAGGGCCAGTGGTGATTACATAGGGAAAGGCCGAGGCCCAGAGACCGCTGCCTCAGTCTTTTCTCATGGACTATAAACTGATGACTCATAGGCTGAATCCAGCCCATGCGCACATTTTGGCCTTGCCCAGGGTTTTAATTTAAAATTAGTTTGTTAATCCGCATTTTCTGTATATCTTGAAAAATCAAATGTCAGGCACCACGGGCCCACCTTTTCACAGAACAGCAATCGGCCAGAGCTGAATCAAGGAGCTCATGCTTGAACTGTCACATTTCTCCCTCAGCTGCATTGCCTGCCTGGGCCTTATTATGGGTATTTGAGCTTTCATTATCCCTACACTTACCTCTCTCAAGTAAAAATAAAGAGCATATCTCCATCCCCGGGGTTCTTTCAGAAAGGATTTGCTTTGATGCTCCTTCTCTTGAGAATTCCATGGAGTTTCTGTGTGTATTATCCAGAGAGGAAAACTGAATTTTATTACAATACTTAATGGGCATTGGATACTTCACAGGCGATCATTTATTTAATATTCCCAGCACTTCTGTGAATAGAGGCCATCATTTCCTAGGGAACTGAAGCTCAGAGATTCAGAAAGCTCCCCTGGCCCAAAAGTAAGGCAGGTGGTGGAGCCAGGGTTCGCGTTTATGAATTGTTGAGCTCTGTGGTGCTGTAACACGACGCATTGTCGGTGTGCTTCTCTGGCCTTCTGTCTCTTTCCTGTTAACCTTGCTAGATGTATCCAGAAATTCCTTCTCGCCTGTCTTAGCCCCACCGTGTGGGTGTGGATGTGTGTGGGTGGGTGTGTGTGTATGCATGTGTTGGGGCTGGGGTATGTGGCAGGCGGATATGAGCACGCTTTGTTTTTTAAGTAACAAATACTGGTTAGGAGCAGACACTGAAGCTAATACAACGTTAGACAGGGAGAGGGAATCACAGGTAATAAACTGTATGTTTCTTAACCTTAAAGGCTTTCCCTTAAGAACTAGCTGCAGAAAGAAGTGGTGCATATGTGAGAAGTAAAATGATAACATAAGTTACTAGATGGTTGTGGCAAAGAAGAGAGAGTTCAGAATAACTGTGTACTATACCGTAAGTAGTAGGAATACCTATGCTGTACTGTCATGGTTAAGGAAGGTTCTAAAAGAGAGGAGGGTTGGACAAGACCTTTCAAAAATAGATGCGAACATATAAAATTAATTGACAATTCTAATGTATATTTCCCAAGCATTGAAAATAAAAATTTTAATGTTTAATAAAAAGAAATAAAACTTAAACAGTACTGAATTGCAAAAAAATAAAATAATAATAGGTGTGAACAGGTGTCCAGGACATCACGCTCTGGTGGCAGGTTAGGCTGTGCGGCCTCTACCTCTGTGTTCAACATGGAATGTGTTTCTCCCACTGTAGGAAGTACCATGTCTGCATCTAACAAGGTGGCCCGGTTGGAGCAAAGAAAGGAGCCATGGGCGCTCGGTCTCCACTCTTCTAACAAAAGGAACATTCTCCGAAGCAACTACGTCAAGGAAAAGCCGGTTCACGCTACCCAGCTCCCCGCGCGCGGTGCGGGCCGGATGTGGGGCGAGCAGCAGCACTGGGGTTTGGAAGACGAGAAGATAGCAGGCGTGCACTGGAGCTACGAGGAAACGAAGACGTTCCTCGCCATTCTCAAGGAGTCCCGCTTTTATGAAACGCTGCAGGCTTGTCCCCGGAACAGCCAGGTGTACGGGGCCGTGGCCGAGTGGCTGCGCGAGTGCGGCTTCCTCCGCACGCCCGAGCAGTGTCGGACCAAGTTCAAAAGTCTCCAGAAGAGCTACCGGAAGGTGAGAAACGGCCACGTGCTGGAACCCTGTGCCTTCTTTGAGGACATGGACGCCCTGTTGAACCCCGCAGCCCATGCGCCGCCCGCTGATAAGCCAAAGGAGATTATCTCTCTCCCCAGACTAAAGAGAATTGATGTCAGTGCTAAAGAACAGACCGGTTTGTTGGAGGAGGAGGAGGAAGCCGCCGAAGCCTCCGATGGTGACGAGAGGGGCGTGGCGTTCATCCGGAAGTCTGAGATCCGGGGCGCCCCTGTCTTGTTCCAGAACCTGAGCGGTGAGAACTGTGCTTTTGCTTGGGGTGTGAAGGCGGACGGTACGGGTTTGTGGTAGCAGGAGTAGACCCGAGGCAGCCAAACCTGGGGAGCGCTGGCCCGCAGGCCTTGCTCCCGACGGCTGAAAGTACGCTGGGTGGGGGTGGGGTGCTGCTGCTCCCCACACCCACCCCAGCCCCTCTGTGCAGTCTGAGTAATGGCCACGAAGGGTCTCTCTCTGGCTAGAGCAGAGACGGGTTTGCGTGCCGGGAGCATGTGGAAGGGAGATGGGGGGAGTCCAAGGACTCGGCAGAACCCAGCATCTGAGCCTTGGAGTAAAGCAGCTAGTGGTGCTGCATTACAGTAAGGCAAAGGTATGGCGTTGCGCTGTCTAGGACAGCCAGCATGAGAATGTATAAGTAACAACAACAAAAAAAAAAAAGTGAAAAATGCAATTGTAGAAAGAAGGCAAGAAAGGAAAGAAAAAGGAACACAAAGTAGACGAATCAAATGGAAAAAAATGGTAAAATGGTAAATGTAAATCCAAATACATCATTATAGACGTAAAAGACTAAGATTATCATCGTTTAAAAAAGCAATTAAATATTGCCTACAAGGGATGCATGTGAAGAAAAGAGACCTCGAAATTAAAAGATAGAAAAAGATATACCACATACCGTAGAAACAGAGGCTGGTGGTGAAATCTGGGGACTGGGAGCGTGCAGAACTAAAGTGGCACTTGGTGACCGTGTGACGGTAGGCATGTCACATGAGTGCCTGGAGCTGCAGTTTGTCACCAGTAAACTGAGACTGAGGACTCCAGAGTTGTTAGTGTGAAACGAGATAAGAGAGAGAGCATTGATGAGGGCATTCTGCAGATGTTCAGTGCAGGGAAGCCTTGCCCTGTGTCGCTCACTAGGAGAGTTCCCCCACCCCGCCTTAGGAAAAGCTGGGGAGTGCTTAGCATGGGAAGAGAGGTCAGGAACGGAGAGCCTGGGCTGCCCTCCTGGCTGCATCTACACAAGAGAGACAGCTCAGGACAAGACGGGAGGTGCATCGGGCCTGGTGCATGGGGCCTGCACCCGTGCTCAGCAGTCTGGAAACCCAGGGGCCTGAGGGTGGCCCCAGACTCGGGAATGCAGTGCCGGCCCTGGAGGAGGCCACCCGGTGAGCTGAGGACAGAGTGACTTTGCCCGACTTACACACCGCACAGGAAGCATAGTTTAGCGAACTGTATTCCAACATGTCCCAAAAAGTTTTACTGCTGTAATGGCAGAACATCCACAGGTCTTGCACCTCGTGTCATCTCTCCCCAGTGGAGGACTCAGTGACATCGAAGACTGCTCTGGACAGAGCTGTACTCTTCAAGGAAGGCTGGTCAGAAAAGTGTCCTGATCTGTTGTTCTTAACCGTTTAGAAAAGAGCTATATCCTCAGTTAATCGCCATAGCAGTGGCAGATTTGAGGGACTGCGTTCTTACTCTTGAGATCGGTTTATGAATTTCAATTTAAAAATCCCACTGGGATTTTGACCTTGCAGATTCATTTGGGAATTGATGTCTGTGCAGCTCGAGTCTTCCTATCCAGAAACATAGTGCCTCTCAATTTTTTCTGACTCATGTCTGTCTTTCAGTCAATTACAGATTTTTTATTTATTTATTTTTTTTTACATAGACCCTCTCCTTTCTTTGCACATCTTATTCCCAGGCATATCATAGTTCCTATCGCCACTGTGAATGGATTTGCTTTCTTTTACTCCCTGTATTTAGAGGCTACAGATTCTTTTTCTTCTATCTGTGACCTTTATCCTTCCCTGGCAGGTGTGCACTGGGGCTACGAGGAAACCAAGACTTTCCTTGATATCCTGCGGGAGACTCGGTTTTACGAAGCCCTGCAGGCCTGTCATCGGAAGAGCAAGCTGTACGGGGCTGTGGCTGAGCAACTGCGCGAGTGTGGCTTCCTCCGGACACCCGAGCAGTGCCGGACCAAGTTCAAAAGCCTCCAGAAGAGCTACCGCAAGGTGAAGAACGGTCACGTGCTAGAGTCCTGCGCATTCTACAAGGAGATGGACGCCCTGATCAACGCTCGGGGCCCTGCCCCTTCCACCGACACCCCAGACGAAGTGCCGTCACCCTCCGCACAAGAAGGAGAGGCTGTTGAGATGGAAGCCCAGGGACCCACAGGCTGGGAACCTGAGGAGACGTCACAGGAGGCAACAGGAGAAGATTCTGGCAGTGAGAGAATGAGTGAGGAGGAAAGCGTACCCGAGTCGGAATTCCAGGGGCCTCCGGGTCTGCTGCAAAGCCCACGTGGTAAGGACCGTCGGGGGGAAAGTGTGATTCGCTGAGGAATCAGTAGCTCTGGCATTTCACGTAGTATTTGTTCATTAAACAGATATTTGAGTGCCCTGTGTTACGTGAGGAACAGGGGAGGTAGCAGTGAATAAAACAGTCTCTTTTCTCACGGCGCCTCTGTTCCGGGAAGGAGCTTACATTCTAGCAGTTTGGTCTGTGGGACCTCAGCCTCAGGGTTGGTCTGTGTGGGTCGATGTTTCGTCTCTCCTGAAACCGCTGTGCAGACCGAGAACTTGGAATCATACGTGACGAATGTGGCGAAAACAATCAGAGGAAGCAGACTGAAAACACAGACATCTCGGGTCTTCGTGATGTGCTGGAGGAAAGGGCTAGGCAGCGGCAGAACGGAGAGAGGCTCTGCTCTGTCCCCAGCCCCGAGGCCCTGCCCGCCTTTTCCCTGCGACTTCCGTGCCCTCAGGGGCCTTTGCAGCTGCCCAGACCTGACATGTTCGAAACTAAACCACCGTCTTCCTTCCCACAGCGTGGTCTTCCCTGTGTCCTCTCACGTCCAGGCTTAGCACTGTAGACGCATTTTTGGTGCTTTCGGTCTCATCATTTACCTCTAAGCAGGTAACACTTTTGTCACCGGTTCTGGAACTTCTGTTCCCTCTTTAGACACCACAGCCACTACCCTGGTTCAGCCTCTTCTGTCTCTGGCCTAGACTTTTGTAAAAGTCTCCACACCAGGCTCCCCATCAGCCTTGTGTGAAGTCCCACAGCCATCCTCAGTCCGAGCGCATCTTTCCGTGCTCACCCGTAACGCTTTTCCTTCCAGCACTCGGCTTCTTCGGAGCAAACGCTAGAGAAGGAACACACATATGCTTTGTGCTAGTATTTACCTGGGAAATTGTAGTTTGAAGGTTGCAGTCATTAAGTCCTACATAACCCTGGTTTTGCTGACTGGAAACAGAGTCCTTTGGTGCCATCCCTTGTGACTCTCATTTTTTAAGTCGAGCTGCAGACCTGTCACTGGATTCTCAGGTTCTGTCCGAGCCAGCCACGGGGCTGTGACTTCCTCCAACCCCGGGACAATGTGGGACCCGATGAGGTTGCTTCAAAAGAACTGCAGAATGACAGGTGATGGCCTTGTTAGGGCTTTCACTTAAGGGACCGCCTGAGGGATGCCCTCCCTTCCCCAGCCCATGCCGCAGCCACCAGACTTCGGGGGGGTGGGGTATCGGCAGTTTCAGCTCCGTGTGTCCAGGGAAAGGGGTGTCAAACCTGGCAAGCAGAAACAAGGCAGCATAGCAGAATGCTTAGAGCAGGCGTGTGGGGGTCACACAGACCTGGATGGAATAATACGATGTCTGGAATTTGATTCAAAATAATCTGGGGGGGGGCACCAGGCTGGCTCAGTCATTTGAGCGTCCAACTCTTGATTTCGGCTCAGGTCATGATCCCAGGGTTGTGGGATTGAGCCCTGAGTTGGGCTCTGAGCTGACAGCATGGAGTCTGCTTAAGACTCTCTCTCCCTTTGCCCTTTCTTCCCTGCTCACGCATGCGCACACTCTCCCTTTCTTTCTGTCTCTCTTTTAAAAAATAAATAAAATAATAATAATAATCTGGGTAGAGGGAGCAGGAAGCAGGTGGGAATAGAGGTGAAATTAGACCGGCTAGAAGTAGATCGTTGTTAAAGCCAGGTGAGTGGTTCATGGAAGCTCATCTCACATACTGTAGTCACTGCTTTGCTGCATGTTTGAATTTCCCGTAATAAAAAGTTAATGCAGAACCACACAGTGAATAAGTGACCAGGATGGAATCTGAATCAGGGCCATGTGACTCTGAAGCCTATGTCTTCCTACCACATCGCACTGTCTGTGGAGCAGACTTCCGGGGAAGCCTGGCATCTGGGACGCATCTTGCAGTGTGCAGGGGCCATGGATGAAAGTGTGAGGGGCGGTAGTTTACTCTGGGGAAGGGGAAGGTGAGAATGAAGATTTGAGCCCATGTGGCCCGTGTGCGAGACGGCCGGAGAAAAGCAGTGACAAAGAACGTTTGGGGAGAAGAAAGAAATGTGGACAGATATTGATGAGCTTGGAAGTCCATTGAGGAACCTGGTCACTGGACTGTGCCCTGAGCCCGGTGCCTCACGCTGTGTGCTGGCACAGATGTGAAGTTTTGAACGCAGGGTGGGAGGGGGTGGGGCTTCGGGAGAAGGCTGAGCAGGAGGTGGATGGGGATGAACAGTTTGCATCAGGAAACATTTCTGAAAGCCTCTGCTGTACGAGGTATGGCTGGCCGTGGGTGGGACGGAGTGAAAATAAGGCATAGTGCACCAGAGAAGGGTAACCCGACCTGAGGGCCGGAGGAGAACACAGGGACCCCGCAGATGCAGCCCTGCAGGCCATGTTATGTTAATACAGGACTGGTCTGAAATCTTTCTCGTCTTTTTTTTTTTTTCTTTTCAGCTTTTGAAATTGGGAATATCAAGGAGGATGCAACACAGGTAATGTACAAGGACATGGAGCAGCATCGTGCACTGATAGAAAAGCCTACAAGGGTTGTTTCCCAGAATGCTGACCCAGGCAAATACCGCAGAAGGGAATGCATCTCAGGAAGACCGTGGGAAAGCCTGCAGGCAGTCAGACAGGGGAAGCCCGTGTCTCAGCCTCGAGATTTAGGGAGAGCCGTAGTGCATCCGAGGCCTTTCATGGGGAGGAGACCCTCCCGGCTTCTCAAATACGGAGAAGGCTTCAGGAACGCCCGCCTGATGTGCCGGGTGACCCACCAGAAGGAAAATCCTTACCAGTGCGGTGTCTGCGGGAAGTGCTTTGGCAGAAGCAGGAGCCTAATCCGACACCAGCGAATCCACACGGGAGAAAAACCCTTTAAGTGTCTTGACTGTGGGAAGAGCTTTAACGACTCCTCCAACTTTGGTGCCCACCAGAGAATCCACACGGGGGAGAAGCCATATGGGTGCGGCGAGTGTGGGAAGTGTTTCAGTCAGAGCTCAAGCCTCATCATCCACCGGAGGACGCACACCGGGGAGAAGCCATACCAGTGCGGCGAGTGCGGGAAGGGCTTCACCAACAGCTCCCACTTTAGCGCCCACCGCAGGGTGCACACTGGCGAGAACCCCTACAGATGCGCAGACTGCGACAGAAGCTTCAATAACTGCACGAGATTTCGGGAACACCGGAGGGTACACACCGGGGAGAAGCCCTATGGATGCGCCCAGTGCGGCAGACGCTTCAGTAAGAGCTCTGTCCTCGCCACGCATCGGGAGGCTCATTTGAGAGAGAAGCTGCTGCCACATGCCCCGTCCACCTGTCCCCCCGAGAACCCGCCAAAGGGAAAGACTGATGAGCTCAGGAAAGCTTTTTGACACTAACTTCTCCTCACCTGCCCCTTTAGTTGTTTTACCCCCTCTCATCCTTGGAAGCAATCTTTCTTAGCCGGGGAGTATAATTCCCAAGACCGGCTTGAGAATATAGACAACTCGTGTCCTCACCCCTGCCTCTGACTTGACCGATCTATTCCCTTCCTGTGCATCTCAACTTCTCCCTTGGCCAGGTGGGGAGGACATCCTGTCTGGGTTCAGAATGGCGGTCCCTTCAGCGTGTCATGGCCTCTGCTGCAGGATTGCCGAGTCCAGCAGCGTTCAAGGTCCCTCACAGACCCGACCTGCTGATTGTTTCCCGTTACCCACCATGGGGGATCCTGGATGCAACTTGATCCCAGATTTCTTACTGGGGTAGAACTTTCTGGAGTCTGATCAGGACAACATCACATGCATCTCAGTTTTAAAGGTAGTCACTGGGGAGATTGAGTTTTCACAGCCCGCTGTCTGTTGCAGAAGTCTGTTGCAATTGCACCCTTTTGGTGACCGGTTGACCCACAGAGCTAGGGCAGAGGCCTGGTACTGTCACTGAAACCACGTTATGGCCTCCTCACCCTCTGTGGAGATGAGAACCCACCACCCACCAGGCTGACCTTTTCTGAACCCGAAGACTGAGCTCCCCCTTGGCTGCTGGTTCTCCAGCCTCTACGTGATTATGCAGTTCCTTACCAATTCTCGTAAGTCTACGCTTACCTCTTAGCTGTTCTGGGTGCTCTTGCCTGACTGCTGAGCGACCGGGCCCTCTCCAGATTGAACAGGGTGCATGCCTGTGGTGTGCATCACTAACAAGAAGCAGACTCTTCCTCTGGACACGTTCTGCCCTCCACCTGCTCTGGTCCTTACCTAGAACATGACTGGCACGGTGGCATATTTCCTGCCTCCCACCCATGCACTGTAGTATGATGTTAGATAATAATAGTTCTCTAAAACTTTAAGAGGGTAGGGAGGAAGGGAGGTAGAAACTGGAAACGTTCTCTCTTTCCGAGAGCAGTCAGAATCCTTGGGCCTGCTCTAGATCGGAGAGCCACCTCATTGAGACCGCCCCCCCCAGGCTGTTCGCTAAACATACCCACCTTTTCTGAGGCTCCCAGTCCCTGTTCCTGGGGCCATCAACCTAACCATGGAGCCCTGAGTCATTTATATAACACTATGGCTTACTAAGTGGAAAGATTGACAGAAACTTCCAATCCAGAACCACTGTTGTTTTCCTCATTTACCTGCTGGTCTGAAAAGTCTCTTCGATTCCCCCTAGTACTAGCCCAACACATACTGAGGGAAGAGTCAAAATGGGGAGGTGGGGGAGAGGAGGGAATTCATTGATTCCTGGAAACTATAGGTGAGACCAAGGACCCTGGTCATCAAGGCCGGCTGCTCAAGGACGAGCCCAGTGATGCATACAGCCTTGGTACACGGGCTGCCTGGGGTGGCTTTGCCTTGGGGAAGGGGTTCTGAGGGCCGTGCACAGATTATACTTTGGATCTTACCTCACCTCCTTTGTCAGGTGTCCTCTTATTTGGAGACCTCTGGAGATCATATTTTTCCTTTGAGGATGTTTGAATCTTTCCAGGCCTGTTCAGCCGACTACCAAGGAGGGTGGGCAGTGTAGAAAGACATCCAGTCGGTGGTGCCAGGATAGGCCGTGGCCTGCGGGAAGGCAGGTGACTCAGGTACGCATTGATGGTGTTTCTGATTTACATTTGTTGGAGATGTTGCAATTGTTCACACCTCAGTAGATTGACTTCCTGCGTGTGGTCTGAGTTATAGACTTCAATGGTAAGTGCAGTGTCTTGTCGTTAGTGTGCCTAGCACAGTCAGATGCGCGTGGTGCCCGTGGGCGTGAGCTTGTATTGCGTAGGTATTCTGGAAGTCCAGTGCTAGAGGAGATGCACATTCATAGGAATCACCACTTAGTGATATGTACACAGGATTGATAACTATATTGAAGCATGATTCAGGAAAGTAGATGATTTATTCCTACATATGTATTAAGTACTGTTATGTGTAAGGCTGTCTTCCAGGCACAGGGAGAGGATGCGGAAATGGAAAAAGACACGGTGCCTGTACTCCTGGAACTTGCAGTCTGACAGAGGAAGTATTGCAGCTAAAGGTAATCAGTGCCAGTTACCTTCATGTCACTTGCAGAAGCTCAGTGACTCAACTGTGAGAAAATTACTCTCACTCACAAAAAAAGAGTTTTTCTGAATTGCCCCAACCTGTATCCTCTTCCTCTGCCTCTCCGACGTCCCCAATGGCAGGAAGGGCACAGGATCCGTTCCATCTCGAGTGGGACACACCAGTCCTGTGTAAGTCTCCTACGTCTGCGCTCACGCAGAGGTGGGGCCGGGGTTCTGCTACCCGTATTCCCGATGGTAGATGGGCTGTTTGGACGTGGGCTAAATTAACTGTGTGCACTCTGTCTGTTCCGAGGTGGTGGAAGGTCCCACCCACCACCTTGGACCAAGACAACTTGCATTTTGTCTTTTTTCAACTGGAGCATGAAAGTCAAAATGAGTAGTAATGAGTCTTTTATGTCACATAACATTGCCTTTATGAAGATCCATCGGAAAAGGTTTTTTCCTGGGTCTTGGTACCAGGGAAAGCTCTGATCCTAAGCAGGAAAAAAATATTACAAACACTGTGATTTTTATAACTCCTCCTTTTCTCTCTCTGTTCTGGCTGCTGGAAAGCTCAACAAAACCTACAAGCCACCTCAACCAACTACCTAACGCCTGTATTTGTTTAACCCTACTGTGTTTCTCTGAAAAGTATCCCCAATCCTATGTTTTTAGAGTAGTTTGAACACATGGACATTTTATTCTCCGCCATCTTATCCAA